>CM035429.1:61891659-62121659 GCA_020310875.1 Ceratopteris richardii
GAGTCGAGACAGTGTAGTGGCATGGCGACATTTGAGAGAGAGGAGATAGAAGACACCCATCCGAGATTCGAGCACTTGGCACAACTATGCACGGAGCCTATACGAGATCCAAGACTAGCCCCCCATTCCCAGACCACAGAGCTCACGTCCTACTACCTATGACTTCTTCACACACACTATGGTGGGATGCGCTATTGCCCGTCTATAGCATGGCAGGGCCCATGACCATTTCGGTTTACAGGCAGAGCACCTCATCTACGGAGGCAGGACCCTTGCACCGCTCATTGCCCACCTCTTCAACCGTGCATTGGTTGAAGGGTTCCTTGACTCATGGATTGAGCACACCATAATGCCCATTCATAAGTCAGGAGATACTATGGATCCAACAACATACCAGACGATCATGATTGGCCCTATATTGGCCAAGTTATATGGGGCGGTATTAGAGATAGAGTTGAGTACTCTCGCTGAGAGGAAGGGCATCAGGGCTCCAGGACGGGCAGGTTTCAGACGTGATTACTCTACCATTGACCACATCTTCACTATGAGAGGCCTGATCAACCAGGCAAGGATGGGGAAGAGGAGATTGTATTGTTGCTTTGTGGACTTCCGCAAAAGCATTTGACATTGTTCCCACGAAACGACTCTTCAGACGCCTACTTGATATCGGAGCTCCGACAGAGATGATATGGGGGATCTACGCCTTATATAAGAGAGTATCTGGTAGAGTCCGATGTCCAGGAGGCTTATCTCATTCACTTGTTAGCACTATCGGGATGAAGCAAGGATGCCCTCTTTCACCCACCCTCTTTGGTCTCTACATTGATGAGATAGTGGACTACATACAACAACAAGGGGGTGATGGCATTGAGGTACGCGGGTCCACTGTCCATATTCTTTTATACGCCGATGATATTGTACTAGTTTCAGAGTCTGCAGAAGGTCTACAACATCATCTACATGGCCTAGATGACTTTTGCAGACACATAGGGTTATCTATGAACCTTGGTAAAACCAAGGTCATGATCTTTCATACATCAGCACAGGTACGAAGACATAGTTTGTTACCAACAGAAGGTGGACCGATTAAGGTGGTCAGATCATATGTTTACTTGGGAGTGACATTTACATCAGCATCAGGGGTCTTCTCTATGTCTCAAGAAGCCCATGACCGCATCACATGTGGGTATGCAGCACTAGCTTTGATGGAGAGAGAGTGCCACCAGGCATATTTTCAGGAGCCCCGCACAAAGGGGTGGTTCTTCGACACTTTGGTTACGCCAACGCTCATGTATGGGGCAGCCATATGGGGACCAAGATTAGCTACATCAATATGGACAGCATTAGAGAGGCCATAGATCCTCATGATTGCCAGACTTATCCGCAGCAAGCCTTCAGTACCACATGATATCATTAGAGCAGAGCTTGCTGCACCATCGATGCTAGTTGAGGCACTATTTCAGACAGTATGCCTATTACACAGACTCCGGAGCATGCATACAGAGCGCATTGCTTATCGTGCTTTCCGGGCATCACGTGATATGGCATTAACAGGCGACACCTCCTCATGGTATGCACAGACACGAGACTGGCAGGCCCACAATGGCTTTGACATAGACAGGCTACCACCACTACAGTATGACTCACATGCACCCACCTACTCGCTCTCTCACCAAGAGAGGAATAGGGTCATTCGTCAAGAGATATGGCATGCATACATACACAGGACATCAGTGAGCCCTAGGGATACATTGCCACCGAAAATGCTCTATTACCATGAGCATTTTCTACATATATCGGATGAGGGCTTCATCGAGATTCCGAGTCGTCATTGGGTAGCTCAGGGTTTCATCACATCAGCTCGAGATTGAGAGGGGTCGGTCCAGGGGAGTCCCCCGTGAGGAGAGGTGCTCAGTGTGCGAGACAGAGGTAGAGAGTGAGGAGCATTTTGTTATCAGATGCCCAGCGTACTTAGACCTACGAGCACAGTTCCAGATAGAGGAGTCAAATAGAGGAGTCACTCCAGGTGTGCATGACTATGGGAGACCAGCGACGCTTGGGACGCTACCAGGCGAGAGCGGTCACGACAGCCCACACATCAACCACAGGTGAATACCCAGCAGACCATTACCCAGTTCTTTCAGCGAGCTGAGCTACATCACAGAGGTCCATCTATAGGGCTCACGCTACACCAGGCAGCAGCACAGAGAGCACGACGATGACCACACATGGGCGGATATCGTCGACCACGACTATATCAAGAGGATATCTCATGCATCAAGACAACCTATGACCACATGATGGAGCATAGGCGTACTCCCCCCCCCCCCCCCCCCCCGGGTTGTCTTCCTTTAGGAGGCACTCTGACCACCACTGATGTACCACATACTAGACCCACCTCCACCCATCACCAGTAGCTAGGGTGTTTTACTCACATTATGGATCCCCCCATGTATTAGGTGGCCACTATCTGTAGAGTCAAAGCCACGTCTCCCCATCCTTTTCCAGCCCTCCAGCCCTATATTGCTTTGTGTAGCGATATACTTTTTATTTCATTTCATCTTCTACACAGGGTTATTACACTTGTACATGGTTTTTGTCTCATAGGCCAAGTTTGGCCTCCAGAAGACTTTAATATGACTCTCTCTCTCTCTCTCTCTCTCTCTCTCTCTCTCTCTCTCTCTCTCTCTCTCTCTCTCTCTCTCTCTCTCTCTCTCTCTCTCTCTCTCTCTCTCTCGTGGACGTTAATATATCTTTCTTTCTTTCTTTCTTTCTTTCTCGCACACACACATCTTACACCCGCCCACTAGCACAGGGTGGAGCTCGTTAGTCATTTCAGATGAATTCTCATGCTTGTTGTACTACCCTTTTGCATATAGACTATCATAGATATTGCACTCCATACACCCCCCCACTTTCATGGGTATCTCCACATGCATATGCATACCACGGAGATATGTTTCAGCTTTACCAGTTTCTTTTTCAGCACTTTTATCTTCTCTGATAGACAGAAGATACACCCATATACATCGATTTGTCTCATAGGCCGAGTTCGGCCTCCTAATAAACGTAAAATCTCTCTCTCTCTCTCTCTCTCTCTCTCTCTCTCTCTCTCTCTCTCTCTCTCTCTCTCTCTCTCTCTCTCTCTCTCTCTCTCTCTCTCTCTCTCCCCCCCCCCCCCCCTCCCCCCCCCCCCCTTCCTTCCCTCCCTCCCTCCCTCCCTCTCTCTCTCTCTCTCTCTCTCTCTCTCTCTCTCTCTCTCTCTCTCTCTCTCTCTCTCTCTCTCTCTCTCTCTCTCTCTCTCTCTCTCTCTCTCTCTCTCTGTGCGCGCGCGCATGTGTGCATGCACGCACACACCTGGGCACATCTTTGTGGACATTGGATTTTATGATTTAGACCTTAACATCCATTCAATCTCTAATGAAAGAACCGGGTTCCAAATACTGGGGAGGCCACACATGAACTCCAATGGCCTGATTGCCTAACAGGGCTCACTGGCAAGTGTTATGAGAAGAGTCCTCAGATTAATCTTATCGTTGCTTTGTGGATTCATGCAAAACATTTGTTACAAATCCCTAAAGAGAGACTCTTTAAAACTACAGAGTTTAGAGGTACCAGATGATGACATGGATGTGCAATTTTTTAAATAATTAATCTCTGAGGAAGAAGGAAATAGATGATAGATAAATTGGAACAGATAAACCTCAATGAAACTTTGATAAAGTTGAGAGTTGATTGGGTGATGATATTTACAATGAAGTTGAACAGAAAGAAACTGATCTGGACTTCAAATGCCCTGGAGGACACTGTAAGTCACATGGACATTATAGCTGCTTGCATGATTGAACTCCGATGGATAATTCTAACTGTATCATAGACCAAGAATGACTGCACTCCATATAGAAAGGACCATACACTGATGTAGAGTGGAATCCAAGTACTTCACCAGTTAAAACATCTGGAACTCTCTACAGAAAATAATGAATCTTATAGCAAAAAAACATCTGGACAGCATCAGCAAAATAGATACAGAAAAATAAGCACAAAGATGATGCTGATGAAAAAGAACAGAGCAGATTAAAGCATAAGCTGATCAAAGTAGATGGAGTGATCAGATGAGATGATGTTAAAGAACAAAATCAATAAGAAGACCATCTGCTATAGCACTCTGTACAGGCCAGCAGATATCTAATGCACCATGATGTCCGACTTGAACAGAGCAGCATGATGAACCGGCAAGTTGCAAATAAACATATGCATTAAGGCTAAAATTGGGTAAATATGCTGAAGCTAAACTAAGCTGAGATCACCTTAAAAATGACAAAAATCCTTACAAACGAGTATCTATAGCTTTACATAAGCATGTCCCAAGACAAGTGTACCCTGGAGACCCATCAGACAGCTCCACTAATGCTATCAAAGTGAATCAAGGTTGCCCTTCAGGCTTCATCTCCAGCTCTATTGGTAAATACTGTATTGATGAGATTACTGATTTCATCACAAAACTGGATGGAATGGTGTAGAGATTGCAGGTACTCAAGTGCATATTCTGTTGTGTATAAATAGTGATGTTTTGTTCTTGAAATCTGAGCAGGGACTACAGTCACATCTCAATAAATTGGACTACTTTTATGCATAGAAGGCTTGCAAAGAACCTTGGCAAGATCAAGGTTCTTATTTTCCATACACAGGCAGCAGTGTGCGCTTGTGCTTGCAAGAAGTTGAGATGGTTAGAGGTTTGATCATATGTGTGCTTGGGATTTTATCTTTACTGCTAGGACAGGCAAGCGCAATGACCAAGGCAGCTAAAGCAGTTGACAAGGGTATATGTCTTTCTCTCACTAAGATATGATCACATTCAAGAGACACGTTCATGGTGTTGACTCAGATAATTGGAGCCAGAAAGTAAATACCACATGACATTATCAGAGTTTACCATGTCCCCATGCTAGTTGAGGCACTCTTTCATATGCAAGAGCTTCATCCTTGGAGTAAGGATCTTTACCCGAATATATTACCTCAAAGATCCTTTGAGGCATCTAAACCATCTTAGACTGGTTATAGTCAAGGAAATCAGGAGGAATGCAAACTCTTGACTTGGTTCACAAAACAATGAAGTATGTTTTTGGCAATGATCATCTACCACCACTCCAGTACACAAGTGACAGTGGAGTCGTGGAGGCACTCTCAAATGCTGAGAGACAAAGTGACCAAGAGGAGATATGGATAATCAAGATTAGACAGATTGATTGGTCCAACTGTCCAACATGACTCATTCCCCAATGTTCATAACTTCATAGCTGATTGAAGATTCAGTACTCATATGACATACAAGAAGCCTCCATGTCATTTTTTCAATGTGCACCCTTCATCAACAGCTCACATACTAATCCAAGTTGCTTATAAGCTAAGCGTGAGCATGTCCACAAAAGTATTGATTGTTGTAGCTTGTACTCCTTTAATTACGTTAAGTGCTTCCATTTGAACCTTCAAAGTACTTAACCCATGTATCTCATAATAATAACAAATGTAAATGTTCCATGGGGCATGGCTTTAATTATTAATTTATTTATTGCATGAGCTTTACCTCAAAGGTAAGGTTCTTCAACTATATATGTATATACCTTCATAAGTTCAGAGTTATCCAAACTTACGGACTCAAGATAAAGAGCACACACCAAATGTTGGAAACAATATCTACATTGGTACATTATGTACAGGATGTAGTATTATGTTTACATCGCTTCAACAAGCAAAAACGGATGCATAGTGCCCAGCACGGTTGGAAACGGTCGGTTCGGACCGGTCGGAAACAGAGTTTCGGAGGTTCCAAAAATTTGGAAACAATATGAAACAAGAAACGGGTATATGTGTATATATATATATATATATATATATATATATATATATATATATATATATATATATATATATATATATATATATATATATATATATATATATATATATATATATATATAGAGAGAGAGAGAGAGAGAGAGATTAGTCCACACACTCATGGATAGTACATACATGCATTGAACATTCATACACACGTCACACACATATTACATACATGATACTACACATAACATGCATACATACTACACACAATACATACATACACTCGCATAATGTACATACACAGTACACACACATATTACATACATACTACACAATACATACATACACTATTGCACACACACAATGTAAATACATAGTACTTAGTTCATACTCCACATGTCACACAGCATACATATATACTACATACAAACACAATGTGCATACATATTACACACACATATTATATGCTTACTACACACAATGTATACTATGGGCACCAAGTTAGTAGTTACCTAATACCAAGTTCCAACTTTAAGGTAGACCATAGTGGGCTTGAAGATAGTGGGACTCTCTCTCTCTCTCTCTCTCTCTCTCTCTCTCTCTCTCTCTCTCTCTCTCTCTCTCTCTCTCTCTGGCTTGAACCTTCAAAAACACTTGGAATAAGGCTTTGAATGAGTAATTCTCAAAAAGAAAAAAATCAGGAAAAAGTTTGCCCAAAAACAGCGTTTCCAGACCGGGCCGTTTCCCAGAAACGGCCGTTCCGTTTCGGGGGCCCAGAAACGACGTTTCTGGGTACTATGACCGGATGGAAGTGTGGCTAGTTCATAGTGCTCTCAAACATGGGGCACATGTTCGAATCCCAGCACCAACAAACCCCCAGCGACGGACGTGTTTTTTGAAAAATACTTGGCGCGAAATCATGACACTATTCACGGGATTAAATCATGACACTATTCACGGGATTTTTTTATATGCTTTTCAAACAAAAACACCAAGGGTAGATTCGCAATGCGTTTTTGGCGTCGATTTCTTTCCATGTTTGTGCTTTCTTCTTGTGCTTTTGCAAGAGTTACAAAGCTATATAAGCAAGGCTTTGGCCTATTATTTATCATCACACAAGCTCTAGCAAGAGTGCTTGCAACTTGGAGGTGATCAATCTTCTCAAGCTAGGAGGAGATATTGGAGGCCATCTTGGAGGAGTTCTGACACTCTTGGAAGTCTTGGAAGAGTTGTGGTCTACATCTTGGTAATTATTTGGAGGAGATTTTCCCAGCTTACCATCAACATCCATTGTTGATTTACTGTGAGTAGCAAGTCTATTTCCGTTCTTACTTGCTAGGTCACTCGTTTCCGATTTAAGTCGATCTGAATTTGGGTTTGTTGTAAAACAGTTCTAAACTGTTCGTATTCTCCATATTCTCACGCACACACTCTTCATACCTCTTAGGCACACAATCTCTTGTATTTAGTTCCTATTTTTGCCTAGATATAGATATTGTCAATTTGTATCACACATTGTAATTTGGCATTCATATATAGACAGTGTAGGTGAGCCTTATAGCTTACCGTTACACTTGAAATCTCGTCTCTTCTATCTCTATCTCTCTCTAGACTCACTCATCTATTTTTGAGTCTTAAGGTATGTATGTTAAGGTTCATGTGTTGGAAGATCTTGTAAACCTGTGATATATTGTTATTGTGGCCCACTACCACTTCGAACATATGGTATTCAGACCTTAGAATATCAACACAATACGCATAACAAAAAACCAACAATCAAAGCAAGAGACCACAAAAAAATAAGATCAATATAAGTCATACAAAATACAACAAACAGTAAAGCCAATACAAAAAGAAAAAGAATAAAACATATAAGCAGTTTTTTAGAAAAGATTAAAAATAAATAAAATGAAAATATTAGTAAAATAAGATTTAAGGAGGAGAAAAATAAATAAATAAGGCTTATAAAAAAGGGAGTAATTAATATATAGTCGAATACACAACAACAATAAAAGGTGAACATATTATAAAATAGTAATAATGATTTAAATAAGTAATAAAATTTCTAAAATAAGATTTCTAATAGATAAGTCTTTATTAAAAAAGAAAAATTGTAAAAGAAAATGAAACCAAGAATTAAAAAGAGAGAGACTAAAATGGACCAAAAATGAAATAAAATTAAACTTTGAAAAAAAAGAAATGGAAAAAAAAAAGTTAATGAAAGAACAATAATAAAAATAAAACAAAAAGTGCATCTTCAACTTCTATATTTGTCCAAAACAAGAAGTATCAAAATACTTGATCACACAATGACTCTAGACATATATTTACCAGAGGCACACAGCACATATCCAACTCTAGTCATACTTAAACAATTTAGGATGTTGGTTTAATTTAGGATGTTGGTTTGCAAGGCCTTTAAAAATGAGTGGAAGGCCATATTCTTGATAATGGCATTACCTAAGGCATGGGAAGACTTTGGTAGCCTCTCTATCAAATAGCTCCAACCTTACAATCGATTAAGGCCAACAATCTTGGTCTTTCTCGAATGCTCATGCAACTTGGATAGCGCATGAGCCAATTAGTGAAGTGGCTCATGCAAGATGGCCACCCGACACCTTCGCAGGAAGTTGATAGCTTGGAGGATTTACCCATGATATTCCACTAAAAGCTATGGCTCTATTAAGATGATTAGGACGCCTAGTGGGTCTTCTTGTTGACACCCCTGATTGAGTGAGAACATAAGCCTAAGTCTTTATGACTTGGGAGTCAAATAGGACGTTGAAGGATCAATTCACCAGTTTTAGTTGAGGAAATTGATGAGGCCAATAGTTTAGAATCAGGGGAGAAGTGATACGTCCCCAAATCCAACGGACATCAAAGATGGGTACGTATATAATTACCCGGCCAACTGTGGAGTGTCCGCCTAAGTGTGCCCATGAGTGAGCTTGGTTTGCCTCAAAGGGTCATGAAACTTGGATACTTGGATAGCACATGAGCCAATTACTCAAGTGGCTCAGGCAAAATGGCCACTCGACACCTCCGAAGGAAGTCGATAGCTTGGAGGATTTACCCATGATGTTCCACTAGAACCTGTGATTATTCTGTTAAGATGACTAGGAAGCCTAGTGGGGCTTCTTGTTGACGTCCCTGATTGAGTGAGAGCATCATGCATGAGCCTAAGTCTCTATGACTTCGGAGTCAGCTAGGAAGGATCAGTTCACCGGTTTTAGTTGAGGAAATTGATGAGAGAAGCAATTTAGAATTAGGGGAGAAGTGTTACGTCCCCAAACCCAAAGGAAATCAAAGATGGGCACCTATATAATTATTCGGCCAAGTGTGGATTGTTCGCCCAAAGTGTGCCCAAGTATGAGTTCGGTCATCTCCTTATGAGGCACTTGGGCACTTGGGCAGACACTCCACAATATAGATAGAACCCATGGGCCCATTTCTTTATTCATTCCTCTTATGAGGCATTGGACTCTTGGCCCATGGTGGAGTCCTCCACAAACTAGTAGGGTGTGGGTATGGTGGTATAGGACACCATGCCCTTGTGAGGGCTGCCACCTGCTTGGATGATCTTGGAGGGATCTAACACAATCCTTTCCATGCATGCAATTCAAAGTGTCCATCTTTGTGCCTTTGACAAAAAGTTTAAAACCCTTTGTTGATTTCCAAAGTCCACTCTCAAAAGTGGTGTTACATCCATGCATTATCGTCTCCTTGATAACAAAAAAATACATGAAATCATGCATGGCCAAACATACAATGCTATTATATGGTTGATTCTTACCCATGTAGGCTTTGCCACAATTATTTTCATGAAACATGGCAAAACACTCCTTAACCATATGAAAAGAGCCACACAAGTCTAATACGTCTTCAATGAAAATGTTGATGGCTTCATTGACCTTCTCCTTCCATTAAGAGCTATCTTCTTCATCTAATTTGACCTCTTTGTTATCCTTATTTTTATTACTCGCATTCTTCTTTTGCTCAAGTTCCCTTTCGTAGAGTCAACTATCAAGCTCTTTATGGCTTTTTTTTATCACAACAAAGGCAAGAAACATAAGATTTGCCTTTGCTTTTTCTCCTTTTCCCCTTCATTGCATTGTTGCTGATGTTCTTTCCACTTTTAGCAACATTCATTGAATGTTATTCTCCCATTAGCCACATTAAATGTGAGACACTACCAATGTCTTCCAATGCTGAAATTGTTGGATGTGTGAGTGAATGAGGAAGCACGAATAAAAGTACACACTAGCAAAGAAGGAGATCAAAGCAAAGAGACACGCGATGGCTGGAAGAGCTCTATGTCGATAGATGATTAATGATATAAGAATGAATGAAGTGAGAGCTATAAGTGAATCCCTAAGTACAGAAGTACCACCACATATGAGTGTATCATGTATATGTAACCATGCAAAAAACCCCTAGCCAACATTAGAGTAAAAAATGCCCATGCATAAGGAAACAATTCACATCAAAGCTACTGAAAGGCCACATAAGTGTAACAAACCACCTAAGCGAATGATGTGAACACATATAGAGAGTGATAGATTAGCCCCCACAAGATAATAAGCATAAAGCTTTGCGAAAAGCTTTAAACTTTTCCTATGAAAGAGCTTTGGTGAATATGTCTTCCGCATTATCTTGTGTAAGCATGTATACCAAATCTATCTCAAGCATGAAGGCACTCTCTAACATAATGATAATGAGCCTCAATGTGCTTTGCACACACATGAAACACCAAATTCATTGCAACTGCCAATGCACCCTCAATGTGCTTGGCACACACATGAAACACCAAATTTATTGCAACTTCCAATGCACTTTGACTATCGGTGAAAGCATGCGTAGGTGCATCAATCTCCATGCAGAGATCCATCAATAGGCGTTTTAACCATACAAAGTCCATTGTGGCTATGAATACTGCCTTGTACTCAGCTTCACAACTCGATGTGGCCACAATAGGTTGCTTATTACTCGACAAGATATGAATGATCCTCCAAAGAAAAATCAATTACCACTAGTGGACACCCGTGTATCGTAACAACACGTCCAATCACACTCTCTAAAAGGATGCAAGCATTGCTAAACATCTCTACCATAAACAAGACCCAAACTCAAAGTGCTTTTGAGATATCTAAGCCCGTGTTTTATCCACTTGTCATGCTTAATGCCAAGGCTATGCATAAAACTAGGAAATTGCATACTATATGTCCGGCCTTATGTTACATGCATGTATCAAACATCACCCAGCTTGCTGAAAAAGAGAATTACCAAATGCATCACCTACATCCTCACTTGAGGACTTAAATCCTATTCCCACGGGTGTTTAAATAGGCTTGCAATCTTCAAAACCAAAACACTAAAGTAGTTTCTCAATATACTTTGCTTGCTGCACAACAATTTCCCTCTCAACAAATACAAATTGAATGCAAAGATAATACTCCAAAAGCCATAGATATGCGAGATACAAGTATGCCACAAATCAACCATAAGCATGCCAATTTTCTCATCATACAACCTAGTTAAGATAATATCATCAACATAAAGAACAAGCACTTATAAGATCAGCCCCATCTTTGCGTATCGAAAGTGTGCTTTCGATTGGACTACACATAAAACCAAGTGCAATCAAATGCTTATGTATTTTGTCATACCATGCACATCGAGCTTGCTAAGTCCTTATGCAAGAAGCAAACCATATGCTCTTGATCTTTGATGGCAAATCGAGGAAATTGCTTCACATAAACCTCTTCTTGCGAATCGCCATTGAAAAAAGTTGTTTTTACATCCCATTGATGCACTTTCCAACCAAGATGGGAAGCCAATGCAATTACAGAACGAATGGTAGTCATGCACGAAGTAGATGCAAAAGTCTCCTCATAATCAATGCCATATTTTTTCGTATAACCTTTTGCAATTAGGTTAACTTTGTAGCGATCGATGCTACAATCTGACTTTCTTTTAATTTTGTAAACCCACTTAATACCAATGGCATTCTTATCTTTTGGCAATTCACATAACTACCAAATACAATTTTTGTATATAGAATCCAATTCTAAATACATTGCACTCATCCAATTTGAATCATCACATACATCTTCAAAAGTGATTGGCTATGCCTTCATGCGGTTCCAATAAGGGATAACATCCAATTCTAATTACATTGGACTCATCCAATTTGAAGCATCACATGGCACATGCATCTTCAAAAAGTGATTGGCTCTTCGTTACATGCGGTTGCAATAAGAGTTTAATCTTGTTCTACAACGTAAAGGAGCACTAAATTTGCTATCTTGCAATGTCTTTTTCAACCATTTTGGCATAGACTGTGCATTCTTGATAGACATGCGTTCCTCATGTATACATCGTCAAAATGCACATCAGAAGTGGGCTGAATATCATGCTGAATTTCAGCAAAGAGGGGCTGCAAATTTTGTAAATTTTCAACCACATTTGGCTAGACATTTTCAGCCATCTTTGGCTGGAATTTTTCAGCCACATTTCTCTTCAAATTTTGAGAATTTTCAGCTATGTTTGGTTCGAGTTTTTCAACCATATTTGGTTGAAAAAATTCAACTCTTTGAACCTCATTTGCATGGTGTACATGGCCATAGTCAAGCGCACCACTTTGAAACAAAAGCATGAGTGTATCAAACACATCTTGTGAGCTAATTGTTTGCTGAAATTTACATTCAAGTAAAGGATAAACAGAATTTTAAGCAAATACCACATCTCAACCAAAAGTACAATAATTTTGTTTGTCGATGTATGATATAAGCAATAGCCTTTACTCTCACTACTATATCCAATAAATATACATTTCTTTGCCTTGTCATCAAGTTTGTGACGTTGTTGTGATGGCACAAGAGCATATGCCAAACAACCAAATATGCGCATGACTAACCATTGGCTTCCATTCATTCCAATCCTCATAAAGTGTAATAATTCTCAATGCTTTTGTAGGACAAAGATTCAATACATAGTTTGCACACATGACCGCATCCATCCAAAATTTATCTGGAAGACGTTTTCCTTCAACCATACATCGTGTCATTTCAAGAATGCATAGTGTCATTTCAAGTATTATATTCTTGCCCTCCACAACACCATTTTATTGAGGTGTATATGGCACTATACATTGGTGCGCAATACCTCTTTCACAAAAATAAAGCATTAAATACATGTCACATGTATTCACTGCCACGATATGTGTGAAGAGTCAAAAGCTTATTTTCACAAAAATTTTCAGCCATAGCTAAAAATATTTTAAAGCACGAGAATAATCATTCTTTGCTTTCATAGAATACACCTAAGTGTGGTGTGTTGCATCATCAATGAAGGTAACAAAGTATACATGCTTGCCAAAAGATGGAGTTTTGATCGAACCACATACATTATTATGAACAAGTTGCAATTTTCTTGTAACATGTGTAGCACCATCTTTGAAAAAAGGAGCACGATGCATTTTACCAAAATAAGCATGCCATGCCATAGAAAAAGTATGTGTAAGAAAGGAATTTGAGGAAACTCTCTTATATGTATCAAAGCGATACAAGCCATTGCATAATGTCCTTGACATCACAATAACATCATCGTTGCTGAAATCATGAACCATACATTCGTTATCAACAAGGTGTACATGAAGTATGGCACTAGCCATAGTAAGAGCCGAAATCAAGTTTTTGAAGTACCTGGTATGCATTCTTGAGAGTAACAATACCTCCATTTGCAGTCGTACGTTGAATTTTCCAAACTCCAATAATAGCATAAGAAGCATTGTTTGCACATACATGTCCTCTCTTGGGCACATCCTTAAAAGATAAAGAAGAGTGAGGCTTTGGTTTTAATGAACCCAAAGCTGAACCATACTTTCTTTTTCCTTTTCGTGTGACAGCAAGTGCTTGCGTTTCCTCGAGCAAACAACTTCTATTCACTCTTGATTTCTCTTCTTGCAAAAAAAAAAAATACACATCCTTATCAAAAGTATACATATTTGGATTTCCTTTTGCAACCAAATGAAATGTAGTAGCAAAGCTTTGAAAGGATTCCAGCAATCCTTTTAGTGTAAAAATGAGTGATGCATTCGAAATGATCTCATTAATGTTTGCCAATTGCTCTTTCAAATCCTTTATGCTTGTAACATATGCATCCACTGACTCATTTTCGGTCCTACATACATCTTCAAGTTGCTTTCTCAGGTAAGCAACTCATGCCTCATTACGCACTACATACAAAGGGTAAACCAAGCTTGACTTGAAGTAGTGCATGACCGGATGTGTGGAACAATATATCGCTTCACAAAAAGTGCAATCAATATATGAATTTAGCATCCTTTCCGTCCCATCTAAGTTTCTTTTGCATAGTTGGAGAAGGCATAGTCACTTTACTTGAAGAAGATCTTGAAGTATGACTACATGCTGCGTAGTAGAAGAACTGTTAGATCACTTGTTAACATTTTCCACTATGTTACATAGTTTCTTTAGAACAAGAACATTCTTCAACATGTAAAGACCACATTGGATAGTTGGTCCCATCAAGCTTATCCTAAGCTTGAAGCATGCCAAACAAGTCATCATTGCTTCCCATTGCACCAAAGAACTCAAAGGTGAACTTCAACAAAGTTGAAATGAAGCTCGCAAACTGGAACTCATGGAAATTCTGACTACATGAATGGCTTTGAATTTCTATGCTCCAGAACCGATTTGGATGGTTAAAAGTGTGTGCGGCAAAAACACAAAAAAAAAAAAGAGAAGGTTGAAAAGTAAGATACCACTGTTGGGTATGTGAGTGAGGAAGCACGAATAGAAGTACACATAAGAACGAAAGAGATCGAAGCAAAAAGACACGCGATGGTTGAAAGGGCTCTATGTCGATAGATGATAAACTATATGAGAATGAATGAAGTGATAGCTATAAGTAAATCCCTAAGTACTAGGGACCACCATATATGAGTATATCATGTGAATCCCTAAGTACTAAGGACTACCACATATGAGTATATCATGTGAATCCCTAAGTACTAAGGACCACCACATATGAGTATATCATGTATATGTGCTTACATGGGAAAAAACCTCTAGCCATCACTAGAGTAAAAAATGCCCATGTACAGGGAAAGAGTTCACATCAAAGCTACTCAAGGATCATGTAAGTGTAACAAAAAATTCAAAAGTGGCTCTTAATTTCTCCCTCACTTCATAACCAATTGTACAATTTTTAGATTGGCAAGAATCTTCTTGCATTCATCAATTTTGCAACTCATACAAAATACTAGTAAATACAAAAATATGCTCACCATTGAATTTTCTTATGTGCCTCTTAATTCCCCCCCCACTTCATAGAGCATTATGCAATCCTTGAGATTCATGAGAATCTCGTATGTAATGGTCCTTTGGATATATGTGATGATGGCGTTCTTGTTTAAGTTGGACCAAAAAGGT
This sequence comes from Ceratopteris richardii, assembly GCA_020310875.1. Taxonomy (NCBI): domain Eukaryota; kingdom Viridiplantae; phylum Streptophyta; class Polypodiopsida; order Polypodiales; family Pteridaceae; genus Ceratopteris; species Ceratopteris richardii. The sequence continues at coordinate 61,906,956 of CM035429.1, forward strand.
CGTTTATGTTTCTCACTTTCAAGAGGTTTTGAGAAATAGGATTCACCTCATCCTAACCTTCTACACGTCAAATCTTGTGCAATCATTCAAACTCCAATTGGGTTGGTCATTATGACATTGTGTGTCCACAAATGGTTTTTGTTCATGCTTGGTAGCTCATGCATATCATGGTTGAGCAAGACGAAACCCATTGTGGCCACTTCTAGTTTTGAGGTTCACTAAAGGGAAGCTTTCCAAACTACTATTGAAAGTGTTTGGCACAAATGCTTATGGCTAAATCGAGTGTTCACCAACCCTTTTGTCTCCACTATCTTTATTCATAATCGGAGCAAACCGACAAATACGAAAAGCCAATTGTTCCATGCTCACATAAAGAACATCAATGAACTATCTTTTTGTTAGGGATAAAATTTGTACGAGTAAAATCCGCTTGGTTTAAGTGCCCCTACGAAGAATAATCTTATTACAATTTTCAAAAAGGCTCTCCCACATGAGAAGTTCATAGGCTTTTGCAAAGCTTTGGGCTTACTACCTTGTTGATTGTTTAGAATCCACATAGCTTGGCGATCTTTTTACATAAGAGTAGGTTCTTTGTTCGTTGTCTCATTCCCATGTAGGATTTGTTAGCATATTTTGGCACCAATGTGTGTGAACTCACTTATAGGCATGCATGGGCAATATTTTTCCTTCTTTCAGAGGTTCTTCCCCCTACCTTGGAATCTGGATATATGTCCGTAACCTTAATGGGCTACTTATCTTGCAATTGCACATTTAAAAATATGTTGTGCTTCTAAGCTTCTTTCTTGTGCTTTTTTGTGTCCCTCATGCCCTAAACTCCAACAAAGGATCCCTTCTTCTATGTCTTTCCTCTTTATATAGATTTCAATACCTTTTCCCTATAAATATGGTCTTTCTTTTTATTTTGGTTTTTTTACTTGAACAAGGCCTCACTTTGAAATAAGATAACAACTATTTAAAGAACTCATTCACACAAATTTAAATATCCAATTTTTTTCTTATTTGCTAAATTTTCTTCAAAGCTTTATTAAGCCACTCAAAATTACATGGAATTACTTAAAAATTGAGTAATTATAATGTATGGAAATGAAATTGAGCTTTCATATTATCAAAAAATGAATTACAACACTCGAAAAATGTGAAAAAACCTAAGAACAAACCAAAACTAAGGTCCACACATAAAGAGATACTAGAACGCTCTACTATACAGGTAGATGGAATAAGTGTCGACTTGCCATTATCTTTGAAATAGGCCAAGAATATTTATGATTATCTCTTAAATAGATCAAGAACATTTATGAAAAAAAAACAATGATGGAAAGATTTTGTGCTATTACTATATTGCATGACGATAGAAAAACGACTTATTAACCTTTTTTGGTGGGCACAAATATGTGTGAAAGATTGACCTAGGCCTTAGTAGAAGCTTCAAAATGCATGGACATTTTCTCTTTCTCACTTAATGAAATTGTGTATTGCATCATGCAAAGAGTGTAACCACTTTTTGGCCCGTGCAATCACTTGATGTGTGTGAGTCTTCAACTTGGTGCTTCTTTCTTTCTCCAGATCTTCTTTTACTTCTCCCCTTGTGCTTCCCTCATGGTTTGCATCAAACTCATTGTTGGCGAAGCCATGATGCTCTCCTTCTCCTCTTTCAAGGTTCACATAGCATAGATGCCCCTTATTAATGAAAGCTTCACAATTCTCTTCTAGATCATTTGCAAGTGTGAATACAACACAAATCATATCTTAGCTCCGGACATTGTTAAGGTTACGCATAGATAATCTGCTTCCACAAATCCACACTACCCATCCTTTCTAGGATCAGCATGCCTCTTTCACATGCTTACTTGTGAATCATGGAACATGGAAAAGCATGAGCAGAGTCCTTCTAAATTTCCATGGCCCACATCCCTTTCTCATAAAACTGTTGCTCTTTTCTTCAACCAGATAGGCTTGGCAACCTTCTTATCCATACTTATCAATTCCCAATGATCTGGTGAAGTAACCAAGCACCAGCTCTTCATTAGCAGGCTGAGAATACTTGCATCCAGCATTTTTTCTACAATAGCATTAATGGTCATAATCGATTTGCTGCAGCTGCATGTTTCAGTAGGTCACTCCATATCTGTCTATCTAATATTTATGGTACTCCACCTTCAAGTCAACTCTTTTAGTTGACCAGCATCGCTACAGAAACTAACTACAAGCCGGTCTCTTTGCACATGCTCCACCTGAGTTTTTGGCCTGCAATTTTAGGCTCCAACTTGGCACATACTTAAGTGTAGTTTTCAGAAAATTCATCTTCCCTGCAGAGAAATCAGCCCACACTGTTCTTTCAGCTCAATCTTCTACCATAGGCATACATGCTTTGAAGCAGCGGGATTAAATCCCAAAATGTTCCTAGCACTGGTTTATTATTAATGTCTCTACGACTATTGCAGGTTAACAGTCCATCAGGCCTGTGACTCCATCTACATCTTCATGTGCTTGTGAAGTTACGTGGGGAGTTGAAAAGACAGAAAATAATAATAATTATTATTATTATTATATATCTCACCTTTATATAAAAACTACTGAAATAAACATGCCTAATGGGAAAGCAAACTTCATGGTAAAAAACTCCAGTCTATTCTCGGGTACAGAAAATGTTCTCAGTTGTTCCCCTAAAGTTCACTACTCAAGGCACTATGTTGCTGCCCAAAGAAAAGCTTCTTAAGGCTTCATCTTATTGGTACTATTGTATTCCCATCATTATCTTTGTTCAGCAAGCGTGTCTTTTTATACTCAAATATTAAGACAAAAATACTGCCATTGATTAAAAACGTTTCATAAGGCTTCATCGCGAAGCAATACATGGATCTAGATTAGTAGGATTAAAGATTTGACCTTTTGTCATTGAAACGTTGAATTTATCATCAGCTAGTCGATGGGTGAGGGCATCTTCACATCTCCCTCGCTAAAGAGGGTAGACGAATACAGTGGAAAAATAGAAGATAATACTAGACCCATGATACGAAGGCAAAGAAATGGTCAAGAAAATGAATAAAAACATTGAAACGAAGATATTCATGATGATGATTCATTTTTGCATTTTTGATAAGGGAATCAAGTATTCGGGGTTCGACGGTAGACAGTACCAGTCATCTTCAAAGCAACAAGCGAAAGGGTTTCAAACTAATACCTTCCATCTGTGTTACTACGTGATTAAACATTTGTGGCAGATATAAGCCATAGCGGTCGAGAATCAAATATTTGCTTTCTGTGACTAATACAGTGTTCATATGCATCCAATCTATCGCTCTTCCACTCCCTCTTTTTATCTCTCATACCACTCTCTTTTCCGTCTCATTCCCCCTTCCTGCCGCCCTTCATATTTCATTCGACAGACAACCCACGTATCCAACGCTCAATCAGGTTCCTAACTCTGAAACCCCTTTCCTGTTATTAGAGAGATTGAAAATTTACACCATAGTGACAGGGTCGGTACCATCTGAGAGAGCGTCGTATCCCATAATAGTTTTGAAGCTCCTATGACTCCTAAACTCGTAGACGGTATACAGGTCCGAAATGCACACCAGATGATACTCTGTTGAAAAAAGGCGTTCATGCAAATCATTCAGAAACAAGGGGGGAAGAAAAGAATTTCACGTTCTGTATGCTTCTCTGAAGCTGTGATGCGTCACAAAGGGGCGAGTTGTGTTGACAGAGATAAGCTGCAAGAGTACACACGAGGTGTGAATGAAGCGCCTTACGACCCTCCCCCCTCTCTCCCTCCCTCTCTCTTCTTAAGCGACTTGCTCATTTTTCACAATATAGAAATCAGCACCTACTTCTTCATGGAATCATCATGCGCCCTCAAGCTGCAACTTGCATTTGTCCACGACGCAAAATCACGCATTTTTCCACAGAAGGCATGCGCGTGGTCACCGCCAACTGGTCATTCGAGAATGCTTATGTAAAATTAAGTAGAGTAAATGGCCAATGCGCATATAGACTTCAAAGGCCATGGCCCTTGTACTCTAACCTCCAAAAAGGTAAATAATCAATACAAAAAAAAAGACTGATTGGATTGTTAGAAGCAAGCAAATAAAAGTCTTCAACACGTACTACAATGATTGAGCTTTCGGCATTTTAAATGGTCATTTCCCATCATAGGTCAAGCCTTTTGAGATAAGGGGGATAAGGGGGGTCCCATGGGTACTATGCCCTTCCTTGTAGAGTTGTAATTTCAAAGTTAAAGTTCGGGGGAGTAGGCCTCGGCCGAACCTCCATTTTTAAAAAAAAAAAAAAAGCCTTTTGAGATATGAAGAATCACGCAAGTACTATGTGTCTTTCTCATCAATTTTCTTAATTAAATCGACAAAAGAATCAAATTTTAAAATAACAATAATAATAATAATAATTAATCTTTTGCAACAAATAGTTCATCATAGTTTATGAATTACCCCTCAACCAAGGTGTTGAGTGGTGTACATCCTACTAAGACTTTTCAATGCTTCACTAGCCATGCTAATCATCCATCAAAACAAACTTTCCTCTTACATAAAATAGATGTGTCAAGTGATACAAGTAATCATAACGCAAAAGGCAACACCTTTCATCATAGTTTATGATTTTCCCCACTCAATTGACATATTGAGTGGTGTACATCCATTAAGACTTTTCAGTACCCTAATATCTATGCTACTCATCAACCAAGCAAGCTTTCCTCTCACATAAAATAGAGATGTCAAGTGATACAAGTAATCATAATGCAAAGGGCAACACCTCTAATATGCATTTAATTGAGAGTGATTGTCCATGATGTGGACACAGATGACTTTTTTTGCATGCAAAATTGAATCGAGTAAGCTATGAGCACATAAGGATCATGGTGAAAACAAGAAGTCTCATCACATACATGAGTGGAAGCAAGACATATTATTTAGCAAATCTCACTCATTTTCTGGATTCTCAATGTGAGTGTCTAAAAGAGCTAAAATTGTCGTTTGTCTACTTTCTTGACATAATATGAGATTTGCTCTTGGAGATCTACACCATCCATAATTCACTAATAATTCATTGCCAACACATAATGAAGCAATAGCATTGGCAACCATGTATCTTGCTACATCTCTACTCACATATGGTGATTCATGACTATTTTCACACTCTTCAAATGTGTAATTATTCATTGAACTATTATATCCTCGACTACTATTTCTTAAACCTACTATATTTCCATGTGTGTAAGGTCTTCCATCAGTATATTATCTTTCCTTTTCTGCATGTGTAATCCCTCTACTAGCAAGAGAAGTTGCATTCAGGCATGTATCTGCATGACCTTCTTGGAACAAGAACATAGTGGAATTTTTAAATTTGGCACTAATCCTATGGATATGAGCATAACAAAATAAAGATATTTCTAAGAAGAGAGTTGAGACTATGCTCTTATTTGCAATATGCTATACAAGCGAGGCAAGGATAACTTCATACACCTCTATGTACATGAAGATGATTGCATGCAATATTGAAAACTGCACACTCTAGTGTTGTACGTGGACATTTCTATGCAGACCAAAAAATTCAAATGATTTTATTTGTTGGTCTATGGTGGCCCACCTTACTGTTAGATGTGCTCAATACTCCACCCTCATGTGACCACAAGTGATCCATGGTGCTCTAAGTTGTAAGGCCCCCGTTATGAGGAGAAGCCATTATGAGAGCCCAGACATTTGTGGAACCCTAACTTCCAAGTTAGATGAGGTCTATGTGTGACTGTTGATGGTTATAGATGATCTTTGTGAGCCTAGCCGTTAGGTTACGTAGGGCATAAACTTCCAGGCCATTGGGTTGGCATTTAAGGTGAAAATAAAGGCCCTGTGATGCCGTGCGGTTTCCCCATAGAACCTTAATGGGGGGAGTGCAGAGGAGGGCTTGCCCCCTTCTACGAGGTCCAAGGGGCCTATCCCCCCGGCCCGTAGGGCCGAGACGGTAGGACTTCTGGTCGTGGAGATCTTGTCGGATCGTATATTTTACCGATTATTTTGTATCTCCCGACTACGATTATCTATACCCAACCGCCTTGTAAAAGCTATATAAGCACGGCCCAGGTTGAGCTTTACATAGCATTGCGCACTAGTAAGCCCTTCATCTAGAGTCTGTCTAGATCACCATCTAAGCTCCACATTGGGAGCGCACGGGTGGACAACACCATCATTGTAACTGCATTATGCTCGGCAATTTGAGAATTTGAGTTCTCTATCTCTCAGTTTGTGTCTATCTTTTTCTGCATTTTTCTCTCAACTCTGTCTATAGGTCTATTCTGTTGTGCTATTATTTTCTTACATGGTATGAGAGCAAGACTTGTTGCACATGGCTACTCACAAATTGAAGGCATTGACTTTTGTGAATCATTTGCCCCAACTGTAAGAATGACTATTATCCGAGTAGTACTAGTTGTGGCTGCACATAAGTGTTGGCCAGTCTATCACATGGATGTCAAATCAGTGTTCCTAAATGGAGACCTCAAGGAGGAGGTATATGTGTCTCACCCACCAGGGTTTGAGGCTCCCCATTCAGAGAACAAGGTATGTAAGCTGAAGAAGGCATTATATGGGCTAAAACAAGCCCCTAGAGCATGGTATCAGCGGATAGATAAGTATCTCTTGGATCTAGGTTTCAAAAGATGTGCTTCTGATGCTAACTTGTATGTTCTAAAGAGAGGAGGGAAGACAATTGTGCTTGTACTCTATGTATATGACCTTGTGATTACAAGAAATGATGATGCTCTTCTTCAACAAACAAAAGATGCCCTAAGTTCAGAATTTGAAATGACAGACTCGGGCTTAATGCATTATTGCTTAGGTCTTGAAGTTTGGTAGGAACCAAGGAAGATTTTCATCTCTCAACAAAAGTATGCAAAGCAGATATTGAAGGCATTCGACATGGAGGATTGCAAGGAAATTTCTACACCTATGGAGGTCAACACAAAATTATCTATTGAAGATACTTCACCTCCAGTGGATATTGGAAGATATAGGAAATTATTTGGAAGTCTCATCTACTTGTGCAATAGCAGACCAGACATCTCTTATGTTGTTGGAGTAGTAAGCAAGTTCTCTAATAAGCCTTGCCAAACTCATTGGAAGGCAAGCATGCGGATACTCAGGTATGTGAAAGGAACTACTGATTATGGTATTCTTTATGAAGAAGGATTATCTCTGGTTGGATACTGTGACTCTGATTGGGCAGGAGATATTGATACTAGAAAATCAGTTTCTGGATATTGCTTTTCTTTAGGATCAGGGATTTTCTCTTGGATCAGTAAGAAGCAACCAACTGTAGCATTATCTTCTACTGAAGTTGAGTACAAAGTTGCATGTGTTGCAGCATGTGAAGCAGTATGGTTGAGGAGGATCCTATGGCACATAGGAATACAAGGACAAGAGGCTACAGAGTTGAAGTGTGACAACCAAAGTTGCATGACCATCGCCAAAAATCCTGTTTTCCATGCACGTACCAAGCACATAGAAATCCAGTATCACTATGTGCGTGAGTTGATTGAGGATGGGGCCGTCGAGATAAGCTATTGCCCTATTGAAGAAAATGTAGCAGACATCTTCACCAAGGCTCTTGGGAGAGAGCAACTTCTTTGACACTTTCCAAAGCTTGGGATTGGACCAAGGAGGTAGTTCACCATCGGGTGGACATTGAGGGGGGGGGGGGGGGGGTGTTAGATTTGCTCAATACTCCACCCTCATGTGACCACAAGTGATCCATGGTGCTCTAAGTTGTAAGGCCCCCATTATGAGGAGAAGCCATTATGAGAGCCCGAGCATTTGTGGAACCCTAACTTCTAAGTTAGATGAGGTCTATGTGTGACCGTTGATGGTTATAGATGATCTTTGTGAGCCTAGCCGTTAGGTTAGGTAGGGCATAAACTTCCAGGCCATTGGGTTGGCATTTTAGGTGAAAATAAAGGCCCTGTGGCGTCGCACGGTTTCCCCATAGAACCTTAATGGGGGGAGTGCAGAGGGGGGCTTGCCCCCTTCTACGGGGTTCGGGGGGCCTATCCCCCTGGCCTGTAGGGCCGAGACGGTGGGACTTCTGGTCGTGGAGATCTTGTCGGATCATATATTTTACTGACTATTTTGTATTTCCCGACTACGTTTATCTATACCGAACCGCCTTGTAAAAGCTATATAAGCACGGCCCAGGTTGAGCTTTACATAGCATTGTGCACTAGTAAACCCTTCATCTATAGTTTGTCTAGATCGCCATCTAAGCTCCACATTGGGAGCGCACGGGTGGACAACACCATCATTGTAACTGCATTATGCTCGGCAATTTGAGAATTTGAGTTCTCTATCTCTCAGTCTGCGTCTATCTTTGTCTGCGTTTTTCTCTCAACTCTATCTATAGGTCTATTCTGCTGTGCTGTTATTTTCTTACACTTACGCATGGATACTCAAACATTCATGAGTAGGTGTGATAAACGACTATTAGCCCACTTGCCAAAGGATCTCTTACTCAATACCTAATAGTAGCAACATATTATCTTACTAAGTTGGTAGAAGCATGTTCCACAACAAAAGTTGATGTTCAATCAATTGCAAAGTTCTTATTTGATCAATTTTTTGCAAAATTTGGCCTCCCCATTGAGGTAGTTAATGATTAAGGTACTCATTTCATTAACAACATCATAGAGGCTTTACTGAAAGAATTTTTGGTTGTCCACAAGAATTCAACTGTGTATCATCCCCAAGGGAACGATTAAGCTTAGTTTTGACAAAATTGGTCAAAATAGGATGATCAAACTGGGATAAGAAACTACACCATGCAATTCAATTTGATATTTTTGCTTACAAGACTGCATTGAGAGCTAGCCCTTTTAATCTTGTATATGCACAACATGAAATCTTGCCTATTGAATTCCTTGTACCAACTCTCAAAGTAGGAAGATATCATGAACGAAATGATAATGAGTTATTTCCTTTGGCAAATAAACTAGATGCATTTCAAGAGACATGTTTCAAGGACTCCATGGGAATCTATGCTCATAAAAAGAGAAAAAATGATTATTTTGATGCCCATATAAAGGATAAGAAGCTACATGATGGTGAACTTGTACTTTTGTACACCTTAAAACAATAGATGAAGTAGTTGTAGAATTGAGGACATGGACCCTATGTGATACACTATATCTCACCAACTAGAGTCATCCAATTAGCTACACTAGTAGGCGATGTTTTTCCCAATTATATCAATGACTATAGAGTAAAAATTTACCAAGAATCCCTCATGATAGACATCTTAAGGTGATTACAAGTGGCTACAAGTAGAAAAGAAGAAGAAGAATGCATCAAAGCAAAGGCTCAACAAGAACTCTAGAGTGTATACGTAAGAAAAGGTTATTATTGAAGCATGTAGATCAAAATATGTGCTCTAACATACATCTAGAAATACCCATGGAGTCATTCATTCAACCACATACGATTTCCATGGCTATGTGTCAGGCACATACCAAGGCAAAGGCAATCAAGGACAGAAGGCCATCCATAGTTGTTGATTTAGGATGCTCTTCTAAACATATGGTGAAATTCGTTATTGACACGGGTGCCACAACTAATGTGATTAGGTTATCTCTTGTATGGACATTGAAGGCCAAAATCCAACTAGTCGAAGCCTACTTGATAGGCTTAGGAGGTACTCAAACCCCATGCATTGGAGAAGTTACACTTCCATGCATCTGGCCAAGGTGAAAATACATGTGACGTTTTTGTTTGCGAGGAGGATGATTTAACATGTCATACTTGGGTAAGATTGGTTATCTAAAAATTTTGTAGGTCTAAACCTATCCCACGGCAAAATGATCGTAAAGTAAAAAGGAAAAGATGTATTCATAACTCTTTTCAAATCTTCTTCGATAAGTGGCTTGATCCCAAAACACACTCCAAAGATTCTTGAGTTTACCTCTGGCACAAATCGTACATTATAAAAACCATATCAACATACAAACTGACAAAAGTGTAGACAAGCACATCCAAGACCACAAAACCCGAAACAACAAAAGTCTCAAGTGGCCAAAAAATTGTGGGTTACCTAAGTCTCTTATGGAAGCAGAAGCCTCACACAAGCACATCCGGGAGCCCAAGAAATTGGCAACACAATATCAGGATTCTTCTCATAATAAGAACAAATCAGCCTCCCATAGGAAGCCACTTTGGGAAACCAAACCATGACATAGTGAGCCACCTTTGGTCATACATATTTGGATATCCAAGACCCTTAGAGCAATGCAAAGTCAATACAATCATGTTTGGGTTCCAAAATCTATCCTTCATGATCAATCTACATTGGATGACCACCCAAAACATCTATCAAAAATGACACAAAATAGGTAGGGGGAGTACGCAAGGAAGTATTGGAACCTAGGGTCACATACAAAAAATCGGGATCACACATTTAGGAAGAAGCAACCATAGAAACCAAAGCCTAGGTACTTTCAAAAGTGGGTACTCAAGATATCTCAATTGCAATAACTAAATTAGACCACACATTCTATGTGGGCTCCAAAGAGATGCCCCATTCCTCTTCCTGCCCATAGTCATCTCTTCATCTGGCACTCATCCCATGGAATAGATCAACATCAAGGAGCATGCATAATAGTTAGAAACATTACTTTTCATAATATCATGAGACAAGTGCACCTCAAGCTCTTGTAATTCATGCATATGTTTAGAAAGAGCACTCATCCATTGTATATGTGTACATAGATGTTCTTTTTGTTTCTATATTCGCATTAGTTCTTGATGGGAAAAGGCTATTTGAAGTACATCAAAGAAGAAAATGAAAACCCTCCAAAGTTACCAGAGAGGAATCAAACTAAGGACTAATTAAGAGCATTTTGAAGAGTGGAATGAAGGAGCACAGAAGGTAGTGTATTGTATGTCTGTTAGCATACAAGATAGCATGATTAGGCACATATAGGATGCAAAAACTTTGAAAGAATCTTGGAATAGTTTGGCCACATTATATGAGACCAATACCAAGGAAAAAAATTACAACTCAAGAATGAGTTGCATACTTTGGAGGAAAAGTTCATATTGGTAAGTGACTACATCTTAAAAATCAAAAGCATATGTGAGTCACTTGCGTGAATTGGCATCATCATGGTTTAGGAACTGCAAATACTTAGTTCAAAACTTCTATTGAGACCACAAAGAGCTTTCTGAAGTGGAAGAGGAAACAATAATCAAATTTCATTGACTACATCCAAGAAACGTAAATAAAAGATTTATGCTACTAACTAAACATCTACAAGTTTTGAAGACATTGGTGGAGAATCAAGTAGTTCAGAAAAGAGCTTTAATGAGGACTTGGATTGCCTTGTGTGAAGACTCCAAGAGTAATAAAGGCATATGCAGATGATACAATAAGAAGAATTGACCTAGGACTAAGAAGATATGGGAGAATGTGGAATTCAATCGAATGATTAATGTATGATAGCTACATGGCTTGTCATTGTGCTTACATGAACAATGATATAGATGCCGAATCTTCTTGTTTTGAAGTGTAGAGATCATTGTCCTCAATGATCAACCCCTAATCTTTCCTTGAATTGATTTCCTCACCCTTGCATAGTGTGTTGACCCTCATTGCTCTCAACCTTGGTGTCTTGAACACTTATTCTCAAGGTTGGTGTCTTGAACATTCTAGTTTGCTAGTGGTTTCATAGGAAATTTTGTTCCAAGAACTTTAGAACGGTATCTTACACATTTAAACCTAGCCTATGAATTAGAAGATACATTGTAATCTTTGTTGGGATAATTTTTGAAAGAGATGCACACTACTTTTGTACCCTTTCAGATATAAAGTGCCCAAGCCTTTTCTAGAGGCCATTGGTTGTCTGTGATCCTTGTGTAATCTATCCACCTTGCCGAAACCTACTTCCTAGGCTTTGATACGAATTTTTGTATCCAAGGGGAGTTGAAATCATGAATTAGTAACTAGGAGTACAATGGGCTAACCACTTGCCCCAAAAGCCATGATTGAGGATCACTCCTGATCCTCCCTCTTAGAGTGTGGTTCAACCGTCTCCTTCCTCTCATTTCTTGAGTCTAACACTTCTTGTGTTATATTTTCATTCTAAGGCAAAGACGTCCAGGTAGGTATCTCAATGTGAATAGGAAAAATTGGTTTATGATAATACATGAGTTATACAAGCATAAATTATGTAGATCTAGTATGTATTTCTATCTGCTCATAGCACAAATGGAAGATATCTTGGCCATTTTTTATTATCACCATCACCTTCACAATAGGAGGACTACCTCCTTAAATCTTATTGTTCACCTTAGGATTATAAGCAATCGTCAAAAACAATTTGATTCCATGCTTTTCAATGAACTTTGTTGCCTCTTCAACATCTAATTTCCGTTGATCAACAACTTCCTTCTTGATATAGCCAAATCATGATATGATTTCGTTAAGGAGAAATTTTCATACTTATAAGTAGTGTTAGATCAAAGGGCTCATCTTTTCACATGGTTGGTTAAGTCTTCTTGCACCAAAACTATGTATCTCATCTTATCAATTCCTTTGGCCATGGTAACAAGATCAACCACTCACTTGTAGCAAATACAAGGAGGGTAGGTTGGATGCAACGGGTCTCTATGCTTGAATGAGGAGTGTACTTGACATGTTGCACAAGTGCTCACAAAATCTCTTACATTCATGTACATCCTAGGCAAGCAATAACTCTCCCTGATTTCTCATACCTAGCTACAAAACCTTTGTGACTGGCGCATAAGGATTCATGCATGTTTCTCACTACTTGTAATTGAATTCTTCTCTTTCCCATAACCCTTTGTTGAGATTTCACCTTCCCTTTACCATTTCACCAAAGAAATCCATTCTTCATGAAGAAGTTGAAAAGGTTTTTGTTAACCTCTCTTCCCTCCATTCCCATTAAGGATAGAAGTAGATCAACTAGGGGTTCTTGAGTGGGATAACTTAGATTACTCTTAGTCTCTTAGTTTCTCCACTTCCCTATTTTTAGAGATTATTTTAAATCAAATACTATGCCAAATAGCTCCACAACTATGTAGATCTTCAACACTACGCATCTGGAGTATAGAGATTGTACTAGACACTATTATGCACTATTCGTCACCGAACTAATAATATTGGGTACATCACTGACCAAAGTAATACAAAGTTAAATCACCAAGGCAATAAACTTATCACTCTGCATTGAGCTTTCCCTACACAAACTCTATAATAACACAAATATTGGAACACCAAATTATGATTGTTTTAATACAACTTGATATCAGATAGACTAAAGAATATGATCAAATAGTCAAAATATATGTAGAATCATGTGCCCACGGCATTACTCGCCAAACAATCTGGCACAACTTGGTCATCTATCTTGCATAACAGGCCCAAAAATACTTATTTCATTACCAACCTAAAAGTTACACCATACAATCCTGCCTTTTTAGTTAGGACTATTTGCCAAATTTACATACATGCAGAAATATCGGAACATTGAAATTACAAAATATTGTCCCGAGTAGCCTAACACGGGCATGCACGAAGGACTTGAACCCAAAAATATGATACTTATTCTTCTTCTTCCTGCTCGTCGTCAAATGGGGAATGAATTTCAGCGATGAAAGAATCCTTGGCTTCTTTAAAAGTCTTCTGAATTTTGCGGACCATTGTCTTTAGCAACTTTTGCACTAAGCTTCCAGAGACAAAGCAGGATTCATAATAGGAGCAGCTATCATGAAAACAGGTTGGGTCGGAGGAGAGGATGATGGGGTAGGTGCTTTTGCATCCAACATTAGATGGTCGGGTGGGGATACAAGAGCTATCAGAAGAGGGGATGCGGAGTTTGCAATGTGGAGCTATGAAAGGAATCATTAGAGGAGGATGAAAAGATCATTTGAGGGGGGTCCATCAAGTTGCTGCAATATGTGGGCTAGATGAAGAAGGGCCAGCCATCATGTTGTGTGCAGTGCATTCTGCATAAGAGGAGCTGAAACTCTACACTTGTTAGGGCAACTTGGATCATCAAAAAATCAAACCTATCCTTTCGTCGTCTTTAGCCATCGGCAAAGCAGGAGGAGCAAAAAATTGTGGAACCAATAAGACTCAAACAAGAATAGGGAATTCACTGGGATAAAGGATGGATAGAAGGTAAGGGACGTGAGTACGTGTAACACCAGCTTGCTATAACTGCTTAATGATTTGCTGGCATTCCTGGTGAATGTGGTTGAAAAGGATCACAACTTAGTTGGCTGGTTGTTGGGTGGATGCGGCAATGAGGGAATAAAATTGCTTGGATATGCTGTAAAGATGGTGTTGCAAGTTCAACACAACAATTAAGAATTGGAGAATGGACCTCTCTTAACTAATAGCAAATTCATTGTAGTTGTGATGGGGAATAACTGCTCCATAATAGCACGAGAAAGGTGTTCTACATGTGTTGCACCATCGGTGGGCAGGTGGAAATGCTACTTGAGCTCAATAGCAGTGGTTTGGACTTTAGCTTCATTCAGAGGAGAAAGGTTCTGCAGTGAGGGGTTGTGTAATGCTCTCTGCTACAGGGTACATAGCAACAACATTCCAGTGAAGGAGCACAAAAATAAAAAAATGGTAGACACTGAGGTAATGGGAGGTGTCATCAGAGAAGACAACAAATAAGAGTTTGATGGGAGAAAGATCTTCCATGACTTTAGCATGCACTAGCAGACTCAGGGTGGCAGTGACTACAAAATAGAATGCAAAAACAAATGGGGATGCAAGGCAGGGCTGCGATATAAAAACACAATGGAGAAATGATGGCATCATAGGGGCGAGGACATAATGAATCATAGGCATGATACAAAGGAGGGTGCAATGATCAGCATGCAAATACATGCAATCAAGGGAGGCAGATTAATGACTGGCACACATGAAAGGGGCACCAAAAAGGTTGTAACTTTGACCCATTGACCATCGATAACCCGACAAGAATCTACAATCAGAAAGTTGTTGAACCAAGCTCGACTAAAATTCGGTAAGGACCAAACCACCAAACTTTGAATTTGCTAGCAACCAGATCCGATTTCGAGTTGTAGAAGAGAGCCAATTGTCCTCCCAAAAGACTAGAGTTTTAAGATAATGATCGTGGGCGAGAGCTTGCAAAAGTGCAATTCTTACATCAACAAGAAGCTTTCAAAATGTTGCTCATCCAATGAGTGAAGGTCATCAAGTTGGAAATACATTGATTCTTCAAGAAATAACTTCTGTTCAATAGCCACATCTAGACAAGGAACAACAATTTCCATAGGGGCAACAACTTCTAGACCATAAGCTAGTTTGATAGGAGTATAACTATTAGCAACTTTATACGTGCTCCGATAAGCCCACAAAATAGTCGGTAATAACTTGTCCCAACATTCAAGACAGTCCTAAATGAGTTTTTTTTATCATAGTCAACATGTTGGAGTTAGACGTTTGCGGAAACACGTGAACAACACAAGGAAGAAGAAGAAGCTTGGAGCACAACACACAATACTGTTACTAGAGAATATACAAAGATAAGTAACCCATTAGGGCAAAAGGCGTATATACAAGCTGGGGGAAAAAAACCTCCTAAAGAGGGAAAAAAGTGCACCAGTGGTTCTAGTGTGTTCACACACATCACTACCTAAATATATCAACAAATCCCCTTGGGAGTGATGGGGTGAACAAGGAGTTGGCACTCATGTATAAGGAAGTGACAAGCTATGTGGAAATCACTCCACAAAAGGAAGTAAGCCCAAAGCTTTGTAGAAAGATTCAAACTTCTCCCTAGGCAGAGCCTTCGTGAAAAGGTCTGCAATGTTCTTGTGCATGGGCACATATGCCAAGCTGATCTCCCCAGCAGAGAACCTCTCCCTGACATAATGATAATGCACCTCAATGTGCTTAGTGCGAGCATGGAACATAGGGTTCCTCACAACTTCCAATGCGCTCTCACTGTGTGTGAAGATGGTGGTGGTAGAAGACTGACCAACACCCAAATCAGCCATAAGGCATCTGAGCCACACACACTCAACACTCGTTGTGAAAGCTTCCCTATACTCAGCCTCACAACTGGAAGTGGCCACAGTAGGCTGCTTCTTGCTCAACCAAGATATACATGAGCTACCAAGCATGAAGTAAAAGCCACTAGTGGACACATGAGTGTCATAGCAACCAGCCCAATTAGAGTCAAAAAAAGCATGCAAATCTAGCGGTAGTGATCCTCCCTTGGGATAAAACAACCCAAGTAGCCGAGTACCACTCAAGTAGCGAAAGATGTGCTTAACTGCCTACCTATGCTTGACTCCTAGGCAATGCATAAACCTACTCATCTGTTGAGACAACAAACTTAATATCTAGCCCAATAATGCATAAGTAAATCAAGCATTCAACAGCCTGTTGATAGAGAACAACATCAAATGCATCTCCAACATCATGAAGACTCAGTCGTTAACCTATTTCCATAGGAGTGGCAATAGGTTTACAGTATTCAAGGCCAAAGCGCTGCAATAATGTGTCAATATATTTTGTTTGACACAAAGCCATTCCAGCATCAACGTGCATAAACTAAATGCCCAAATAATGATGCAAATGCCCCAGATTAGACATCTCAAATGAGGCATGCAAATCCGCCTTAAAATCAGCAATATGCTTCTCAATAGGACCAGTGGGCAGCATGTCATCAACATAGACAACAATGATTAGATGCATATCATTAGCACACTTAACATATAAGGTGCTTTCAGTTGGACTGTTCTCAAAACCATGTGCAATCAGATAGGCATGTATCTTCTCATACCAAGCACGTGGTGCTTGCTTTAAATATAATGCCTTCTTTAATCTGCACACTTGGTTATCATGCCCTTTCTGCACAAAGCCACGGGGCTGAAAAACATACACTTCTTCATGCAAATCACCATTCAGAAATGTTGTTTTAATGTCCAACTGATGTACATTCCAACCATGATGGGCTCCAAGTGCACATATGCTCCGAACAGTAGTCATACGACATGTAGGTGCAAAGGTCTCATCAAAATCAATGCCTCTTTCTTGTGCATAACCCTTTGCAACAAGCCTAGCCTTATACCCGTCAACTATTCCATCAAGCTTACACTTCAGCTTGTAAACCCACTTAGTGCCAATGGCCTTCTTGTCACGAGGCAAGTCACACAAAGACCATGTACCATTCTTCATTATAGCATCATATTCAGATTGCATTGCGGCCATCCAATTTTCTGAATTTTGTGCTTCATCAAACGAAATAGGGTCATTCTCATCACAGAGACTAGATACAGCCATAGCATAGCAATCTGATGCAAAGGAGGCACTATGAGAGCCTGAACGAGTACGATATGATAGAGGTGCATCTAATTTGCTATCACACAAAGTCTGCACCAACAATTTTGGCATAGTTTTTTCTTGCTCAATATTAGCTCTCTCACCAAAAAGTGGGTGAGAGGGATTGGGAGATGGATGAGCCAGCAAAAATGATAGCCATGCCATCTGATTTGACCAGGGAAGCATTGAACCTCTTTCAGGGATTTGGGAGATGGGGCATTGAGAATAGCCTAAACTTTGTCAAGGTCAACTTAGATCGGTTGGCAAGAGATGATGTGGCCCAAGAATTTTCCGCAAGAATCCACAAAGATGGATTTAGCTGGATTAAGGCATAGTCTGTATTCTCTGCACTTTAGAAAGCAAAGTCGTAAATGCTACAAATGGTCTACTTTAACATTGGATACCAAAAAATCATCCAAGAATACTCGCATGAAACTTGTAAGGAGAGAAAATATTCTGCATACATTAGTGAAAGGTATTAGGAGCATTTCAGAGTCCGAATCACATAACCGTGTAGGCATAAAATCTCCAGTTGGTAATAAAGGTTGTCTTATGTATGTCTTCTTTAGCCGTTGTACTGGTATATTCTTTTGGTGGTGTTTCTTTTCAAGGTGTTGATATTGGTATACCATTTGGTGGTGCTTCAGATGCAATATCATTTACTTGTTTTGGTGTAGGAAAGGCTAGAGCTTTTGCTTGAGCCCATTTTGTAGCTTTGGCTACCATTTGCGGTTGTTCTTTGAAGCCTGGTTCAAATGCTTCTACAGCACGTTGCAGTACTTTTCTAGATCATGTTTGTATGGTGGTGGTGTATGCCTTGATTGGTGTAATAATGACCATATTGGTCCTCAGATTTTGTCTATCCTTCTTGCATTTATCATATTCTTGTGTGTCTTTGTAGTTTCTTCGAATGTGTCCTAATTCACTGCAAAAGTGACAACGCCTTTGCATTCCTCTATTACTGGGATTCAGAGGTCCTTGATTCCATCGTGGTGAATTATAATTTCCCTATCTTTGTGCTTGGAAATGGGAGTATGTTGGGTATGAAGTGTTACGTAGATGAGGTGGAACATAGTTCATCAAGGGTTCTCTTGGTTCTTGTATAATTGCCTTCACATCTAACCAATTTTTTGCTTTGGCATTATATGGACAAGTGTCCATAGCATGAGTTGTATTTTCAAAGATGGCACAATAAATCTGGTTTAATGCACAATTGGTAGTGACATGGCCTAAATTCTTGCATTTAACACAAAAGACTTGCTTTAACAATTCCTCAGTTTTAGTCTTTGCAGTTCATATCCAACCCAAATCTTCTCCAAAACCTCTGATTTTGTGTTCTAATTGTAAAGCCATTTCTATAACAACATCGAGTCATGCCTCCAATCATCTGATGATCATGATTTTACATAATTGAGGGTTTAATCCATTGACAAACCACTACATAATGACACAGAGTTGGTAAGGCTATGTTTGGTGTAGGTAATTGCCATAAATGAATTCGAAATATAGTCGCATATTCTTGTACTCCTTGATTTTGCTTCTGCTTGTTGTTTTGTAAAAAGTAAAAAATCTATGTTGGGCTCTTCTTTAACCAAAATCTCTATAGAAAGACATTACAAACTACATTAAATTGTTTGAAATGATCTAGATCAAATTGTATCAACCATCTTGTGGCTTCATTGACCAATGTTGATTGAAATAATTGGTCTTTATATGCATTATTATCTAGGTTATCTAATCCATTGCAATTAATTTTGAACACGCGAACATGCACATCTGGATCATCACCTCGAAAGCCACCAAATTTTGCATCGGTCATTCTTGTCGGATACTATCTTCTACGAAGTAGTGCTGTGTCTGCCATGGTCTAGGGCTAAATTCTTCTACTATGTCTACTACTTCTCCAGAGTCTGTACTTGTGGATGATACTTGTCTTATAAGTTGTATTTCTTTTCCTAGAAGTCTTGAATTCAATTGTTGAACAAGTTCTAGTTCATTGGACATAAGTACTTTTTGCTACTCCAAAGTCTTGGAAGGATGTAGCGATTCACCTTTTGATTGATGTCCTCCACCCTTCACTGGTACTTGCTAGTTTTGGAAGAGGATTGTCTGTAATCTTCAAAATATCCACAACTATTTTTTGCCAAACTTTCCTCTAAGCAGATTGATTTTCTTAATTCTTTTCTTGATCGATCGCTATTTCCAAGGGAGCCAAAATTTTGTGAGACATCAAACTTTTGTCGGATGGTGCCGAAGAACCTTTCGGTATTTCCTACATATAAAAAACTAGGAAATGCATTTGTTCCATTGTTTCCTTAAAATTAGTTGCAACTTTCTCATCTCGTATTGGTATCCCTTTGGTGCTACCACATGGTACACCTAATGCATTATTCACCCATATAGATTGCTTATATCTCTTATACTTTGGGCATGTCTCCCCAAACCTCATTATTGGCATGTAGTATGTGAAGACCACTCCCTTGTGGGACACCAATCTTAACCTCTCTTCCCTCCATTTTAATTAAGGATAGGAGTAGGTCAACTATGGGTTCTTGGGTAGGACAGCTTAGATTACTCTAAGTCTCCTAGTTTCTCCACTTCCCTATACTTCCAGATTACTATAAATCAATTACTATGCCAGATAACTCTATAATTCTGTAGATCTTTAGCATTGCATGTTTGGAATACATAGATTGTATCATTCACTATTATGTACTATTCATCACCGAACTAATAGTGTTGGGTACATCACCGATCAGACTAATATAAAGTTAAATAATTGAGGTAGTAAACTTATCATGGTGCGTTGCACTTTCCTTACATAGACTTGGTAATAACACAAATACTAAAACACCAAGTTATGACTGTTGTAATACAAAAACTTGATACCATACATACCATACAAACATATCAAATAGTCAAAATATATGCAAAATCATGTACCCACAACACAACTAGCTAAACAATATGGCACATCCAGATTGTCTGTCTTGCATAGTAGGCTCGAAAGCACTTATTTCATGACTACTCAAGAAGTTACATCATACAATCTTGCCTTTTCGATCAGGACTGTTCGTAAAATTTACATACAAGCCAAAATACTAGAACACCAAAATTACAAAATATTATCCCCAACGGCCTAACATTTTTCTTGATGTTCATGGGATTTTTTGTTGACCAGCTTGAGGAAGGTGTCAGAGTACTCATATAATTGCCTATTTCTTTCCATTCCCCTTCATAATACTCATCTATAAATTGTTCATAAGCATACACATGTGGATCATATTCCATTGCATCATTTAACTCATCATAAGATGCAATAAGAGTGATTTCAAAGCTCGGAGGACATACAAATCCTCTACAATAAAGAGACTACTGCCAACACCAGTGATAATGGAGGGAGCAATCATGTAACGATTACCCCAAAAGTTTAAAACCTCTCCATCTAAAGGAAGTGGTCCTCTATGCCATCCTCTGTATCTTCTTCTATCATATGTTTGTACTAAAGCATGATCACGAGTTGGTAATGGATAATCTTCAACCGTTTCAGTCTGTAAACTAGGAGGTAGAAGATTTCAAGAAATCTTAGCTTGTAATTGGTAAATGACATGTCTTTGACATGTATGAGGAATATTAGCATTACTAGTAAATATTCTTTTATATTTAGTATAATTTTAATTTGTATATGACTTTAAAATAAATTAATGACATTAATTTATGGAATCAATACATACCCAAGCATTATCAAAGCGATCAAGTGCTGAAACATGCTCAAAAATAACATAATCTATCTCATGTTCAATACATTCCAATCATGGTCTTTGATTTGAGCCATAGCAAAGATTACACCAACATATAGTATTCTCTTGATTGTAAAAATAATAATAATTCCTATTGGAAGAAACATGTGAAGTCAATGCATGGGTAGGAGGTGGTGGATGTTGGAGAAACAATCACTAATTGGACATATATTTGAAGGTCAAATCTTAGGAAGAAAACCCCATGCCTATGTGAAGGGACAAATTCACAAGTGTATCATATTTGTAAAGTTAGTTCACTTTAGTTCTAGAAGTTTTTTAAAATCACGAGAATACGAAAATCTATATAAGTTAGTTTGTATCAACTGACGCGGCGAGAGAGAGAGAGAGAGAGAGAAGAAGTGGAAGAGAGTGATAGAAAGAGAGAAGGAGTTCATTTTATACGACTGAGTATAGTCGGGCTTCTCTGAGTGAGAAAGCATCTGTAAAACTTCTGAGTTTTCATAGCTATGAGAAAGAATTGAGTAAAGTTCTGTGTATGAGTCTCTCTCCATCATCTCCATGCTTGCCTATTGTGTGATGAATTCAAAAGTTCAAGTTTTCTGAGCAATTCGATGCCTGGCATCGAATCTTGGCTGATAAGTCATTATTTTCATTCTCTGTGTGTTACCTATTGTTGAATCTTTTAAAAACATGAGGTTTGTGGAGCTACTCGATGCCTGGCATTGAGTTTGAGCATAAAGTCGATGCCTGGCATCGACTTCTAGCATACAAGTGGTCTTCTTCATGTGTGTGTAAAAGAGAGTATTTCTGGTGCAGAAACAGAGCCTAAAAAAGCTCAAAGTCGATGCCCGGCATCGACCTTGACTGAAATTCGATGCTAGGCATCGAATTTTTTATTTTTAGACACCCAGGATTACTAAAACAGGAAAAAATTCCACTTTTGGAAGTCATACAGGGTGATCTTGTGAAGGCCATAACTTGAGTTCTAGAGATCCATTTGATGCGTATCATAGCTTGTTGGAAAGCTCTACTCTTCTAGTTTCAGCCTATAAGTTTCATGGAGAAATAATACTTAAGCTAAGAGAAATTAGCAAAATACTGAAGGTATGTCATTTCGGTGACTAGGAATTTCTGTAGAAGCAAAGTTCTCACTTTAGGCTATCATTTCTCAAAGTTTGGAGTGGCAATGAGTTAATGGTGACCATAGAGGTGTTCTAGTGTCACATTAATTTATTTCTTGTGGTGTTTCATACATCAACAGTGGAGTACCCTATGATTGATCAAAATTTGATTAAAATATAGCAATAAAAAAACATATATCAATCATGTATGTATCTATCAAATATTAGAATTAAAAGTTTGATATACTTACAATAATTAGTCCTTGCATGGTTAGGAGACGCTGGTGGAGTTCCCTCTGATTGATCAGAATCTGATTGTGTAGCAAAAAAAAAGGTATTAGACATTAATAATTTGATTATTTACATACATACATATTCACATGTACACATTTACACATACATGCATATTCACATATACACAGGTACACATTCTGACATATAAATACACATTTGCACATACACATATACACATATTCACACATGTACACATACATACATTTACACATATGTGTGTATGTATGTATGTATATGTGTGTCTATATGCATGTATATATGTATATGTGTGTGTATATGTGTGTGTGTATGTGTGTGTATGTATGTGTATGTGTATGTGTGTGTATGTGTATGTGTGTATGTGTATTTATGTATGTGTGTGTATGTGTATGCATCTATATGTATGTATGTGTATGTGTATGCATTTGTGTGTATGTGTATGTATATATGTGTATGTGTATGTTTGTGTGTTATGTATGTGTGTGTATGTGTATTTGTGCGTATGTATGTATATGTGTGTGCTTATTCATCACCACCACATAATTAAGTAATAGCATTGAAAACTAAGTATCTTCCTACATTTCTACTCATGTATGGTGATTCGTGACTATTTTCATGTTCATGTATGTGTGTGTATATATACGTATGTGTGTGTGTATGTATATGTGTATATATATATATATATATATATATATATATGTGTGTGTGTGTGTGTGTGTGTGTAAGTGCATGTATGTATGTGTAAGGGTATGTATGTATGTGTAAGTGTATGTATGTGTGTATATGTATGTATCTATATGTATGTGTGTATATGTATGTATCTATATGTATGTGTGTATATGTATGTGTGTCTATGCATGCCTATAAATTTAAAGTTTTTTTCTATATTGATCCTTTTTTTGTTTGAGATTAAAATAATAGGAGATGTAGTATGGTAGAAAGCGCTAACATACCACCTGAGATGTGGTAATATTTTTGCAGACAGCTACATCTATAGGAATCATTTCCTCAACAAAAGGTATGCAAAATAGTTTAGATTATTGTGAGTTATAATTCTCATATGTTTTATAAATATTTTACATTCCATCTATGTACCTTTGTTTCATTAAATAAGCACACGCTATTACAAAGAAGAGAGTTGAATTAGGTCTTACGTTATCCTGAGGCCAAATGGGCCATCATTGTTTTGTTGCTACATTTGTAAGTATATGTATTATTGAAGCTATATTTTTATTTTATTTAAAACATTAATCATTAAAATTTTTTATTTGTTTCAATGCAATGTAAGGATCATGGTCTTTATCCTATGAAAAAGGAAATTGAATATGCTGCATATTGTACATATTGACAAATACGTGATCATATAAGAGATAATCTATATGATTTTGTGAGTATTATTAAATTTGATATACTTTATTTTATTTTTATTGATGTTTTATATGATTTATTTATTTATGTTTGTTATATGTAATAAGGAGTATTATGGAGAGGCTGATATGGATGAGGCACATAGATAGACACAAGAGGGATGATATTGATCATCATAGGATATTGACCCCTCTACCCATGATGCCTCTTTAGATACATCAGATCATGTAGATGATCATGATCAAGGGGTGATTCAGATGATTGACACTATTTACTATATATATATATATATATATATATATATATATATATATATATATATATATATATATATATATATATATATATATATATATATATATATATATATATATATGTGTGTGTGTGTGTGTGTGTGTGTGTGTTCTCATATCAATTATGTTTTTAATTGTGTCTATGGTGTGAGTTCATAATTTTAATAATTTTAAAGTGTTTATTAAATTAATTTATTTTATTGAAGTGAGTTATATGATTGAAATGTACTAATGATTTTTATTATAGTTTATATTTAACATGTAATTTATTAGTTCAATTATATAATTCATTCATATTATATGTGTGTTTGTGTGTGTATATGTGTGTGCATGTGCATGTATATGTATGTATGCACATGTAGGTATATATCTATATTTTTATAGGTGTGTGTATGTGTGTACTGTATCTCTATGTATGTGTATGTGTATATGTCTGTGTTCATGTGTATATGTAGGTGTATGTGTATGTGTGTATATGCACGTGTATGTGTATGTGTGTATATGCATGTGTATATGTATGAGCATGCATCTACATGTGGATGCATGTGCATGTGCATGCATGTGTATATATATGTGTATGTGTGTGTATGTGCATATGTATGTGTATGTGTATAAGTATGTGTTTATGTGTGTATTGTTGGAGTTAGACGTCTGTGGAAGCACGGGAACAACACAAGGAAGAAGAAGAAGCTTGGATCACAACACACAATACTCAATGTATTACTAGAGAATGTACAAAGATAAGTAGCCCATTAGGGCAATAGGCATATATACAAGCCGGGGGAAAAAAACCTCCTAAAGAGGGAAAAAAGTGCCCCGATAGTCCTAGTGTGTTCACACACATCACTACCTAAATATATCAACAAATCCCCCCTGGGAGTGATGCAGTGAACAAGGAGCTGGCACTCATGTATAAGGAAGTGCCAAGCTATGTGGAAATCACTCCACAAAAGGAATTAAGCCCAAAGCTTTGCGGAAAGCTTCAAACTTCTCCCTAGGCAGAGCCTTTGTGAAAAGGTCTGCAATGTTCTCCTGCGTGGGCACATATGCCAAGTTGATCTCCCCAGTAGAGAACCTCTCCCTGACATAGTGATAATGCATCTCAATGTGCTTAGTGCGAGCAAGGAACACAGGGTTCCTCGCAACTGCCAATGCGCTCTGACTGTCAGTGAAGATGGTGGTGGCAGAAGACTGGCCAACACCCAAATAAGCCATAAGGCGTCTGAGCCACACACATTCAATAGTCGCTGTGAAAGCTTCCCTATACTCAGCCTCACAACTCGAAGTGGCCACAGTAGGCTGCTTCTTGCTCAACCAAGATATACATGAGCTACCAAGCATGAAGCAAAAACCACTGGTGGACACACGAGTGTCATAGCAACCAACCCAATCTGAGTGAAAAAGCATGCAAATCTGGCGGTAGTGATCCCCCCTTGGGATGAAACAACCCAAGTAGCCGAGTACCACTCAAGTAGCGAAAGATGCGCTTAATCGCCTTCCAATGCGTGACTCTGGGCAATCCATAAACCTGCTCATCTGTGAGACAACAAACTGAATATCTAGCTGAGTAATGCATAAGTAAATCAAGCATCCAATAGCCAGTTGATAGAGAACAACATCAAATGCATCTCCAGCATCATGAAGACTCAATCATAAACCTGTCTCCATAGGAGTGGTAATAGGCTTACAGTCTTCAAGGCCAAAACACTGCAATAATGTGTCAAAATATTTCCTTTGACACAAAGCCATTCCACCATCAACTTGCATAAATTGAATGCCCAAATAGTGATGCGAATGCCCCAAATCAGACATCTCAAATGAGGCATACAAATCAGCCTTGAAATCAACAATATGCTTCTCAATAGGACCAGTGAGCAGCATGTCGTCAACATAGACAACAATGATCAGAAGCACATCATTAACACGCTTAACATATAAGGTGCTTTCAATTGGACTGTTCTCAAAACCATGTGCAACCAGATAGGCATGTATCTTCTCATACCAAGCACGTGGTGCTTGCTTTAAACCATATAATGCCTTCTTTAACCTGCACACCTTGTTTTCATGCCCTTTCTGCATAAAGCCACGGGGCTGAAAAACATATACTTTTTCATGCAAGTCACCATTTAGAAATGCCATTTGAATGTCCAATTAATGTACATTCCAACCATGATGGGTTGCAAGTGCACAAATGCTCCGAACAGTAGTCATATGGCATGTAGGTGCAAAGGTCTCATCAAAATCAATGCCTCTTTCCTGCGCATAACCCTTTGCAACAAGCCTAGCCTTATACCTGTCAACTGTACCATCAGGTTTACGCTTCAGCTTGTATACCCACTTAGTGCCAATTGCCTTCTTGCCAGGAGGCAAGTCACATAAAGGCCATGTACCATTCTTCATTATAGCATCATATTCAGATTGGATGCCAGCCATCCAATTTTCTGAATTTTGTGCTTCATCAAAAGAAACAGGCTCATTCTCATCATAGAGACTAGATGCAGCCATAGCATAGCAATCTGATGCAAAGGAGGCACTATGAGAGCCTTAACGAGTACGATATGACAAAGGTGCATCTAATTTGCTATCACACAAAGTCTGCACTAGCCATTTTGGCATAGTTTTTGCCTGCTCAATATCAGCTCTCTCATCAACAAGTGCATCATGTAAATCTGCATCAGAAATGGAATGATCTGCATCATCATATGAAACCTGCAAAGGCTGAGAAGTTGCCTCATTAGGACCAGCACTAGACTGTCCACCTGTACAAAGAGGCATCAAAGTATCATACATGTCTTTGGAGCTAACAAATGTCTCCTTAGTACATGAAAGCAATGGCTGAATAGCATCTTCCACAAAGACAACATCACGGCTATTCAGAATGTGTTTAGTTCGTGGATGATATAGATGATAGCCTTTACTTTCAGAACTGTACCCAACAAAAATACATTTTACTGCCTTATCATCCAATTTTCTGTGATGTTGTTCATGCACTAGTGCATATGCCAAACAACCAAAAACACGCAGGTGAGCAACAGATGGCTTGCGGTCATGCCAAGCCTCATATGGAGTGATAGACTGCAGTGCTTTAGTGGGATACCTATTCAGTACATATGCTGCACACATGACAGCCTCCAGCCAGAAACTATGTGGTAAAGCCTAACTCTTGACCATGCACCTCGCCATCTCCATAAGTGACCTGTTCTTTTGTTCAGCAACTCCATTCTGTTGAGGTGTATACGGAACTGTACACTAGTGTTTTACCCCACGTTCAGCCAGAAATGCATTAAAATCAAAAGACATATATTCCCCCCCCTCGATCAGAACGGAGGGTGCCCATTTTACATGCTGACAGATTTTCAGCCAAAACCAAAAACTGTTTAAAGCACATGAACACTTCGGACTTTGCTTTGAGTGGATATACCCATGCATGCCTGGAAAAATCATCAATGAAAGTCACGAAGTAAAGGTAATTTCCAAAAGAGGGTGTCTGCATAGGACCACAGACATCACTATGTACAAGCTGCAATTTCTATGTAGCCTGAACTGAACCATCTTTTGGAAAGGAGGAACTCTGCATTTTGCCCAAAATACAGCCTTCACGTACATGTTTTCCAGGTGCCCCAAGCTTGGGCAAAGAAGACACCATATCAAATTTCTGCAGGCGTAGCAAACTAGCAAAATTCAGATGACCAAAGCGTGCATGCCAAAGCTTTGCATCTGACATAGCTTGAGAATCATGAACTGCACATGCCGAATCATTCATAGATCTTTCATAGTCTATGAGTTTATATAGCCCACGACATAAAATGCCAGAAGCAATAATAACATCGTCATTTGACAGATCATGAACTGTACATCTGTCATCAACAAATTTCACAACCAAGACAATCTTGGCTAATGTAGAAACTGATAACAGATTCTTCTTGATCCCTGGCACAAATAAAGCATCTGACAAGGTGAAAGAACTACCATCAGCAGTAGTCAGAATGATCTTACCAACTCCCATAACAGGATAAGAGGAGTTGTTGGCGCATGTGATAGTATTCCCTCTAGGGACAGGCTCGAGTGAAGAGAAGAAACTGTGCTGCGAGGTAATATGTTTGGTCGCCCCACTGTCAAAGTACCAAACATCTGAGTCTATTGCAGACATGCACTGCTCATGAGAAGATGGGTCAAAACTGCAAACAGTAGTGAACGCCCATTCTTCTTCCTACACAAGATTAGCAGACTCTGTTTTTGGTGTAGAGGCTTCTGCAACAACCATTCTAGCCTCTTTCTTCTTTGCCTCTTTTGCAGCCAGTTTTGGACAATTCTTTATGATATGATCATTCCCTTTACAGTACTTGCAAAACAATTTCTGCTTTTCTGATTTCTTCTCATCTTTATCCTGGTTCTTCGAATGTGCAGCATTTGTAGATTTTTGCTTACTGGTAGAAGAGCTCCATTTTCCTTTGCCCTTCTGACTAGCCAGGAAAGCTTGATCTGCAACACACATAATGGACATGTTCTGCCTGGACTGATCTTCCTGCAATAGAACAGAGACTAACTCCTCAAATGACAAGGCATTTGGATTGCCTTTCATCATCAACCGAAGAGTAGAAGCAAAACTCTGATATGAATCAGGAAGACCATTCAGAACGGTCTGCACAAGTGAGCTATCTGGTATAACCTCATCAGCAGAAATCAACTGTTCCTTCAAGTCTTTGATCTTTGTTAGGAAATTGTCCATAGAATCACCTTCATTCATGTGCTCACTCTCCAACTGTTTTTGAAGGTAAGCAACACGAGCCTCATTCCTAGCTTGGTACAATGTGGTAAGTGTATCCCAAGCATCCTTTGCTGTTCTGCAAGAGCGAATGTGAGGAATAATAGCAGGTTTGACAGACAAAGCTATCAATGCATGTGCTTGAGCATCTCTGCCATCCCAACGAATTCGCTCTGCAGTAGGTGCAACAGAAACAGAAGCACGAACAGGAATCTGTAGAATATCATCTTCGACACCATCTCCATCAGCTTAAGCACCTGTATTTGCATTACCTGTAGTCGCAGGTGTAACAGGACGTCTTTCAACACCGTACACAATGTTCCACAGTCCTTTTGCAACCAATACATGTCGCATCATATAAGCCCATAATGGGTAGTTGGTACCATCCAACTTATCCTCAACAGCCAACATACGGAATACATCACTGCTTTCAGCCATGGCCAGTGACTAAAATACCTTGATGCAGAAAATTGACTATATCTCAAAAAGTTGAACGAAACTGCCGAGACGAGTTCTGCTAAACCTGTAGCAGACTTCGAGATGCTTATACTGGCAAATCGAAACAGGTATATACCTTTGGCACAAAAAGACAAAATAGCTTGCACAAGCGTTGTGATAGTGCGTTCGGAGGCCGAAACGAGCTCAGATCGCGATTTCGGCACCACATAACGAAGTTGTTTTTATCTCTGAAACACCCTGAGTATGCTCACCAAATTTCGTGTGAATCTGAGACTGCAACCGGAGGAGTGTCGACGACGCCCTAGATGAAGTGGCGACCTGCTCTGATACCAATTGTTGGAGTTAGACATCTGTGGAAGCACGGGAACAACACAAGGAAGAAGAAGAAGCTTGGAGCACAACACACAATACTCAATGTATTACTAGAGAATGTACAAAGATAAGTAGCCCATTAGGGCAATAGGCATATATACAAGCGGGGGGAAAAAAACCTCCTAAAGAGGGAAAAAAGTGCCCTGGTGGTCCTAGTGTGTTCACACACATCACTACCTAAATATGTCAACATGTATGTGTATGTGCATGCATGCATATGTAGATATGTTTGTGCAAGTGCATGTGTGTGTATGTGCATGTGCATGTGTAAGTGTATGTGCATATGTATGTGTGTGTATGTGCATGTCTATGTGTATGTGTGTAAGTATCTGTGTATGTGTGTATATGTGTGTATGTGCATGTGCATGTGTATAAGTATGTGTATGTGTAAGTGTATGTGCATGTGTATGTGTATGTGTATAAGTATGTGTGCATATGTATGTGTATGTGCATGTGTATGTGTATATGTGTATATGTGTATATGTGTGTGTATGTGCATGGATGAGCATGCATGTGCATGTGAATCTGTATGTGTGAGTATGTTAATTTATGAAAACAAAACAATTTAAATGATATAGAAACAATGAAACCTGTACTTACAATAATTAACCATATATTACGCTCAGTGAACTTCTTTAATAACTTGCAATAGAGAGAGAGAGAGAGAGAAATCAAAAGAGAGGGAGATGTTGAAAGAGAAACATGGAAAGAGAGAGATAGAGAGAGATATAGAGAGACAAAGAGAGAGAGAGAGAGATCAAGCTCATAAGCATAGTGCAAATATGAACGTTTGTTTGCTCTTCGATTAGACACATGTAAAATGACAATTGAAGAGCGATGTGATTTTTTTAAATTTTGGTCAAAAGCAAGCATCATATAAGGGACTTTCATGATCTTCATATATGTGATGTTAGGGCCCATCACATATGCAACTTTCTTGAGTGTCGCATGTGCTGCATTTTTATGCATCACATATGCAACACTTATAAGTGTCACATATGCGACAATGCTTCTGCATTGCATATGCAACTCTCACATATTCGATGCTTTAATTCTTATCATTAGGAGCCCTAAAAAGAGCATCACTATGAGTGTCATTTAAATGATGATGCACACTCAACACTTCATGCAACGAAACACACACAATCACAAAGCGACAAAATTGTGTTGCATCAAGTATCCAATTATTCCTTGTAGAGATGGAGCACATGGTATTCCTTATTCCTTGTAGAGATGGAGCACATGGTATTGTCTCCAATAATCGAATGGAGAGGGAGACTAATGGTTCCATTATCCCGTTGTTCATATCAATTAGTTTCTTATTTTACAAACTATAGTGCATGTAATGCAAAATATTATTTTGTGGGATGGTATGGTGGTGGGCCTTGAGAAGGCTAGTTCCACCCTTACATCATAATCAATGCCAATATCATGTTCTAGATAATGCTATGTTGTAGTGCTTTTATTACCCTTCACTCATGATACTATTATCTGATTAGTGGTTAAAAAAGAAGCATCAAAATTGAGTGCTTCCTTGATAATTTTGTGTGTAATCAAAACATCCTCTACTAGCCCATCTAAATTTTGAACTTTAACAAAGATTTTGGCATCACTTACATAGATATGTTGGAGTTAGATGTCTACGGAAGCACAAGAACAACACAAGGAAGAAGAAGAAGCATGGAGCACAACACACAATACTAAATGTATTACCACTAGAATGTACAAAGATAAGAGACTCGTTAGGACAATAGGCATATATACAAGTCGGGGGGAAAAAACCTCCTAAAGAGGGAAAAAAGTGCCCCGGTAGTCTTAGTGTGTTCACACACATCACTACCTAAATATATAAACAAATCCTCCCTTAGAGTGATGTGATGAAAAAGAAGCTTGCACTCATGTATAAGGAAGTTCCAAGCTATGTGGAATCAATCCACAAAAGGAAGTAAGCCCAAAGCTTTGCATAAAGCTTCAAACTTCTCTCTAGGTAGAGCCTTCATGAAAAGGTCTACAATGTTCTCCTTCATGGGCACATATGCCAAGCTCATCTCTCCAGCAAAGAACCTCTCCTTGACATAATGATAATGCACCTAATTGTGCTTAGTGTGAGCATGGAACACAGGGTGGTGGTAGAAGACTAACCAACACCCAAATCAGCGATAAGGTGTCTATGCCACACACACTCAACAGTCGATGTGAAAGCTGCCCTATACTCACCCTCACAACTGGAAGTGGCCACAGTAGGCTGCTTCTTACTCAACCAAGATATACATGAGCTACCAAGCATGAAGCAAAAGCCATTAGTGGACACACGAGTGTCGTAGCAACTAGCCCAGTCACTGTCAGAAAAAGCATGCAAATCTAGTTGTGGTGATCCCCTTTGGGATAAAACAATCCAAGTAGATGGGTACCGCTCAAGTAGCGAAAGATGTGCTTAACTGCCTGCCAATGCTTGACACCTAGACAATGCATAAACCTGCTCATTTGTGAGACAACAAACTGAATATCTAGCCAAGTAATGCATAAGTAAATCAAGCATCCAACAACCTATTGATAGAGAACAACATCAAATGCATCTCCAACATCATGAAGACTCAATCATAAACCTGTCTCCATAGGAGTGGCAATAGGCTTACAGTCTTCAAGGCCAAAATGCTACAATAATGTGTCAATATATTTCATTTGACACAAAGCCATTCCATCATTAACTTGCATCAATTGAATGCCCAAATAATGATGCAAATGTCCCAAATCAGACGTTTCAAATGAGGCATGCAAATCAGCCTTAAAATCAGTAATATGCTTGTCATGAGGACCAGGGAGTAGCATGTCATCAACATACACTACAATGATAAGAAGCACACCATTAGCACACTTCACATATAAGGTGATTTTAGCTGGACTATTCTCAAAACCATGTGCAATCAGATAGGCATGTATCTTTTCATACCAAGCATGTGGTGCTTGCTTTAAACCATATAATGCCTTCTTTAACATGCACACTTGGTTTTCATGCTCTTTCTACACAAAGCCACAGGGCTGAAAAACATACACTTCTTCATGCAAGTCACCATTCAAAAATGCTATTTTAATGTCCAACTCATGTACATTCCAACCATGATGAGTTGCAAGTGCATAGATGCTATGGATAAGAGTCATTCGGAAAGTAAGAGCAAAGGTCTCATCAAAATCAATGCCTCTTTCCTATGCATAACCCTTTGCAACAAGCCTAGCCTTAGACCTATCAACTGTTCCATCAAGCTTATGCTTCAGCTTGTATACCCACTTAGTGCTAATGGGCTTCTTGCCAAGAGGCAAGTCACATAAAGGCCAAGTACCATTTTTCATGATAGCACCATATTCTGATTGCATTGCCACCATCCAATTTTCAGACATTTGTGCTTCATCAAACAAAATAAGCTCATTCTCATCACAGAGACTAGAGGCAACCATTGTTGATATATTTAGGTAGTGATGTGTGTGAACACACTAGGACTATCGGGGTACTTTTTTCCCTCTTTAGGAGGTTTTTTTCTCCCGGCTTGTATATACACCTATTGACCTAATGGGCGACTTATCTTTGTACATTCTAGTGGTAATACATTTAGTAGTGTGTGTTGTGCTACAAGCTTCTTCTTCTTCCTTGTGCTGTTCGCGTGCTTCCACAGATGTCTAACTCCAACAATTGGTATCAGAGCAAGTCGCCGCTTCATCGAGGGCATCGTCGACACCGGTTGAAGCCTCAAAATCACACAAAATTTGGTGAGCATACTCAGGGTGCTTCAGAGATCAAAACAGCTTTGCTATGTGGTACCAAAATCACAATTTGAGCTCGTTTCGACCTCTAAACGCACTATCACAGTGCTTGTGTAGGCTATTTTGCCTTTTTGTGCCAAAGATATATACCAGTTTCAACTCGCCACTATAAGCATCTCAAAGTCTGCTACAAGTTTAGTAGAACTCATTAGGGTAGTTCTATTCAACTTTTTCAGATACAATCATTTTTCTACATCAGGTTATTTTAGTCAGTGGCCATGGCTGAAAGCAGTGATGTATTTCGTATGTTGGCTATTGAGGATAAGTTGGATGGTATGAATCATCCATTGTGGGCTTATATGATGCATCATGCATTGGTCGCAAAAGGACTATGGAATATTGTGTAGGGTGTTGAAAGACATCCTATTACACCTACGACTATAGGTACTACAAATAGAGGTACTGAAGCTTATGCATATGGTGTCAAAGATGGTGATATTATGTAGATTCCTGTTCGTGCTACTGTTTCTATTGCATCTACTATAGAGAAAATTCATTGGGATGGCAGAGATGCTCAGACGAATGCATTGATAGCTTTGTCTATCAAACATGCCATTATTCCTCACATTCGCTCTTGCAGAACAACTAAGGATGCTTGGCATACACTTACCACATTTTATCAAGCTAGGAATGAGGCTCGTGTTGCTTACCTCTGAAAATAGTTGGAGAGTGGGCACATGAATGAAGGTGATTCTATGGACAATTTTATGACAAAGATCAAGGATTTGAAGGAACAATAGATTTCTGCTGATGAAATCCTTCCTGACAGTTCACTTGTGCAGATAGTTCTGAATGGTCTTACTGGCTCATATAAGAGTTTTGCTTCTGCTCTTCATTTGATGATGAAAGGCAATCCAAATGCCTTAACATTTGAAGAGTTAGTTTCTGCTCTATTGCAGGAAGATCAGTCTCGATAGAACAAGTATGCGTGTTGTAGATCAAGCTTTCCTAGCTGGTCAGAAGGGCAAATAAATGGAGCTCATCTACTAGTAAGCAAAAATTTGTAAATGTTGCACATTTGAAGAAGGAAGACAAAGATGAGAAGAAATCAGAAAAGCAAAAATTGATTTGCAAATACTATAAAGCAAATGATCATGTCATTAAGAGTTGTCCAAAACTGATTGCTAAAGAGGCAAAGAAGAAAGAGTCTGGAATGGTTGTTGTAGAGGCCTCTACACAAAAAACAGAGTCTGCTAATCTTGTGCAGAATGAAGAATGGGCATTTACTACTGTTTGCAATTTTGATCCATTTTCTCATGAGCAGTGTATGTCTGTAGTAGACTCAGATGTTTGGTATTTTGATAGTGGGGCAACCAAACATATTTCCCTTCAGCGCAGTTTTTTCCCTTCACTCAAGCCCGCCCCTATAGGGAATATTGTCACATGCAGCAACAACTCATCTTATCCTATCATGGGAGTTGGTAAGATCATTCTAACTACTGCTTATAATAGTTCTTTCACTTCTTCAGATGCTTTATTTGTGCCAGGGATCAAGAAAAATATGTTATCAGTTTTTGCATTAGCCAAGATTAGCTTGGTTGTGAAATTTTTTGATGACAGATGTACAGTTCATGATATGTCAAATGAGGATGTCATTATTGCTTCTGGCATTTTATGTTGTGGGCTGTATAAGCTCATAAACTATGAAAGATCTATGAATGATTCAACATGTGCATTATATGATTGTTAGACTATGTCAGATGCAAAGCTTTGGTCATCTGAATTTTGCTAGTTTGCTACGCCTCAAGAAATCTAAAATGGTGTCCTCTTTGCGCATAATTGAGGCACCAAGTAAACATGTTTGTGAAGGCTGTATTTTGGGCAAAATGTAGCGTTCCTCCTTTCCAAAAGATGGTTCAGTTCGAGCTACTTAGAAATTGCAGCTTGTTCACAGTGATGTCTGTGGTCCTATGCAGACACCCTCTTTTGGAAACTATCTTTACTTCGTGACTTTCATTGATGATTTTTCCAAGCATGCATGGGTATATCCATTGAAGGCAAAGTCCAAAGTGTTTTTATGCTTCAAAAAATTTCTGGTTTTGGCTGAAAATCTATCAGCATGTAAAATGGGCACCCTCCATTCTGATCGAAGTGGGAATATATGTCTTCTAACTTTAATGCATTTTTGGCTGAATGTGGGATAAAACATCAGTCTACAATGACGTATACACCTCAACAGAATGGAGTTGCTAAATGGATGAACATGTCACTCATGGAGATGGCAAGGTGCATGGTCAAGAGTCAGGCTCTACCACATAGTTTCTGGCTTGAGGCTGTCATGTGTGCAGCATATGTACTAAATCGGTGTCCCACTAACGCACTACAATTTATCACTCCATCGGTTGCTCATCTAGGTGTTTTTAGTTGTCTGGCATATGCATTACTGCCTGAATAACATCGCAAGAAATTGGATGATAAAGCAATAAAATGTATTTTTGTTGGGTACAATTCTTAAAGCAAAGGATGTCATCTGTATCATCCACATACTAAACACATTTTGGTTAGCCATGATGTTGTTTTTGTGGAAGATGTTATTCAGCCTTTACTTTCATCTACGAACGAGACATTTGTTAGCTCCAAAGACATGTATGATACTCTGTTGCCTCTTTTTACAGGTGGACAGTCTAGTGCTAGTCCTAATGAGGCAACTTCTTGGCCATTGTAGGTTTCATGTGATGATGCATATCATTCTATTTCTGATGCAGATTTACATGATGCACTTATTGATGAGAGAGCTGATATTGATTAGGCAAAAATTATGCCAAAATGCCTAGTACAGACTTTGCATGATAGCAAATTAGTTGCACCTCTGTCATATCGTACTCATTCAGGATTCATAGTACCTCTTTTGCATCAGATGTTATGCTACGGCTGCATCTAGTCTTTGTGATGAGAATGAGCCTGTTTTGTTTGATGAAGCACAAAATTCTGCACATTGGATGGCTGTAATGCAATCTGAATATGATGCTATCATGAAAAATGGTACCTGGTCTTTATGTGACTTTCCTCTGACAAGAAGGCCATTCGCACTAAGTGGGTATACAAGCTAAAACGTAAATCTGATGGAACAGTTGATAGGTATAAGGCTAGGCTTGTTGCAAAGGGTTATGCTGAGGAAAGAGGCATTGATTTTGATAAGATATTTGCTCCTACTTGCAGAATGACTAATGTTCATAGCATCTGTGCACTTGCAGCTCATCATCGTTGGAATGTACATTAGTTGGAAATTAAAACAACATTTTTGAATGGTGAATTGCATGAAGAAGTGTATGTTTTTCAACCCCGTGACTTTGTGCAGAAAGGGCATGAAAACCAGGTGTGTAGGTTAAAGAAGGCATTATATGGTTTGAAGCAAGCACCATGTGCTTGGTATGAAAAGATACATGCCTATCTGATTGCACATGGTTTTGAGAACAATCCAACTAAAAGCACCTTATATGTTAAGCATGCTAATGATGTGCTTCTGATCATCGTTGTGTACGTTGATGACATGCTGCTCACTAGTCCTCATGAGAAGCGTATTGCTGATTTTAAGGCTGATTTACATGCCTCATTTGAGATGTCTGATTTGGGGCATTTGCATCATTATTTGGGCATTCAATTTATGCAGGTTGATGGCAGAATAGCTTTGTGTCAAACGAAATATATTGACACATTATTGTAGCGTTTTGGCCTTGAAGACTATAAGCCTATTTCCACTCCTATGGAGATAGGTTTACGATTGAGTCTTCATGGTGTTGGAGATGCATTTGATGTTGTTCTCTATGAGCAAGCTATTGGATGCTTGATTTACTTATGCATTACTAAGCCAAATATTTAGTTTGTTGTCTCACAGAGGAGCATGTTTATGCATTGCCTAGGTGTCAAGCATTGCCAGGCGGTTAAGCACATCTTTTGCTACTTGAGCGGTACCCAACTGCTTGGATTGTTTTATCCCAAGGAGGGATCACTACTGTTAGATTTGCATGCTTTTTCTGACAGTGATTGGGTTGGTTGCTATGACACTCGTGTGTCCACCAATGGTTTTTGCTTCATGCTTGGTAGCTTATGTATATCTTAGTTGAGCAGGAAGCAACCTGATGTGGACACTTCCAGTTTTGAGGCTGAGTATAGGGCAGCTTTCAGAGCGTTTGTTGAGTGTGTGTGGCTCAGATGCCTTATGGTTGATTTGGGTGTTGGTCAGTCTTTTGCCACCACCATCTTCACTAACAATCAGAGTGCATTGGGAGTTGCGAGGAACCCTATGTTCCATGCTCGCACTCAGCACATTGAGGTGCATTATCATTATGTCAGGAGAGGTTCTTTGCTGGGGATATTAGCTTGGCATATGTGCCCACGCAGGAGATTATTGTATACCTTTTCACGAAGTTTCTACCTTGGGAGAAATTTGAAGCTTTCCACAAAGCTTTGGGCTTACTTCCTTTTGTGGATTGACTCCACATAGCTTGGCACTTCCTTATACATGAGTGCCAGCTCCTTGTTCACTGCATCACTCCCATGGGGGATTTGTTGATATATTTAAGTAGTGATGTGTGTGAACACACTAGGACTATCGGGGCACTTTGTTCCCTCTTTAGGAGGGTTTTTTCCCTTGACTTGTATATACACCTATTGCCCTTACGAGCTACTTATATTTGTACATTATAGTGGTATACATTCAATATTGTGTGTTGTGCTCCAAGCTTCTTCTTCTTCTTCCTTGTGCTGTTTACGTGCTTCTGCAGACGTCTAGCTCCAATAGCCATAGCATAGCAATCTGATGCAAAAAGAGGCACTATGAGAGCCTGGACGAGTATGATAGAGGTACATCTAGTTTGTTATCGCGCAAAGTCTGCACCAATGATTTTGGCATAGTTTTTGCCTCCTCAATATCAGCTCTCTCATCAACAAGTGCATCACGTAAATCTGCATAGAAAATGGAATGATTTGCATCATCACATGAAATCTATAAAGGCTGAGAAGTTGCCTCATTAGGACTAGCATTAGATTGTCCACCTATAAAAAGAGGCAGCAAAGTATCATACATGTCTTTGGAGCTAACATATGTCTCCTTCGTACATGAAAGTAGAAACTGAATAGGATCTACCACAAAAACAACATCATGGCTAACCAAAATACGTTTAGTCTATGGATGATACAAACAATAGCCTTTGCTTTCAGAACTGTACGCAACAAAAATACATTTCACTACTTTATCATCCAATTTTCTACATTGTTGTTCACGCACTAATGCATATGCCAAACAACAAAAAACACATAGATGAGCAACAGATGGCTTGCGACCATGCCAAGCCTCATATGGAGTGATAGACTGTAGTGCTTTTGTGGGACACCTGTTAAGTACATATGTTGCACCATGATAGCCTCAAGCTAGAAACTATGTGGTAAGGCCTGACTCTTGACCATACACCTCGCCATCTCCATGACTTACCTGTTCTTCCATTCAGCAACTCCATTCCGTTGAGGTGTATATGGCACTGTACACTGATGTTTTATCCCACGTTCAGGCAGAAATGCATTAAATTCAGAAGACATATATTCCCCCCCTCGATCAGAATGGAGGGTGCCCATGTTACATGCTGACAAATTTTCAGCCAAAACCAAAAACTGTTTGAAGCACATAAACACTTTGGACTTTGCTTTCAATGGATATACCCATGCATGCCTGGAAAAATCATTGATGAAAGTCACGAAGTAAAGATAGTTTCCAAAAGAGGATGTCTACATAGGACCACAAATAATACTATGTACAAGCTGCAATTTCAAAGTAGATCAAAGTGAACCATCTTTTGGAAAGGAGGAACGCTACATTTTGCTCAAAATACAGCTTTCATAGACATGTTTACTGGGTGTCTCAAGTTTTGGCAAAGAGGACACCATTTTAGATTTCTGTAGGTGTAGCAAACTAGCAAAATTCACATGACCAAAAGCGTGCATGTCAAAGCTTTGCATTTGAATAGCCTGAGAATCATGTAGTGCACATGTTGAATCATTCTTAGATCTTTCATAGTCTATGAGCTTATACAACCCATGACATAAAATGTTAGAAGCAATAATCACATCGCCATTTGACTGATCATGAACTGTACATCTGTCATCAACAAATTTCACAACCAAGCCAATCTTGGCTAAAACTAAAATTGATAACAAATTCTTCTTGATCCTTGGCACAAATCGAGCATCCAACAATGTGAAAAAACTACCATCAGCAGTAGTCAAAATGATCTTACCAACTCCCATGACAGGATAAGAGGAGTTGTTGGTGCGTGTGATAGTATTCCCTGTAGGGGAGGCTCAAGTGAAGTGAAGAAACTGTGTTGCGAGGTAATATGTTTGGTTGCCCCACTATCAAAATATCAAACATTAGAGTCTACTACATACATACACTACTCATGAGAAGATGGGTCAAAACTGCAAACAATAGTAAATGCCCCTTCTTCATTATGCACAAGATTAGCAGACTCTATTTTTAGTGTAAAGGCCTCTGCAACAACCATTTTGGCCTCTTTTTTCTTTGCCTCTAGCAACTAGTTTTGGACATCTCTTAATGACATGATCATTCCCTTTTTAGTATTTGCAAAAAAAATTTTGCTTTTCTGATTTCTTCTCATCTTTGTCTTCCCTCTTTGAATGTGCAGCATTTGCAGATTTTTGCTTACTAGTAGATGAGCTCCATTTACCTTTGCCCTTTTGGCTAGCCATGAAAGCTTGATCTGCAACATGCATAAAAGATGTGTTCTACCTAGATTGATCTTCCTGCAATAGAACAAAAACTAACTCTTCAAATGTTAAGGCATTTGGATTTCCTTTCGTCATTAAACGAAGAGTAGAAGCAAAACTCTGATATGAGTTGGGAAGACCATTCAGAACAGTTTGCACAAGTGAACTGTCAGGAAGGACTTCATCAGCAAAAATCAACTCTTCCTTCAAATCCTTGATGTTTATAAGAATACTATCCATAGAATCACCTTCATTCATGTGCTCACTCTCCAACTATTTTTGGAGGTAAGCAACACGAGCCTCATTCCTAGCCTGATACAATGTGGTAAGTGTATCCCAAGCATTCTTAGCTATTCTGCAAGAGCGAATGTGAGGAATAATGGCATGTTTGATAGAAAAGGCTATCAATGCATGTGCCTAAGCATCTCTACCATCCCAACAAATTTGCTCTGTAGTAGGTGCAACAGGAATGTTAAACGTCGCTTGCCGTCAGAAGCACGTTTAAACACCTATTCGGGTTCTTGGGAGTGGAAGGAGTCTGTTAAACAGAGGCCCTATGCTTGATTTTCCCAAAATAACCACTTCATACACAACAATATACTAATGTTCAAGAACTCTATCAAGAATCTGTTTACGCTTCACAATCTTACTATCTGTAATCGGACTCTTCCAAGGCTTACCGAACACACTCCAGTTAATGCTCTCTCAGCGTACAACACAGACAATGTTCAGTATTGTAGTACAAGATTACTTTGGTCTAGCTTAAAGAACTGATCCAAGACAAACTACCGTACACAAAAGAGTCAATAATAGTAACTCAATCTGCACCGTGCAGGTGCGGATAATCCACCAGAACAGAAGACATAGGATGATTCAGAATTCTCAACCACACAGTACTGAACTATCATTACTGGAGCATGGGCTTCATCAAACAACTTGCAGAACATCAACAAAACAGAGAGACACAACAGTGCGCAGCATTATCAAAACAATTACAATGGAAACTACACAGAATGATTCGCTCAGAGAGACAGTCTGGCGATCTTCTGGTCATCTATGTCAATCACAAGCCGAACAGGTATCGATAAACAAACAAGACATCGACGAGAACAGAATACTCAGAATTATTCAACACACACCACAGCAACGTTACAGATCAATCACCCAGACAGACAGTCTGGTGATCCCACTGATCGTCACCAAAGCGTCTCTTTTTCATTGATTTATAAAGATTACAAAACATCTTTGTAACAACCTTTCATTCGTGCGGAATATGAAAAGATTCAGTCTTTACAATTGCCAATCCGGCGGCCGACTAACACTGGCACGCACGGTGGACTCGAACCCGCAGGTATACAAAAAATCCTATGGTTCATCAACTATACCTTCTAAATACATTGATCTTGCTAATCTAAAAGTCCGGGCAATTTTCTTCTTTAATGATTCTATCATCTACTTCAAAATGTCTGGTTCTACTAGCTGAGCATCTGTTCGTACTGAACTTAAAGAAATGACCTGGGACATTGAAATTTCTGCTTGTGTCTACAGAAAAGCTTCTTGTAAATAAAACTCATTCGATAGAGCCGCATCCCTATTGACCTTCATATCTGCTATTTGTTTATCTATTCTGGCTAATCTTTCTTTTTGAGCATCCAACTGATTCTCTCTTCTTTCTATTTGCTCATTTTGAAATTGGATTGTGTTGTAGTAAGCATCCCGCTCTCTTTTGATCCCTGTTATCTCTTTCTGTAATTGAGCTTCCATGGTCAATTTGCGTTTAAGAATATTGTTTACATCAGATAAATCATTCTTGCATCTCTGGAGTTTTTCATTAGTCTTCTTAAGCAAATCTGCCATCTCTTGTCCTTTCTGGACTGCTTCATTTAGATGTTGTCTGGTTTCTTCTAACAGATTGCCTAAAGCTATACGTGCATCCTCCTTGTCTTGGGCAAATTGTTTCAAATGCCTATTTTCAGCCTCTGCAGTGCACAATAAGTCTTCCTTTGTTCTGACTTCGGCCAAGACAGCATCTCTTTGATTTATAATTGTCTCCTGGTCGGCAAGTCGGGCCTGTAGCTCCTTAATTTGTTCACTTAAATTATGATTTTCTGCTTTGACTTCGGCGAGTTCTTCCTAGAGTGGCCTAATATCAGCTTCCAGAACATCAACCTTATGTTGTAATTCATCCCGGATGTTATTAGTCACTTCCTTCATTTGGATAGGTAGTTGTTGCGATAACTGGATCAGCATTTGACCCATGGTTGCAAGCTCAAAAAATACAAGGAGTGAAGGAAGCGAAGGATCAGAACGAGGCTGAGATGAAGAGGCTATGAGGAGCTCATGGGAATTGGGTGGAGAATAGTTTGGTGACGAGGATGATGAAGCGGTAGGTTCCTCAGTGACAATGGGTGGAACAGGGATGGTGGGCTGAATTGGTGGTTCGGGTGGATGAGTAAGAAGAATAGCAGTTGTGTCGATTACCTTTTCGGTGGTTGGTTGCATAGTGTCATCATGGGCGGCAGCTGTAGACTCCACTGCTCTAAGCAGTTCTTCGAAAATTTCTTTAATTATAGGTTGTTCATCTTGTTGCTTTTCCTGTTCAGATTGTTGCTGAGATTGTTCTTTAGTAGAATTATCTGCAGAGTTGTTAGTATCCTCATGCTCTTGGGTCTTCTCTGAAGAA
Organism: Ceratopteris richardii; assembly: GCA_020310875.1. Taxonomy (NCBI): domain Eukaryota; kingdom Viridiplantae; phylum Streptophyta; class Polypodiopsida; order Polypodiales; family Pteridaceae; genus Ceratopteris; species Ceratopteris richardii. The sequence continues at coordinate 61,949,987 of CM035429.1, forward strand.
GATTGCACTGATGAATCATCGCAAAAACAAAAAAAATAAATAAATAACATGAAAAAACACCGAACACGTCAGCGAGAGTTAGACGCTTGATGATACGGCCGCAACTTTGAACCATTGACGACTTTCGGAAGAGGAATTCTGGTCAAAGTAGTCAACCGAAAAGTAGCTGGACCTACATTTTCACTAATTTGGTAGGGACCAAACCATCGTAACTTGAATTTTCCAGCCGAGCGATTTGATTTTGCATTATAAAATAACACAAGCTGTCCTATCTTAAAAACTGGAGTTTTAAGATACCGATCATGAGTACGAGCTTGTCTTAACTGCACTTCCTGAATAGTCAGAAAACTTTCCCAGCGATGCTCATCTAGTTCTCTGAGTGTGTCCAACCGAAATGGCAAGGACTCTTCCGATAACAACTTCTGAGTGATGGCCACACGTAAACTAGGAATAACAACTTCCATTGGAGCTATGGCTTCCAGTCTGTAAGCTAGTTTGAAAGGGGTTAGTCCTGTTGCTACCTTGTATGAAGTCCGGTATGCCCATAATATTGCAGGTAACAGTTGATCCCATCTTTCTGCTGATTCTAGAATCAATTTACGAAGCATATTCAACAAAGTCTTGTTTGTACTTTCAGCTAAGCCATTTGCACGAGGATAATACGGTGAACTGAACTTATGCATAATCTGAAAAGAATGTGTGAGTACTTTCATTAAATTGTTGACAAAATGCGTGCCTTGATTCGTCACAAGCTCCAGAGGTAAGCCAAAACACGGGAAAACATCCTTCATTAGACACTTTGCCACCAAAACAGCTGTGGTGGACCGTAAAGCCCAAGCTTCTGCCCATCTGGTAGCGTAATCTATACATGTTAGAATATAACGATTATTACTGAGTATGGCTGGAGGTGTAATTGGCCCAATAAAGTCAAGACCCCACTTCTGAAAAGGCTCTAAAGGTAAGACAGGTTGTAGAGGGAAGAAGTGGCATTGTAACGGCTGTCCAGATCGCTGACAATTATCACAATTTTTAACAAACTGAGATATATCTCTATACATAGTAGGCCACCAAAGTCCACTCTGTAGAATTTTTCGGTGCGTTAAATCTGCTGCAAAATGTCCACCGGAAGGTATTGAATGTGCCAGAGCTATAACTGAGTTTACTTCATGTGGAAGAATACAAGGAAGTAAAACTCCAGTGCGATCCATATAATACAACTCTCCAGCAATCAACCAAAATTTACGATTGTAAACTACAATTTTCTTACGCATTGTAGGAGAAATCTGAGCAAGAAGACATCCATCAGTAAGAAAAGTTAATATCTGATCATAATATGTAGATGGCATAGGGGGTTCTGCAGATTCATCATTAGTTGGTTCAGTAACATAAATCGTGGGTGTGGTGTCATCTACACCGACCGGAGCTTCACCGAAATCTAAGCGAGAAAGGAAATCTGCTAATGCATGTGAACTGCCGGGCTGATGAATTACTTCGTAATCAAACTCTTGTAAAAGTAGAACCCAACGCGCTAATCGACCACCTAAATGCTGTTGCAGTACCAGATAGACAAGTGCAGCATGATCTACATGAAAAGTAAATTTGCGGCCAAGTAAATAGTGCCTGAATTTCTTTATAGAATACACTAAACCAAGGCATTCTCTTTTAGTTACTGAATAATTCTTTTCTGCAGGAGCAAGTCTTCTACTCGCATAATAAACAGGCCGAAACCACTTATCAGTTTGTTGCATTAAGACACTCCCAATGGCGATATCTGATGCGTCTACAAAAACATGAAATGGGCGTTCCCAATCAGGAGGTTGTAGAATTGGAATCTGCGTTAATAAGCTTTTGAGACGATCAAATGCTGTTTGACATTCCTGAGTCCAAACAAACTAGGAGTACTGGTTATTAATATATTGAGAGGTATTGCCAGATGAGTGAGCCACCATAAATGTCGACCATGCCACCTGACTTGACCCATGAATCGCATGACTTCTTTCGGCGTAGTAGGCACAGGTGCTTCTAACACAGCTGCAATTTTATCTAGATCGACTTGTATGTCTTGTGCAGACACAATATGGCCAAGCAACTTACCACATGAAACCGCAAACACAGACTTTTTTGGGTTCAGGCAGAGTCTGTATTCACGACACTTCTCAAAGCAACACCGTAAATGATACAGGTGTGCTACCATCTTACCAAATAAAGAGAAATCATCTAGATATACTTGCATGAAAGAAGTAAGATAGGGGGAGAAGATTTCCTGCATACATCATTGAAAAGTACTAGGGGCATTTCTTAACCCAAACCACATAACAGTACAAGCAAAAACACCCCAATTGGTAATGAACGCTGTTTTTGGTATATCTTCCTCAATCATTCTGACCTGATTATACCCACTATATCCATCCAGAAATGAATACATTTCGTGCCCAGCCACTCTATCCAACATTGTATCAAGAAATGGGAGAGGAAACGGATCTGGCACCGTAGCTGCATTCAGTTTTCGGTAATCCACACATATGCGTAGCTGCTTATTCTTCTTAGGGACGATAACAATGGGTGATATCCACTCAGCATGTTCTATTGGAACAATGAATCCAACTTTTAATAACCTATCAAGCTCTGCCTTTACCTGTGCTACGTAGTTAGGATTCATCCGGTAGCTGGGTTGTTTAATTGGTTTTGCTTTCGGTTTAAGTACAACTCGATGCTGATATATGCGAGGATCCAGACCCTTCATGTCACGGTAATCCCATGCAAAAACATCAGCGAACTCATGAAGTAACTGGATCAGATCTGCTTGAAATACTTCAGATAATCCTTCCTTTATTTTGACAGGTCGTGGATTAACTTCATCCCCTAAATTATATGTGATCAACTGATCTTCTGGAACATAGAATTGACGAGGTTTTTCTGAATCATCGACTGATTGTAAAAGCTGTTGTATAGCAGTTTCATCCTTAACAGTAGCATTTTCTGTTTCCACTTCTTCGGTCACAGGCATCACCGTACAAACTGCCGGATTCCAGTGATCTACAACAGATTGTAAATCAACAGTCCCTTAGGAAATTAAATCTATGTTATTCTTCAAAAATTCTTCTTCTTCGTCATCAGATAAACCATCTAGCATGTGAACTGGTTCTGCCACATAAGGTCTAGCATGTAGTTCACACGGTTGAATAGCATCTAATTTTACAACATATTTTCGGTTATTGTCTTTGAAAGTGAGTTCCTGTGCGGACCAATCCTATATAACCTTAGCTTGTTTCAGCCAAGGATGGCCGAAAAGAAGGTTATAATCAAGACTAGACTCCGGTAGTTCTAGAACAATGAAAATGGTTCCCTGCAAAGTGATTGGCACATTCCGTACGAGTCCTACTGGATGGACTCTGGATTGGTCGACCATTCTCACAAAAAATTGCACAGGTTCAATTTCGGTCCATCCTAACTTTTTACAAAGTGCTACAGTAGCTATGTTTACACCGGACCCACCATCAATTAATACTTGAGTAATTTTATGATTTTTGTACCATACCGTAATTAAAGGAACCGAGTGATCCACCGTGGAGTCAGTTTCTGGTTGTACTGTTGCCGTTGGTGGAATGCAGGCAGACTCAGGACTGAACTGTTGCTGAAACTGTTGCCGAAATCTTGGTACTAATGCAAGTAACTGGCCAAGAGGGAGAGTAATGGATGCTTTAGATAAAATTTCCCATGCTTGATCTGCTTGATTTGAACTTTTCACTGATTTTGAAGATGATTCGTTGGTTATTGGGATTGACTCTTGCTCTTGTGCAGTTTCTTTTGACAGAGGAACTTGTGTCACCGGAATCGGGTCTGGGAACACTGTAGGTTCCTGGGTGGTCCATTTACTTGCTTTTTCATACATTCTTTGTTGTTCACGGATGCCTGGTTCAAATATCTCAGCTGCTGGTTGTAGTGGCTTGCCGGATCTGGTCTGAACTACTGCAGCTTGTGTTTCTATGGGTGTGATATGAACCATATTTGTCATTGGGTTCTGGCACTCCTTCTTCCTTTGATCATATTCGGCCACATCTTTACAAAATCTTCGAATGTGTCCTAATTCACCACAGAAATGACAACGAGGAGGTGGCAAAGCATTACCTTCTTGTGCTGGACCTGTCTGCGAGCGGTTTGCATTGTAGTTATTATTTCTCTGTCCTCGATAATTTTAGTAGCCTTGCTGCTGGTTGTTTCTCATTTGAGGAGGTACATAGTGATTGGCAGGTTGCCCTGGTTCTTGTATAATTGCATTTACTGTTGCTGTTCCCTGCACTTTGGCATTGTATGCACAGTTTTCGGTGGAATGTCCGGTCATATTGCAGATAGCGCAAAACAACTGATTAAGGGCACAAGTGGCACTGGTATGCCTTGAATTCTTGCACGTGGTGCAGTACATCTATCTGGTCAGATCTTCGGCAACATTCTTACTTGCTTTTAACCATTCCAGGTCTTCTGTAAATCATCCTACCTTATTCTCGAGCTGCAAAGCCATTGCAATAACCGCATCTAATGTCATAGCTCCCACACAGCGGATGATCATAATCTGTCTGAGCTGCGGAGTTAACCCATTAATAAACCATTGAGTGATGACATCATCTGGCAGGTTTGCATGGGCCGGTAGTAGTTGCCTCAAATGCGTTCGGAACAGGGTGGCATATTCCTGCACGGTCTGGTGCAGTTTCTGTTTGTTGTTCTGTAAATAATCAAAAATTTATGCCGGATGTTTCTTTAACCGGAATCTGTGCAAAAATGCATCCCTTACTGCTTCATAAGTCACAAAATGATTAAAATCATATTTTGTAATCCATCTGGCTGCCTCATTAACCAATGTAGACTGGAATACAATAGCTTTGTATGCCGGATCAGGGGGATGATTTAATACTGCATAACTAATTTCAAAAGTACGTACGTAGGCATCAGGATCATCACCTGGAAACCCACCGAATTTGGTGTATGTCACTCCTATTAGAGCCGGTCGGGGTGGAAATGGATGTTGTTGTTGCTGCTATTGTTGTTGTTGTTGCCCACTCATCGTGTTGGCGGTTATATCGTTACTATCTTCTGAGTCCCGAGGCTGAATATTTGAACCGTTAGAATCTGTATCGTTAGCCTGTGCACTTTCCGGCTTGATAATATCGTTCAGTATCTTTCGGATTTCAGTTTCGAATAAGCTACCTTCCTCCTTGATATCAAATGTAGGGAAACTTACTCCGAATAGTGGTGACTGGAATGAAGATTCACTAGGAAATGGTAAACCGTCACCAAAAAATTGTGAACTCTCGGCAACGGGTACCGACGTATCACCGAAATTTGTCGTATTTTCACCAGAACAAGGTAATGTTTCACCTTCACTGATTTCGTTGGCCAACACGCTTCTATCCTTAGACAAATTCGAATCTTGACCAGATGGTGTTAGGTTAACTACATACTGCATCGTGGTAGATTCTGGAGTGACTATATCTTCGATAGACTGTGCCACAATCGCACCGGAATCTGCCGAAATTGCAGTACGTTCCACCGAAATTCTAATGGAATCGCTACTAGCGTTCTTCACTTTCTTGATAACTGGGTTAAACTTATCTATGCTTCTTCCTCTTGGAGGCGTCCTTAGCAAATTAGGTATCGCCCAGGACTGTTGGTTTCTTCTATGCTTCGGGTATGATTCACCAGAACGAGTAACCGGCATATACTACGTTTGCAATACTTTGCATACTATTCTTCCTTACGGTCGATTCACAATCTATGACCACTTCCACAATCAATCAACGAACACTCTTGATGCCACATTCCCATAGACGGCGCCAGTGTTAAACGTCGCTTGCCATCAGAAGCGCGTTTAAACACCTATTCGGGTTCTTGGGAGTGGAAGGGGTCTGTTAAATAGAGGCCGTATTCTTGATTTTCCCAAAATAACCACTTCATACACAACAATATACTAATGTTCAAGAACTCTATCAAGAATCTGTTTACGCTTCACAATCTTACTATCTATAATCGGACTCTTCCAAGGCTTACCGAACACACTCCAGTTAATGCTCTCTCAGCGTACATCGCAGGCAATGTTCAGTACTGTAGTACAAGATTACTTTGGTCTAGCTTAAAGAACTGATCCAACACAAACTACCGTACACAACAGAGTCAATAACAGTAACTCAATCTGCACCGTGCAGGTGTAGATAATCCACCAGAACAGAAGATGCAGGATGATTCAGAATTCTCAACCACACAGTACTGAAATGTCATTATTGGAGCATGGGCTTCATCAAACAACTTGCAGAACATCAACAAAACAGAGAGACACAACAGTGCGCAGCATTATCAGAACAATCACAACGAAAACTACACAGAACGATTCACTCAGACAGACAGTCTGGCGATCTTCTGGTCGTCTATGTCAATCACAAACCGAACAGGTATCGATAAACAAACAAGACAGTGACGAGAACAAAATACTCAGAATTACTCAACGCACACCACATCAACATTACAGATCAATCACCCAGACAGACAGTCTGGTGATCCCACTGATCGTCACTGAAGCGTCTCTTTTTCATTGATTTATAAAGATTACAAAATATCTTTGTAACAACCTTTCGTTCGTGCGGAATATGAAAAGATTCAGTCTTTAAAATTGCCAATCCGACGGCCGACTAACAGGAACCACAACATGAACAAGAATCTGCAAAATATCATCATCTTCAACGTATGCTCACCAATTTTTGTGCGATTTTGAGACTGTGACTGGAGGAGTGTCGACGATGCCCTAGATGAAGCAGTGACTTGCTCTGATACCAATTGTTGGAGTTAAATGTCTGCAGAAGCACGCAAACAACACAAGGAAGAAGAAGAAGTTTGGAGCACAAAACACAATACTGAATGTATTACCACTATAATGTATAAAGATAAGAGACCCTTTAGGGCAATAGTCATATATACAAGCTGGGGAAAAAAACCTCCTAAAGAGGGAAAAAAGTGCCCCGAAGGTCTTAGTGTGTTCACACACATCACTACCTAAATATATCAACAAGATAGAGTGCCATAAACTAGTCACACCACTAAAAATCTAGTTTGATGAGTGGGAGACATAACTATGCTCCATACCCATGGACATCCCATACCTTTAACACACACGCACACACACCTTTGTTTGTTGATAACAAAGCCTCAAAGTTACTAGTGGAGAAGTACATCTTATAGTCTGTAGTTCCCCAAGTCATGAAGAATATGTATTCTCCTTCTCCTTGTGTGTGATATTGAAACTAATGGCTGGCATCTTGCATGGTGGACTTAGGTGGGAGTTGCAGTAGGATCAACACACACACTCATTTGACAAGCTAGCCATTATATTTTGCTCTTTTTATAGGTCAAATGGATGTTTCATAAATGTACTATATGTTAACAAGCAGGATATCAAAAGATAAAGAACTTGAAATGTTCAAGATATGCCATATTTGTGTTCCATGTTCAAGTCTTTTCTAATTATCTATTCTGTTTAAAATATAGCCCTATTACATGAGACCATAGACTTATTAATGCCTTATTGATATCGAATGCCATTATTGCCATAATAAAGAACACATGAAGAAAGACTTCTATGCATTAAAGAATGCTTATGGTAAAGGATAGAATGTTGATGGTCATGTTAAACAACTACCTACATCATCTACTTCGGTTGTGAACATTGAAGAAATTAATGTTATTTTTGATGATGCTGATGTGTTGGCACTTGACAGTATTGTGCCCATTGAGGCTCTTATGGTTGATTCTCTTTCCCACACTGCCACATTCTGGTGCTTCTTTCCATATGACACCACATAGAGAATGGTTCTCTACTTATACAGCAAAATCTCTTGGTACCTGAGACTTGGTGACTCTTACCAACATGATGTTCTTGGGATTGGATATGTGGTTGTGCAGTTCATTGATGGTTCAAAATTTACTATGCATAATGTATGCCATGTACCTCAGTTATCATGCAAGTTGATGTCAGTTGGTCAAGCTCGTTTACAAGGTGGTTTTCTATGCTCAGTCCTTTCGCATATCAAAGGGCAATATGGTTATTCCAAAAAGAAGCAAAGTAGGCCCGCTTTATCCTTTATTTGTATCACAAAAAAAAACACTTGTTAGTTGTTATTGTACAACATATGGCTTATATTTGGCATGGTAGTTTGGGCCACATATCACATAGCGGAATGGAAAATATTTCCCATTATGGCTACTTACTTGTGTTATCTTTCTTTGATTTTTAGCTTCATGAGCATTGCCAATATGGAATGCAAAGTAGCAATGTTCATAAGATGCACATTGACTCTTTAATTCAGCCTTTAGATCTCATTCATATAGATTTGTGTGGTCCTATGCCCATAAGGTCATTAGGTGGTTCTCTTTACTTTGTCACTTTCATAGTTGATTATGCTAAAAAAATATGGCTATATCCTATCAAATCAAAGGATGAGGTATGCCCTACCTATAAAAAATGGCCTGCTTCAGTTGAGACTAAAAAAGGAACTATGCATAAGGCTTTATGTTTAGATAATGGGGGTGAATATACCTCACATGAATTTATCCTTTTTTGTCATTCTAGAGGAATTTGTATAGAGTTTACACCTCCATATACCCCAATACAAAATGGTGTAGCTGAAAGGATGAACATAACTATTCGGGATAGAGTAACTTCTATGTTGCATCATGCAAACCTTTCACAAGCGTTTTGGGCAAAAGTAGTATTGACTACAATTCATGTGATTAACCCTTTGCTTAGTACTCCCAAAGATTTAAAAGTGGCACAAGATTATGGACAGGGAAGCCATCATATTATGATCATCTTCGAGTTTTTGGGTGTGAACCATAAGTTCATATACCCAAGAATCTTAGACAAAAGCTGGACCATAAGCCAAAGAAATGCATTTTTCTTAGGTATGGTCGAGAAGGAAAATTTGGATATCACTTGAGGAATCCTGAAACACAGTGAGTGATCAAAAGTAATGATGTTATTTTCAATGAGTCTAAGATGCATAAACAACCAATTAAGGAGGTTGAAGTGAGAAGATTGGTGTTTGAGGATACTAGTCATCCAATTAGCATGCATAAAAATGCTACACATAGGGATGTTTAAGATAATGTCCAATCAAATTAGTCTACAAATGTTCTTGTTTAAGAACCATTAAGAATTTCTACCCATGTAGATATGTCCTAGGTTTGGATTTTGTAATGCTAATAAATGCTGCTGAGCCTTCTTGCTACAAAGAGACTATACAAAAAGAGGATCATGTCAAGTGGTGTTGGCAGTAGCCAAGGAGGTTGAGGTGGTGTGACAAGGAAAATTAGCATGAGACTGACCAATCAAAGAGAGTCAGGGCATAGCAAAGGCCAAGAAGAACCAAGCAGGCAGCGAAGTCAAAGAAGATCTAGGAACTAGGCCTATTAAATTTCAAAAATCCCTACTTCTTGTAAAATAGTGATTTTAGTCACTACACATCATTGTAAATTCCATTTTTGATAACCCAGACTCCATTTTGTTCAAGTAGAGGAGTCTCAAGCTTGAGGAGTACTAGAAGTACCTATGTATCAAATTTTGTATTTTTCTGAGCTCGTTTGAGCCTCCAAATAGGCATAGGAACCTATTTTTTAACTAGGCTAGACACTAGGTCTAGACAAGGCCAAAACTAGTGAACAAGTATAAAAGAGCTAGAGAGCTCACTTTTGGAGGCAATTTTTTGGGAATTGAAGTGAGAAAAAGATATTGTAATCATACTTTTGGCTAATCAAACATTTTGTTATTCCATCTCTTTGCCTTTTTGTATGTGTGTGTCTGTGTATGTGTGTGCATGTAGGTGTGCTTCTCACTCACAGATTTGCATTCTCACTTGCTGATGGTCGTCATACCACCCTCATGTATTTTCAGATTGACAATTATAATGTGGATCTCCTCACATTGATTCTTATCATTGTGCTAGAGTGACACCAACTTTGGCGTCATTGTTGGGGATCGAGCTTTGAGTACGAGTGTCTTATGGTAAGAAATAGAGATTTGACGTTAGAATGGTAAGTAATTAGGTAATTTCTTCACTTTTCTTAGTTTTTACATCATCAACACCTTCCTCACCATCTTCCACCTCCATCTCCTTCTTCCTTCAATTTTCAGCTTTTGACCATATCCCCACCTGTACCTCACCTTTCCTCCTTTCACTTGTGTGTGAGAGAGAGAGAAAGAAATTGCATGTACTATTTTTGCATGTTTCTTGAGCTTCCTTGTAGGTACTGACATCCATAGCAGCCACAACAACATCACCAGGTACGAAAATCCTCTGCACAGACCTTGAGGCATTGTCCTCTATCAATCATGACAAATTGAAAACAGAGGATTTTGGTAAAACAAAGTGCGCCATGCTAGTGTAGGAATAACGCACATCATGAATATGTAAATTTTTTTGAAAATTCCCATTTTTTTGTCCATCACAACATATAGGTGTTAATTGCAATGGATAGCTATCCATCACCGTTGACAGATCATGACAGACAAGGTGTCCATCGTGAAGGAATGCTTGTCCATAGCGATAGATAGAAATTTATACAAAAAGGTTTCCATTGCAATAGACAGACCTCAAGATAGATAGGTGTCAATGACCGCTTCAGTCAATTATGATAGACAAACGTAACGACAAACTTAGTCCATTGCAAAATTTGTCTATCACGATAGATAGCTTATCCATCGCTATGAACACTTTGTCCATTGCATGACAGACACTCTCACTCATGATAGACATAGTCCATCATGATGGGCTTGTCCATCGTGACAGATAGACCTTGAGAGACAACCTTGTCCATCATGATTGATAGCCTTGTCTATCACGATAAACATGCAAATTTGGTTGAAAATTAGGGTTTTCATTTTTTTTTGCAAATTTTGAACTAATTTTTGGTGCGATTCTCTAGTTGGCACAACATTGCGATTGTCTCATAGCATCATGATCTTATACAATTGTGACATTTTCACACAATTGTGTCTGCCTTAAACGAGTACATAAATATCCCGAGAGGTTTTGTTTGTCTGTTTGACCCCTAGGAATCTGAATTGACATAACTTTCTCATTCAAAATCTGTTTTTTGAGCTCTAGAGTTCGTCGGAAAGCTAGTTTTGAATACCACTAGAGGTCAATTATTTGTCTTAAAAATAATGTGTTTATTTTTAGATAGGGTAATTTGAAGTTGACCTTCAAGTGGGATTAGGAAGCCAAGGAGTTCTAGAGGATTCTTCAATAGTACAAGGGAAAAAATGGGTCTTTAAAGAATCCATGAATCAAAACTGTCTGTCAAATAAATTAAAGTTAAAGCTTGATCTAAAATTGGGATTTTTACAGGTTCATTAAGAGCCATTCAAGGGTGTCTAGAGAAAGGTAAAGTTCAGAACAAAGAAACGTTTGAGGAACACTTACTGGACATCACAGTGCTTTCTAGAGCACTAGACTCAAGGTTGGAAGAACTCTCAACCCCCTTAGTCAATTTCTAGTATAGGCTAAGTGTAATTAGTGATAGTGATAATTAGGGTGGCTCTAGGCATGAATCAAGTCCAAGAACCTTAATCTTTCAAGTTCAAACGTAGCTAGAATATTATTGCGAAAAACCCTAAGAGAAAAGAACATAAATTGATCGATCACACATCAAGTTGCGATATAACTCAAGTATTCATAATGACATGATCTTACACCCAAAAGGAAATTTAAAAAGAACAAGTGATTGTGCAAAAGGAACACAACAACATGGTTGTACTTGAGATAAAGTGGGTTAGTAGAACATGCTCATGAACCTTAGATCAAGTAGACACCTAGGTTGGGATAAACAAAACATAAGATCCTCTAAAGCTAGTTTCAATCACACAACTAGATCACGGGCTTAACAACTCAGTGACTACTCATGCTAAGTTCAGAGACTAATGACTCAGAGATGTCATATACTATGAAGAGGCCAGCAGGTAGTTTTGGTGTTGCACACCTAGAACAGCCAGAAGGGCCATATAAGACTCAATTGGAATACATCAAGATCAACCGATTAGGTGCTCACATCTATGAGGATATTTTGAGAAGGTCTGTTGTCCAACTTAGGAATCTAGATAAGCCAGTTGGACTGGAACACACAGTGGTCAAGTTTGAAGAAGGCTCATACATTGATGAAGAGGGAACCATGTACGTGGTCACAAGTTTACCCGATAGGACAAATGAGTTTGGAATGGTCATTATTGAGATGGAAATGGAAGACTTAGAACAAGGAACCCTAGGAGAAGAACCTAGGACATCTAGAGGTAAGCCTGTCTTGATTAGAGTGATCACCATAAAGTGGATCCCCCAAGAATCCTTGTAGAGTTTCACTCTACATCCGTTTATATAGTTTGGGACTATGTCTCCCTCTAACAAAGCCAATTACATAGATCCACTAGGCAATATATGATGTATCACTAATGGGTCACAAACTTTCATATGAAGTTTCTTCACATGTTGCTTTATTATATATAGTAGTACCAAATCTCCTTCTTGCAAGTATTTCTATTTGATGTGAGCATCAAAGTATGTCTTTTGTCTCTTTTTGGCCACATAGATGTGTGCCACAAATTTGAGGTGTGTTTCTTGTAGTTGTTTCAAATTATCTACTACTTGTGAGATTTCATGTCCATTTCATTAATATCCTTGTGTAACTTTGAGAGTTGGCACTAGTAAATCAATTGTTAAAATAGCTTGTTGCCCATAGAACAAGTTGAAGGGACGCTCACTAAGATTCATTTTATAGCCAATGTAGTAATCCCAAATAGCATGATGCAATTTTGGTCCAAAAAGATATTGAATTTATTAGACAAAAAGTAGTCTCTAACCTTTTTTACCACATACACCATACCAAGGCCTTCTCACTCAGTTGTGGTGTAGTTATGTTTTGGATTATTTAACTACCGAATTGCATATGCTATAGGAAAGTCCATATGTCAATCATCTTTTTGGGATAGTATGCAACCTATAACACAATTGGAAGCATTTACATGTATATGGAATGAATTATTCTAGTTTGTAACTTTGAGTATTGCAGTTGAGATTAGTCTTTTGTTAAGCTCTTTGTAGACTTCTATCGACTCAAAATGGATTACAAGGGCATAAAGAAGTTTAGCTGTCGTGGAACACATGTGAATGAAGCATCAATAATAGCCACAATGCAAACACAAGAAAACTTGTACCCCTTTAGCCATGCCCTAAGCATCTATGTAATTACCTTGATCTTCTCCTCCAGTATAGAAATTCCATGTTTCAAGATGATGTGTCCAAGGATTTTGCATTGGCTTACCATCAACACACACTTTTTTTGATTCAAACAAACGTTATCAACACAAAATTTATTAGTGATCCACCTTAGATCTGGTATGAATTCCTAAAAGAATTCATTAAACACATGGCACATCAATCTTTGAAAGATAGTTGTTGTATTTGTAAACCTGAAGGGCATTAACCTAAAAACATAAATTCCCCATTATGTGGTGAATTTTTTCTTGTCTTGGTCTTTAGATCTTATGGATACCTTGTTGAGATATCAAGCTCAACATGTGATGATCCAGGATGAAACGTATCAGGTTTTCGTTTATCTGACATGAATAGTGGTCACACCGGTATATGATAGAGATACTTCATTGAGCTTTATTAGATTTATATACCGAGAGTGATGGCACATTTGTTTCTTGCCAGCTCACTCATTTGTGGACATTAGGTTTTTCCTATGTACTAGTCTTTATATATTACAGTTATTTGTTCTTATTTTAAGTCATTCTTGTACATTCCTTTTTATGTAATAGAAGAAGAAGAAGAAGATCATTCTTCCTTGCCTAAATCTGAGTGTGTGCTTCTCTTTGATTCTGAGAGTGTGTGTGTGAGCTCTCTTTCTTATCTCCTTCCTCGTGACATGGTATCAGAGCCAGTGTGGCTGTAGAGAGCTCGTGGAGAAGACTGACGATGAAGAGTAGACGAGACGGTGTGGAGAAAGCACGATTCACAAATGACCTCAGATTTCTACAAAAATTGGCGTGAAGGTAGAAGACCTCAAAATATTTTCGAGTGTTATCCCTTAAGGGTCACTTGTTTTTGCTAGATCGAAGTTTCAGAGCCATATCGACCTCCCTTTTGAGCCCCCAAGATGGGGCCCGTAGAAAAACTAGGTTAGTTTTGAAAACTGTAACTTGCATCGTGTTCAAAAACACTTATATATTCCAGATCCATAATTTCAAGTGATTCCGTGTACTGTTGATACATGAAAACTGTGTTTTTTTGAGATCGAACTATCACATCATAGTGGGATAGTGTTCAAGCAGAAGTGACGCTTGTAGTGTTGTGAATAGCTACAAAAATGGCAAACGCAGATGGAATGAGTCAGCTTATGAGCGATAAGTTGGACAAGAACAAATTCCATGCTTGGAGATTCAGAATGACGAATTTCCTCATGGGAAAAGGCTACTAGAAGTACATCGAAGGAGAGAACTAAAATGCTCTGCAGTTACCAAAGAGGAATCAGGCTGTAAACCAGTTAAGAGTGTATGAAGAATGGAATCAAGGAGCACGAAAGGTAATGTATTGGCTATCTGTTAGCATACAAGATAGCATGATTGGACACATATAGGATGCCAAGACTCCAAAAGATGCTTGGAATAGCTTGGCCATATTGTACCAGACCAATACAAAGGCACGGAAATTGCAACTCAAGAACAAGCTGCATACATTGGAAAAGAAGGGCATGTCGGTAAATGACTACACCCTAAACATCAAAAGCATATGTGAGTCACTTGCATCTATTGGTGTGAACATAGATGATGATGATAAGGTGGAAGTTTGCCTTCGTAGTTTAGGAGCTACATATAAGCAGTTCAGAACTTCTATACAGACTAGGGAAAATATTCCAAATTTTGCTGATCTGGAATCTATGCTAATTATTGAAGAAAAGATCTTGGTGAGGATTCAAACTCCCAAGGAAAACCTAGTTCTGAGCAGGTATTCTATTCTGGCAGAGGAAGCAGAGGTAGAGGTTTCAGAAGTGGAAGAGGAAACAGTAACCAAGATCAAGTTCAACAACATAATCATGCAGGAGGAAGAGGACAATTTTGAGGCAGGGGGAGCCAAAGAGGTCATAGAAATTTCCAAAGAAATGATTCAAGTAATGACAGTAAAGGATGCTACAATTGTGGTAAACCTAGACACTTTGAACGTGATTGCAGGTTGAAGAATCAAAATAACACAAGGCAACAAAACAACTATGCATCCACAAGTGATGTTGATTCTGAGAAGTTGGTCATGGTTCAACATCACATGATGAATACAATGTCTGTTGGTGTTTCAAAATCAAATGATAATGTCTGGTATGTTGATTCAAGTGCTTCAAATCACATGACCAGTCATGCAGAATGGTTTAGTACTTTGTAGAAATTGCTAGTTTCTGGATATGTTGAAACAGGTGATAACACATCACACCCTATCAAGCATACATGAAACATAGCATTGACTATGGAGGACAAGAAGGTAAAACATCTTGCTGATGTGCTGCATGTTCCAAATATAACAAAGAATCTGGTTTTTGTTGGACAAATGCTTGACTAGGGATTACAAGTCAGGTTCAATACTGATGGGTCATATGTAGGAGAATACAAACGGAATGGAAGATTGATTTCCAAAGGAAACAAAGTGGTTAGGATGTTCACCTTAAATGTGAAAATCCCTGAGATAAATGCAACGATGTTTGCAAAAGGTGCATGAGTCATTGCTGATATAGATATCTGGCACAAACGGATTGGACATGCAAACTTGAAAAGGCTGAAATTGATGCAGTCAAAGGAGAGTATCCATGGCCTACCAAATTTCAAGGTTGCAAAGATGCAAAAGGTATGTGCAACATGTCAATTCGGAAAACAGTCAAGAGCATCATTTCCACATGACAATCATGTTAGTGAGAACATACTAGAAATAGTACATACAAATGTTTGGGGTCCTGCAAAGACGACATCTATGGGCGGTTGCAGGTTTTATGTTACTTTCATTGATGACCATACACGAAAAGTGTGGGTATATTTCATGAAAGAGAAGAGTGAGATGTTCACTCACTTCCAAATTTTTAAAGCTATGGTGGAAAAGCAGATAGGGAAGTATATTCAGACATTAAGATCTGATGGAGGAGGTGAATACATGTCAAATGAGTTCAACAATTTTCTAAAAAATTATGGAATTCTATGTCAGTTTTCATGCAGGTACACACCACGACAAAATGGCGTTGCTGAATGCAAAAATAGACATATTGCAGAATAGCAATAGCCTTGATGGCTAAGAAGAATATGCCTCATTGTTATTGGGCAGACACTGTTCATACTGCTATATACATCATGAATAGAACTCCGACTACTGTTGTACATCAAGTTACACCTGAAGAGAAGTTTATAGGTAAAAAGCCAAACTTATCACATCTGAAAGTTTTTGGTTGTATTGCATATGTACATGTTCCAGATGAGTTGAGGATGAAGCTTGATCCAAAAGCAGAAAAATGTGTCTTCATTGGATACTCCCTTGAGCAAAAGGGATATAAATGTTATAACCCAATCACACGACAAGTGAAGGTGAGCAGAGATGTGGTATTTGATGAAATGTCAAGTTTCTATGCAGATGCCACAGAAGGACTGCATCTTGAGTCAAATGACAAAGAAAATGCTGAAAAATCAAGTGCAGAATCTCAAGCTTTGAGTGGACCGGATGAATCACCAAGCAATAGTTCCAACTCAAATCCATGGAGTGGAAGATTGCATGGAAATTTTAGTCCAGCAAATTCATCAAATACATCCAAGAAAAGGTAAAGAAAAGCTTTTTGGTGGTCATAAAACATGTGCAGGTTTTGAAGATGTTGATGGAGATTCAAGCAGTTCAGAAAAGAGTCTTGATGAGGAACTTGGATTGCCCTCTGTGAAGAGTCCAGGAGTAAGAAATGCACATGTAGATGATACAAGGAGAAGTGACCCAGGACCAAGAAGATTTGGGAGGATGCGGAATTCAGTGCAACGATTAACATATGATAGTTACATGGCTTGTCATTGTGCCTATATGACAAAGGTAATACAAGATGTTGAACCTTCTTGTTTTGAAGATGCAATTGGAAATGAAGATGGGGAAAAAGCTATGGATGAGGTGCTAGTTCCATTGCCCCAAGGAAAGAAACCCATAGGATGCAAGTGGGTTTACAAGGTAAAGCATAATGCTGATGGTAGCATAAGCAGGTATAAAGCACGTTTGGTAGAAAAAGGATATGCACAAACTTATGGCATTGATTATGAGGAAACATTCATCCCTGTAGCTAAAATGTCTACTGTCAAAACACTTGTTGCATTAAATACAACAAAAGGATGGGCTTTGCATCATATGGATGTGAAGAATTCTTTTCTACATGGTGAGTTACATGAAGAAGTATACATGGACCAACCACAAGGATATAAAGATTCAAAGCATCTAGAATATGTTTGTAGGTTGCAAAAGGCTTTGCACGGGCTAAAGCAAGCTCTTCATGCATGGTATGCAAGGATTGTTGATTACTTAACCACCATTGGGTTTTCTATGTGTGATGCATATCATTCACTATATGCAAGGAAGGGTGATGATGGCACCACAATTGTGGCTATCTATGTTGATGACTTGATTTTAGGTGGTGACTTGATTTTAGGTGGTGATAATGAAGAAAACATCAAAGAGGTAAAGCAACTTCTTATGTAGGAATTTGGCATGAAAGATCTTGGTGTGTTGTGCTACTTCTTGGGCATTGAGTTTATACATACAAAAACAGGTATATGGATGTTGCAAAGGTAATATACCTTGAATAAGCTACAAAAGTATGGTATGGTTGATTGTAAGCCAATTTCTATGCCATTAGATCAGAATTTGAAGTTGGATACTACATCAGGTGAAGCATTGGAAAATGCTACTATGTACAGGAAAATTGTGGGAAGTCTTATATATCTCACAATTACAGCGCACTCTACGTTATGTGAGTGCTAATTTGGATTATGCATTGTTTTATGAAGCTGGTGCAGATTTGCAGGTTCATGGATACACCGATGCAGATTGGGCTGGTGGTACTCTAGATAGAAGATCTACTAGTGGATTTCTATTCTCACTTGGGAGTGCAACTATTACATGGAGCAGCAAGAAGCAACCCACTGTTTCTTTGTCAAGTATAGAGGCTGAGTATAGAGGTGCTACAATGGAAGCATGTGAGGCATCATGGTTGGAGATGCTACTTGCAGATTTAGGTGTGGAAATGCAAAAGCCTATCACCATCTATTGTAATAATCTTAGCAGCATACAATTAGCACAGAACCCTGTTTTTGATGCTAGAACAAAGCATATCGAGGTGCATTATCACTTCATCAGAGAGAAGGTATTAGAAGGTAATATTGATCTTGTTTATGTGAGAATAGATGAGCAAGTTGTTGATATTTTCACTAAAGCACTTGGAGCAGAGATGTTGAAGAAGTTTTGGAAGGTGCTTGGATTAGAGGACATGACGTTGAGCTTGAGGGGGAGTGTTGAGATATCAAGCTCAACATGTGATGATCTAGGATGACACGTATCAATTTTTGTTTCTCTGACATGAATAGTGGTCACAACGGTATATGACATGGATACTTCATTGAGCTTTATTAGATTTATCTATCGAGAGTAATGTCACATTTGTTTCTTGCCAGTTCACTCATTTGTGGACATTAGGTTTTTCCTTATGTACTGGTCTTTATGTATTGCAATTGTTGTATTCTTGTTTTTAGGTCATTCTTGTACATTCCTTTTTATGTAATAGAAGAAGAAGAAGAAGATCATTCTTCCTTGCCTAAAACTGAGTGTGTGCTTCTCTTTGATCGTGAGAGTGTGTGTGTGAGCTCTCTTTCTTATCTCTCCCTCGTGACATACCTTATGCTATCCCAAGAATCCATAAAAAAAGTCCATACTTACTTTCCAATCACTCATTCAAGTAGGTGATTGCTTATCAATAATGGTAGTTGTCCCTAATTGTAGCTTCCTTAACTTTCTTAAGATTGATACAAACCCTTATTTTCCCATTCTTTTTGGGCACAGCGATTACTAGAGAGACCCATTCAGTGTGTTCAATCTAATAGATGAACCCAACTTCCAACAAATTATTGATTTCTTCTTTAATTTTCTTGGAATAGGTTTCATTACATGTGCATGGATGTTTCTTAGCTGACTTAGCCTCACCCCTCATAGGAATCCTACGAGAGCATATATCATGATCTACTCCTTTTAAATCTTTGAAAGATCATCAAAATACATCTCTTTATTCCCTTAGGATATTGATCAGGTAATTTTCTTCATCTATAGTAAGGTCATTGGAAATCTGAGTCCCTCCATTCTTGTGAACCAAAACTGCTTTTTGGTTAGTCTGTTTGTTATCATATGAATCTCCTAGAATTGCTTCTCTCCTAAGCATTCCTATCTTGATCTTTCATTCTTCTATAGTATATTTCTTGAAGTTATCTAGGAATGTGAAGATTGACTATTGTTCCTTGTCCTCTTCCCTTGATGTATTTGATCTTGTCTCCTTGACTTGATAGATATACTCGATTTATGTCAAACTTTAGCAACCTTGTTGAATTGAGAAGGATTACTTTGATGAAGTAATCATCATTTAATTTGTATGGTGTATGAAGTATATAAGTAAGTTCTTTTTTACCTTTGATCTACCTTAGGATTTCACATTCTCTTGATTTTTTCGATTCTTTCTTTGAGATCATCTAAGACACAAGCTCTAGGTAGAACATCATTTTTTCTTCCTCATGTATTACTTCCATCATGAACACATCTTACCCATCTTTGTCTTAGCGCTCAGTCAAAGGCTGCTCATTGATTGCAACACCCACAATGGAAATCATTTGTGCCCAATCATAAGTCTTAATGTCCTCATGAAGAAGTCATATGGGCATGTAAGTAGGATCTTCTAGTAGCCTTTAAACTTTTTGTTTATTCTAGTCTAAAGTTTTGTTTCTCCATGTTCTTTCTTCCTCATGTTGAGTTGCCTTGCACATCCACAAATGCATGTCATCATGCATCCAATCCTCTTATTTGGGTTTTGATTCACCAGAGGACTCTTCATTAGCATAATCCTCAACAATCTGTTGGATGAATTTCCATTGAGTGGTGGCATCTCAATACAAATTGGAGATTAGATCAATCATTATGGTTGTGCCTTGGTGTTGCACATACACTACATTATCGCCCCAATCTTGGACAACCTTAAGTTATCTCAACCAAGTCTTCTATTGTCTAATTCATGGCTATGAAGGGCTAAATGTATAGATTCCAAGGGTTAGAATATGATGTATATTAGCCTTGGTTTAGCCCCTGATTTGTGAAGAGAGATGGTTGATTCACTCCAAAGATATGCCTGGTGCTGCAAAAACCTGCTCTACACCTACTAAGATAACTTTAGAGATGATAAGTAGACACCTTGTGCTTGTTAAGGATGCATATAAAACGTCCTAGTTCTTTGGAGTATCAATCTCAAATTGATTCATCAAGACATACTAGTTGATACTAAATAGATGAAGTAAAACTTGCTATTTTGGGGTGGATTGCACTCTGGAAATTAACTCAGAGCTCACATCCTGCTAAAATTGAACAGAGATCTTTTGCACACTTTTGATTAGATAGATAATGAATCTAAAGCAAAAAATTTGATGACTCTTGATGAACCATATTGAGATAAATCAATTTAGCAATATAGAGGTATCATCCCGACATTTTAGGAGTTAATGCCAATATTCCTAGTCAGCTTCAAATGAGTGTAGCTCACAGAGTAATAAACAAATGATGATGAAAAGTAGTATAATGAAAATAGACTTATCAAGTTACCTATAAAAATTTAAAGCTCAACAAAAGATCAAGTATACACAGAGAATTCACTCACTGAAGTTGATTGAAGCAATAGCAGCAGATGAGAACAACTTCAAAGTATAGCTAGAAAATCACTATGTGTTGAAGATATTGTACATGATATGAATGGACATAAAGCTTGGGAAGGAGGAGCACAATGTATGCTTCACTTATGGCTTGTTGATTGATCAAAATCTCTCCTGAATGTAGCTCTAAGTGCTGCTATAACCGTGACTATACATAAGTGTTTATATAGTGACATTTGAATTCAAATCTTGGAGGGATTGTACCTAAAGTTCCCCTAAAGTTGAGGAATCACCTAGCTAACAATCACTCCTAACTCAGCTCATAATTCGTGCCTAATATGGCCACGAGTTTCTTCAATGACTTTACTTTTCAAGGTAATAACTCTTCAAGAATTACAAGAGCATGTTTCTATGACTCTCTCATTGAGAGTGTGCATAAGTAATGTTTACATTTATGAATGATCAAGCACTAGGCTTGGATGAAATACACAAACAACTCCCCCTCAATCCTAGTATGCTTGAGTCTTCAATCCTCCTTGATTTCTAGCAATCCAATCATGCTTTTGAACTTGTTTAGCTTGATACCATCCAATGACTTAGTCAACATATCTGTACATTGAAGATTAGTGGAAAGATAGGACAATTGAATATCCTTGCTCATCAGGTTCTCTCTTACATAATGATAATGGACTTCAATATACTTGGTTATAGCATGGTAAACTAGATTAGCTGCCAAGTGAAGTGAACTTGTATTATCACCAAAATGTGAGGAGCTAAGGTATGTAACCCCAAATCAGAGTATAAGCATTTTAAGCACATAGGTTCTTGTGTTGCATTTACCAATCCTTTGTATTCAACTTCAGTAGATGATAGAGAAACAGTTGGTTGCTTCTTTGAAGATCAAGAGATTAGTTTTGATCCTACAAATGACAAATATCCTGAAGTACTCTTCCTTTCATCCTTTGAACCAGCCCAATCTGCATTTGAGTAAAGCTTGATATCAATTTTAGAGGTGAAGGGGTAGAAAAGACCTTCATTGATGGTGCACTTCAAGCATTTGAGCACTCTCTTGGCTGCTTCTATGTGTGGCCTCCTTGGCTTGTGCATAAATTGACTGGGTATGCTAACACTATACATATGTCCACCCTTGTGAGAGTTGCATAGTTCAAGCTTCCTACCAAGCTTTGATAGCTTTTGATAGCTTTAATAGGTTCTCCCTCATAAACACTTAGCTTATGATTCAACTCCATGGGTGTACCTACACACTTAGTATTCTACATTTTAAACTTAGAAAGCATGTCATGTACATACTTCCTTTGAGTGATGTAGATACCAGAATCTATATAGACAAGTTCAAGTCCAAGAAAATAAGTGAGAGGTCTAAGATCACTGATCTTGAATTCATCCTTAATTTAACCTTTTACCTGTTTAATCCCAATGACATCATTCCTTGTAATTCTAATATCATCTACATATACATAGAGATATATAACCTTTGATCCATTCCTCTTGATGAATAAGGATGTGTTTTCTTTGCTAGCTTTGAATCCTTGGTCTTGCAAGTAGGTAACTAATCCGTGATTTCAAGCTCTTGGAGCCTGCTTTAAACCATACAAAGCCTTCTTCAATTTTCACACATAATTTGGATGATGTGTGTCTTCATAACCACGTGTTTGTGCCATATAGACTTCCTCTAAAATCCAACCATTGAGAAATGCATTCTTTACATCTAGTTGATATAGCTTCCAATTCCTAGATGCAACAATGCTAACAAGTACTCTAATGGTGGGCATTTTAGCAACAGGTGAGAAGGTGTCTTCATAGTCTATGCCATGGGTTTGGGCAAACCCCTTGGCTACTAGCCTTGATTTTTATCTATTAATACTACCATCTAAATTCCTTTTTACTCTATAAATCCACCTTGATCCAATTACCTTCATTGATGGCTTGCTAGGAACAAGCTCCCATGTGTCATTGTCCATGAGGGCTTCAATTTCTTCATCCATTGCTTCTCTCCATTCCTTCTTGCCTTGAGCTTCTTCATATGATGTTGGTTCTTCATTGTTGGATTCCTTAGCCATATAGATTGAATGCTTTGTGACAAAAGAGGTATCAGATCCATATCTCTCTGGTTTCTTCTTCTCTCTCGTTGATCTTCTGAGTGGTTGATGAGAGCTTTCTGATCCTTGAGCTAGGTCCTGCACCTTATCCTTCCCTTTGTTCTTCCATAACTTTAATTTCTCTAAATCTATCAAGTCATCTTCATAGTCACTATCTTCATGATGCTTTGGTTCCTTTTTTAGACGGGATGGAAAGTCTTCTTCCAATTCATAGGGTAGCTTCACTTTCTTGTCATCATCAAACCAAGTTTTATTTTCATCAAAGACTACATCCCTACTAATTGAAAAGACTTTATTAGAGGGATTATACAATCTGTATCCTTTTTGGTAATTTTCAAGGTGATAACTCTTCAAGAATTATGAGAGCATGTTTCTATGACTCTCTCATTGAGAGTGTGCATAAGTAATGTTTACATTTATGAATGATCAAGCACTATGCTTGGATGAAATACACCAACATGATTTATCCTTGGCACATGCTTGAACATTTAATTTGAACTCTTGGTTTTAAAGCTTGGTTTTAACCCTTGGGGTATTTATTCATATGAGATTCCAATTGAATGGTTGTGAAACTTAGTATTGATTTATCATTAGGTGCAGAAACCTTAATCTTGGGAGAAGCTTGTTCTAGTGCCAACTTGGGGTGTGCATGGGAGGAGAAGGCTCATTTGATTAAGTAGCCATGTGACACCATGTGGTTGTTCCTTAGGATAGTTTCCACATGAGGGACACTTGGAAGTGTCCAAGGACATGCGGCCACTTATCCTATATATATATATATATATATATATATATATATATATATATATATATATATATATATATATATATATATATATATATATATATATATATATATATATGTGTGTGTGTGTGTGTGTGTGTGTGTATGGGTGGAGTTCGGTGGGTGGAGACTTGCTCTCTCTTAGCCTTGAAGTCTTTCTAGTTAGTAGATTGCCTTTCTAGATAGTCTGCTTTTAGTTACCTTTAATATTGGTATCATGAGCGAGTTCTACGTGTGAGTTTTGTTTGGTTGGAATCATTCGTGAGTAGGACCTTTTGGAACCAAAGTTGTAACTCATGAATAATCGTTGTTAAGCGCATCTTTTGCCAATCAGTCTTTTGGCACCACCATCTTCATTGAAAATCAGAGCAAATTGACAATTGTGAGAAACCCTATGTTCCATGGCACATTGAGGTGCACTATCATTATATTAGGGAGAGGTTCTCTACTAGAGAGATCACTTTGGATTATGTGCCCACATAGGATAATATTGCAAACCTTTTATAAAGGCTCTACCTAGGGAGAAGTTTGAAGATTTCTTCAAAGCTTTAGGCTTACTTCCTTTTGTGGATTGATTTCTTTGCACATAGCTTGGCACTTCCTTATACATGGTGCGAACTCCTTCTTCACTGCATCACTCCCAGGGGGGATTTGTTGGTATTTTTTGGTAATGATGTGTGTGAACACATTTAGGACTACTAAGACACTTTTTTCATTCTTCAAGAGGTTCTTCCCCCCCACATTGTATATAATATAACCCTATCAGATAACTTATCTTTGTACATTCACGTGGTAATACATTTTGTATTTTGTTGTGCTCCAGGTTTCTTCTTCTTCCTTGTGTTGTTTGTGTGCTTTCACTAGCCTCAAAATCCAACAAAAGAGGCATCAAACATGACACCTCTTCATTAATATATAACTTCAAAGAATCAGGTTTGGAGTCTATGAGGTCAATAGCAAGATTTCCATCCCTTGACTTACCCCCCAAGGAGAAGATGGTGTCTTTGTTAATGGAGATAATAACTAGCATTGAGCTACATAGGCTAGTCTATATTCAATGTCTATCTATGGTGAACAAGTGCATTAAAGAGTGTATTGAAGATGCCAAGAGGTACATGCTTTAAGTCTAATGGGGATCACTTGATACATAATTTCTCATTTATGCAAGCTCAATCTCCTAACAAAAAAACCAAATTTTGGATTTTGTGAAGGGGGTGGAGTAGACCATGTGCTAAAGGATTGCTCCAAGGATCCAAAAATGATGAAGGTAACACCATTTAATGTGGTCTCTCACATACCATTTGATAATGATAACGAAAATGTCAAGCCCATTTAGGTATTTACACGAGCCCAAACTAAAGCCCAAATGGACGCAAAGGATGACTCCACCTTTATTGAGGATTTTCAAAGCTCAAATTCTTCGTATCAAGATTTAATTAAAGTACACAAGTGACAAAAAAAAAAAATCAAAAAATAAAGAAGTCATTTGGAAAACCCCCGTAAAACATATGCACATAATCAAAAAAGAAAAGGACACATGGAAAGAGAAATGCACAAGAAGAGTGAGTTCACTTAATAAGAAAGTAAAAAATTTACAAACTCACTCTTACAATCTAACTCATAATTACACAAGGGAGCTCTGGAGCCTAAAGTATGATCATACGAATGAAAAAGGTGAGTGTCCAACAAGAGAGATGAATAGCAGGCTTTGTCTTGGTAACCCCAATCCCAAAGGACCTATAAATGATGTTACGAGATTATTAGGTTAGAATAGAAGTTAGAATTATATCCAAGAGTGATCTAGAAATTGAAAGAGTGGATATGTGTTGAAGGATGAATGAAGCTACTCAACAACTATCCGAAAATGTACCCAAACTTATTTCTAATACATGCGTATCAAAGCATAGTTCCAACAAATGAAATACCCATTCAATTAACCACACATTCAAAGACCACCAATCTATGTTGATAATTGAGTAGAGGTAGATCAAGTAAGAAGGAAAGTTCAAATGTTTGTTACTCGACAACAAAAGCCACATGTTGAAAATCTGGTCTCTAAGGATCCAACACTTCCGCCTAAGGTGTCTTCTCATCAAGCGCCCTTAGTCAAGAAGGAGAGAACACACACACTTAGTAGGTGGCTTTCTCTCACAACCATGAGGAGCTACCTTCACAAGAACCCCGGGTGCAAGGCAATGAGAAAATTTAGGAGATACATAAAAAAGGTGCTTTCTTTGGACACTTGAAAATGGTCAAGTATTTGATTCCAACATCTCAACTGTTGATGGACAATGGAAAGAAGATCTGTGGGACGAGGTGCAAGAGGAGAAATGGAACATAATGAACATGCTAAGCCTCCTTCTTTGACATTGAGTAAAGGACACCACAAGACTAATGTAGATGTCCAAAGCATTGACCATGTTGGTGAAGAGATATTTGACTGTGAGAATCTCAACATAAATACCCCACAAAAGTATTTAGGGTAGAATGAAGAAACTTTTGAGTGTAAAAAGGCTACTTTGATGAGATTCTAGAAGTAGAAGTTGCATGGCTCATAGGGAGCCATAGATGAATTCTAATGAGCCAATGTAAAATGCACATTCATAGTGGAAGAGTTGGTCAAACTAAAACCTTACTATTGGGAAGATATTGCAAGGCAAGCATGTGTGGATCCAAAAACCACAAAATTGGAGGCACATGTAAAACAATCCTATCACTTTTAATAATCATACCATAAATATGATCATTGATTCAGGGTCAAGCATAGCCATTGCCGTTGAGGACTTGTGGATCGTGGCATAAATCAACACTTATGCATACAAGAATGAAGCTTCATTTGTTGATACATTTAGGTAGTGATGTGTATGAACACACTAGGACTGCCAGGGCACTTTTTTCCCTCTTTAGGAAGTTCTTTTCCCTCAGCTTGTATATATGCCTATTGCCCTAATGGGCTACTTATCTTTGTACATTCTCTAGTAATACATTCAGTATTGTGTGTTGTGCTCCAAGCTTCTTCTTCTTCCTTGTGTTGTTCGCATGCTTCCCCAAATGTTCAACTCCAACAATTGGTATCAGAGCAGATCACCGCTTCATCTAGGGCGTCGTCTACACCTCTCCGGTTGCAGTCTCAGATTCACATGAAATTTGGTGAGCATACTCAAGGTGTTTCAGAGATCTGAGTGAACAATCATACATAAATTGCATACCCAAACCCCAACCCTTTTTGTTATGCATGCATGTTATCCACATGATTGTCTTTGGAGGGTTGAACTTTGTAATTCCTTTGTTCGTTTCTTCTTGTTTTATGCCACCAATGAGTCCCAGCCCCACCTTTTGAAAAGAAAAGAAAAAAGGTACATACTCCTTAGTGGTCTCACATAGCTCTTACACACGAATAAAATATCCTTTCGGTTTCTATATGTGATGAACGTAAAGAGGGGGGACATTGAAGAGAGTAAATATGGGTGAGTAAAAGGGAAAGAGTGAAAGTGTATGAGGATATTGTGTAAGCATGGGTGTGCGAGGATAGGAAAGAGGTGTGTGAACGGGATGCAAGCAATCGGGAAGAACAAAAAGAGAGGTGGAGGGTGAAGGAAGGAAAAAAAAAAGGGGAGGAGTAAGAGGAAGTGAGGGGAGGTGAAAGAGAGTGAAAGGGGGAAACGAGAGTGTGAGTGTGAAGAGAGTGTGTAAGAGAGTTAATGCACATGTGCGTATGAGTATGTGTAAGGTTGTGGGTATGAGTGTATGTGGGCACAAGTGTACATGGGTGAGTGAAAAGAAAGAGCTAAGAGTAGGAAAGAGAATAGGAAATGCGAATTAGTTAGAACGAGGTCGCATGTGCAAGGAGAAGTTTGGGATACATTCAAGTACGATTGTGTGACTTAGAGCAAGAAGAGTGAACTGATTTTGAGTGATTTAGATCAAGTGTAAGCATATATCGACATTTCCCCTTGGGGATAGAGACCTCATCATTTTTGTGTGTTTGCCAAGAAGCCCATGAGCTAGTGCATAGACAAAGCAAGTATCAATCGAGAGATAATTGTGGGCTCCAGGTAATCCAAATGGACCAATTCCAAGGGGTATGAGCAAAATAAAGGCTTGTATAATCATATTTCACTTGGGCATTCAAACTCTTCAATATACGAAAGGATTGAGCATAGAAGACCACCTTGTAACCAAGGTCATCAAGTTGACCAACTGACATCAAACTGCATGATAACTGAGTTACATGTTGTACATATGCATAGTAAATTTTGAACCATCAGCGAACTGCACAACCACATCGCCAATCCCCACAACGTCACACTAGTAAGAGT
This sequence comes from Ceratopteris richardii, assembly GCA_020310875.1. Taxonomy (NCBI): domain Eukaryota; kingdom Viridiplantae; phylum Streptophyta; class Polypodiopsida; order Polypodiales; family Pteridaceae; genus Ceratopteris; species Ceratopteris richardii. Next base: position 61,978,196 of record CM035429.1, read on the forward strand.
CACCAAGTCTCACGGTACCAAGAGACTTTGCTGCATAATTAGAAAACCATTCTCTCTGTGGTGTCACATGGAAAGAAGCACCATAATGTAGCAGCCATGTGTGGGAAAGAGAATTGGCCATAAGAGTCTCAGTTGGCATAGTACTATCAAGTGTCAACACATCAACATCATCAGAAATAGCATTAATTTCTTCAATCTTCACAGTCGAAGTAGATGGTGCAGGTAACTATTTAACATGCCCATCAACATTCTGTCCTTTACCTTTAGCATTCTTTAATGCATAACAATCTTTCTTCATGTGTCCTTTCTTATGACAATAATGGCATTTGATATCCCTCTTCCTTGGTTTACTTCTCCTCTTATTCCGTTGACCATTATTTTCCTTGTTCTTGCTCCTGCAATGTTGGCGATTCTTTCCTTGGTAAGAATCACGAACATTATATGAATATCCACTCTGAGTGCAAACCATAGATTTTTTACAAATCTCCTCACTCAAGACTGCTCCACATATGTCATCATAGATGAGTTTACCACTAGGTGCACTATTGCTAATAGTTGTGCAAAATGTATCCCATGATGATGGAAAAGTACATAACAACAATACTACTTTCATTTCATTATCCATATCCATTTTCTGAGCCTATAACTGGGAGAATATAGCATCAAACTCATTTAGATGAGCAGCAACACTATTTGTGTCCATGCAAAGGTCATATAATTTTCTCATCAGAAACACTTCATTTGATGGTGTCTCTTTTTCATATGTACTGCATAACTTCTTCCAAAGCTCCTCTACACCTTCAAAGTCTAATACTATAAGTAAACATTATCTGCTAGGTGCAAGCGAATGGTAGACCTGGGCATTTCATCTAACTCATCCCAATCATCTTCATCCATGTCAACAAGCTTCTTTGAAATTCCATTTACTTGCTTCCATTGCCTTCTTTGAAACATCACATCTTTAATCTGATTCTTCCATAGAGCAAAGTTTGTGCCATCAACTTTTCAGATCTCAAAATGGCCTTTGCCGTGCAAGTTATAGCTTCTCCTCATAACACTGGCACTAGACCTTAATCCACTATATGTGCGTGAGACCTCTGATGCCATGATGGTAGAGAACTATATAGAATGATAATGGAGCTAGAAGAGTGCAAACACCGACAAATAAGTGTATCAAGGAGTAAATTGACCACTATATAGTTGAGAAAACCAAAAAATATGGAAAGATTTTGCCAGAGTATCCTCTGCAAAATGAGCATATGAACAATGTCAAATATCATAAAACTACAAGTATTGACATGTTTACCTGCATAGTGAATGACTGACTCCACTGCATATAATCAATTACCCAATAGAAGACAACTAAGCTTACGAGCACCTATGAACAACTATCATACATTTGCTATGGTGAGGCTGGGTAAGTCTTCCACCTGCATCATTGAAGAGACCTCGACATCAAGGTGTCTCCCAGTTAAGAAAACCTCACCATGACCCTCTTTATCAAAAGTAAAAGGCTTGATGCAAAAAAAAAAATGTAATCCCTATATCAATGCCCACATGGACATACATATGTGATATCCATAGAAGCGTACATGGTGTGTATGTGCTCAATATATGCAGTACAATGACACTAAAAGGCTGAATGCACAACCCAAAAACTAGCTAAAAACACGTGCAAGTGTCTGTCAACTCTGATGTTTTAGGCTCAAAACCCTACATAAATTTGGAGTAGCTGCTCCCACCAAAACTTAAAACCTTTTGGTAAACCTGTAGTTTTACGAGTGTGGCTGAAAACATAGCCCCAAAAGGTTGATGTTATTGTTGGGGAAGTACAAAGAACACTCTTCTTGATGGTTTTGGACTTGTGTGAAGAGAACTATGTGCAAAAGTACTCCAAAATGGCTCCAAAAGACACCCCAAAAATGCTTCAAAAACAAGCTTTGAAAGCAAAGAATGAAGCTTAGAGGGACCAAAAGATGTTCATGGTAATGTTAACCTTAGTCTTCTGCCTTCTTCAGACACCACAAGAGTGTAGCTTAGTGGAAAGAGATTGACATAGTTAAGTGAGCTTCGGGGGGAACAGTACTGGGATGGGTGACCTCCCAAGAAGTATCAGGAATCTCTGTCTTCCTTGATCATTGAGGTCCTCCCTCACATGTAGTCAATAGTGCCAACAGTGACTTCAGTGACTCAGATAACAAGATATGCCAAGGTCTATGCCTTGGTCGCCGCCTTAAACCTTGGAGAAAGCCTTGGGTGGGTGGGCAGGTGCTCACTTCGCTTGCACAAAAGGAACAAACCATTAGCATCAAAATGCTCTGATACTAGTGAAGTATTTCAATGGCAATGCACCACAGTGCACTCTCCTTCTTGAGACCTCCAAGACAATATCCTCGGAGTGGAAAACCGAGCTCCTATACTCCACACAGAGGTTATAGAAGATGTAGAAAAACATAGTACACATGGAGCATGAACACAAACTTCTTAGGTGTTACAAATGTAGTCAAACTTAAAATTTGTGACGGATCAAGCCACTATATGTTTTATTTATTAACATATACAAAGAAGTGTCTAGTCAATATTTGGCCTTTCACATGGACACTAATAGTAACACTAGTAAAACAGTTGAGGAAAGAGCTTGAGAGATTAAAATGAATGATGCCCCACAAAAAAAGAAGAAAGTGTAGTAACTCAACTAAGGCATGAGATTGAAGCATTGAAGCTACAAAAGGAAGAGGAAGCTCAAGTGGAGGAATCCACACAACTTCGACATGAGCTACATGAACTTTGTGGGGGTGGCATAAAAAATGGACTGTGGTGCACCATGTGTAGCAAACAAGGCCTTGTGGTAAGTGAATGCCCCCTCTTAAGTGTGACTTGCGAGTTATGTAGGAAAACTGGCCATGAGTGCCACTCAAGAGGAATGCCTACACAAGCATATTGGGGACAAGGAGGAGTCCAACCATCAAGAAATGTAATGGCGGCTGCACCAAGTCAAGGTAACACCTACACTCTAGGTACTCTTGGTAATTTTGGAAATGGGCCTAGAGGGCCAATCATTTGCTTTAGGTGTGGGGAATGTGGACATTATCAAAGCATATTTCTTCTACTAGAGAATTCTCCTCCTTATAGAAATTGCTCAGAATCTAGAGATCACTACACAATTTGTTTCCCAAAGAACAATGCATCCACATTAGGGCCTCATATTCAAATGCTTTTTGTGAGTAAGGCAAGAGGTGCAGAAGAAAAGATTATGCCATCACCATCTTCTAAAGTAGTACATTTAGAAGGATCGAATCTTTTGTTATGAAGACAAGAAGTAAAGGGAAAGCCCCTCAAGCAAAAATGTGCCAAGAGTCAGGGATGAATGGACTAAACAAGGAAAAGGAGACACTTGAAGATAGACCTACTCCAAGTGAATTCAATAGGGCTTGAAAGGAGTTCGAACAGTCAAAGATAGCCCATGTTCCTGTGGAATCTAAGGCTTCAATTCTATTTAAATCAATTAAAAAGGGTGTTAGTAGTTTTTATATATTAAAGATGGATGCAAAATCAGAGCAAAAGTTTTGTAGATCATTGATGAAGCCTCCACATCTACTTTGGTTGCAAAGGCTAATGCTACTATTAAGGGTAAAGTTATAGGGGAAGACCTCCTTATAGATTATATGAGCCAACGACTCATTCTCACTATTAAAGGACAACTTCCACAAGGAGTTATAGTGGATGGTGGTTCAAGCATGAATTTGATGCCTGAACATACTAAGAAAAAGCTTGGACTTCGACCTTCAAGACTAACCAACTTCACTGTGACATTGGTCGAGCAAAGCATAATAAGACCTATGGGAGTGGTCCCTGGAGTTCCAATTGAGGTACAAGGTAATCTTTACTTTGGACTTTGTTGCATTGAGACTACCACAAGTAGATGAAAGTTTTTGTTTGTTGATTGGGAGACCCTGGCTGAGGCATGCCAATGTGCTACATGATTGGGGCAAGGATAGTATGTGGGTAAAACAAGAGGGAAGAGAACTGAAATGAATATTATTAGAAGAAGGACCAAACAACCAGGGACATACCAACACAATGCAAATAATTGGCATTTGTATGGAAAAAGATATAATGGACAAGCTAGATTTGGATTTATATGAGGAAGAAGACATGTTGGCTTGCCTGCAAAAAAAGTTAGGATGGACTCAGATTGAACCCGCCCAATTTTTTGTAAGAATGACTGATCAATCTTGGGTACAGCCAGGGGGTTAGGTGCATGATATAACCATTACTCTACAGGGAGCAGTGTTCAAAATGACTTTTCTTGTCTTGGAATTACCCGAATCAAGCCTGGATTACAACTTATTATTCGAGATGACTTGGTTGAAACATGCAAAAGTGTTAGAGGATTGGTCTGCACACGAACTTATTTTTTAAAAGCAATCACTAGAAATATGTTGTACCCTTGGATGATATGAGGCCCTGCAACTTACATGTATGACCTTACGTGGCCGAAGCCATGCATATGTTGGCCTTTCGGATGACGAAGAAGAAGCTTTTCTAAATGCTAACCAGGATTTGTTAGCATTGGGTATAATTGATTTGCAAGCCATAATGGATAATTGGACCCCGGCCGCTTGCACGATAGTCCCTCTCATCGAAGAAGTGAAACCAATTGCGGACCAGGTTTTGGATGCTACTGATCTTCACCATTTACTCCCCCCACCTGAAGATATTTCCATGCCCCGATAGTTTTACGTACCATAAGATCAACTAATCACTTGCAATTTGGGTGACGAGGTTAACCTGTGCCTGGTCAAGATTAAGGCTGGATTACCTGAGACTTTTCAAAATGACTTACTATAGTTGCTGAAGGAATTTGCTGATGTATTCACTTGAGAGTATCACAATATGAAGGGATTAGATCCTCGTATCTACGAACACCAGGTGATGCTGAAACCGGATGTTCGGCCAATTAAACAACAGAGTTACCGGATGAGTCCCCATTATGCTGTGCAAGTGAAAGCTGAACTGGATTGGCTGTTGAAAGTAGGTTTCATTGTTCCCATTGAACACGCCGAATGGATCTCTCCCATTGTCATCATCCCAAAGAAAAACAAGCAATTACACATTTGTGTTGATTACCGGAAATTGAATGCGACGATGGTACCCGATCCCTTTCCACTACCTTTCTTGGACACTATGCTAGATGATGTTGTAAGACGAGAAATGTACTCTTTTTTGGATGGTTATAGTGGCTATAATCAGGTACGAATGGCTGAAATGGATATTCACAAGACTGTGTTATTACGAATTGGGGAGTATATGCTTGCACGGTGATGTGGTTCGGTCTCTGCAATGCTCCAAGCACCTTTCAGTGCTGCATGCAGGAAATATTTTCTCCCTACTTAACTACATTTATGCGGCTATATTTGGATGATTTTTCATTATTTGCTGATACATCGGCTCACCTCTACCACCTTAGATACTGCTTTTCCAAGTGTCAGGAGTTCCGTCTTTGTTTAAATCCTAATAAATCAAGTGGACCATGATAAAGTTTGTGTAGTGCTGAATGCACCCCCTCTAGCGACTCCAAAGGAAGTGATGCAATTCCTTGGTCAAATATGGTGGCATGGCCGACATCTCCGGTGGCTCCCTCATGTGGCTATACCGCTTAATCATTTGATTACCAATAACCTTCGATAGTTTGTGTGGACGTAGGAATATCAATTGGCTTTTGATCGATTGGAAACTCTTCTTACACAGGCTCCTATTTTACAAGCTCCTAATTGACAACTTCCTTTCCACGTCTTCATGGATGCTTCTAATATTGCCATCAACAGTGTGTTAATTCAGCAACATGATAAGTGGTTTTGCCCAGTTTATTATGCCAGTCGACGACTAACAGCTGCTGAATGTAATTATTCTGTTACTGAATGAGAATGCCTTGGTCTAGTCTATTCGGTGAAAAATTTCTGACACTATCTATTGGAGACAAATTCACCTTCCATGTGGATCATGCAGCCTTGGTTTATCTGGTATGACAACAACATTTAGGTGGAAAATTAGCTCGGTGACACCCTTATGATTTTTCTAACCAGCAGATGTCCTCCAAATACTACTTTGACGTCAGATCGCCGTGAACTGGCTATGTATAGTCGCCGATTTTGCATCATTGTGGGACAATTGTATTATATGGATCCATCTGGCACACTCTTACGATGTATTCCTCCCCATGAAGTTTCGTTGGTAATCGTAATGGCTCATTCCACTCCTTCCGGTGGCCATTTTTTGGTCTTACATACCGAAAAATTCTGCATGGTGGATTATGGTGGCCCACTATGCATCATGATATTGCTACTTATGTTCAACAGTGTGATGCTTGCCAACGTGCTGGACAACCCTTACATTGGCATCATTTTTGGCTTCAGCATGTCCTCCCCCTTGAGCCCTTTCAAAAGTGGGGATTGGATTTTATTGGTCCTATTATGGCTCCTGCTATTGTCACAAATCATTGCTATATCCTTACCTGTACTGATTATGCTACTCGGTGGGCTGAAGCTTGGGCATTACGGTCAACAACTGCTTACTTCGTGATGTTTTTCCATGCTATGGGCTCCCTTTGGAGATTGTTTCTGATCAAGGCACTCATTTTGCTAATACATTAATGGAATTGCTCACTCGAACCTTCAGTATTGTCCATAAATTTAGTTCCCCTTATTATCCTCGGGCGAATGGATTGGCCAAAAGTACTAATAAAACTCTTCTTAATATGATGAAGAAACTTGTTCTGGAGTGCCCAAAACGATGGGATCAATTTCTCCCTTCGGTCTTATGGGCTTACCGAACTACCTATAAAGTCGCTACCGAAAGTACCACTTTTAAACTGGCATATGGTTTTGAGGCAATCGCATCCATGGAATTGGTTGTACCCAGCTTACGAGTGGTGTTGGAGCATAAGTTATTACCCGAAGGTTCTTTCCCATTCTGGTTGGATGTTTTACGATCTTTGGATGAACAAGGTTTGGAAAGCTTTTTGGTTCTTCAGGAAGTTCAATTGCAGCAAGCTAAAACTCATGATTGGTTCCTCAGAACCCCTGTCTTTACAGTCGAGCAATTGGTTCCTTTTTACAATGCCAAATCCAATCGTTCGACAAGAAAGTTCAATCATTGTTGGTTCGGTCCTTACCGTATTGTAGAACAGCTTGGTCCGACTACTTTCCAGTTATCTACATTGGCTAGCACTCTACTCCCTAAACCCATCAATGGATCTAAACTCTATCCATATTGCATGCCGTCCACTTTGCCCTAACTTTGTGTATGTTTTATTTACATTCATTAGGACCCCGTTTGTTTCGGTATCTTTGACCACTGTCTATGCTACACACTTTTCAGTTGACCACTCGACCATAATCTACCCATTTCTAATTGATTATCCGTGTTTAGTCGCCATTCTCCACGATAATCTCTTAATGCGCTTTCGTGGTGATGATCCACACATGTTTCCCTCCACTTGTGATGATTATGTTTTACACCCACGATTTCTCCTTGCGTTTTCTACTTAACCGATGTCTTCGTACTCTTTTTCTTTATTGTGTTCTTGCACCCTGCTCATTGTGTGTTCTGCATTTGGTGCCTTCTACTTATTTCTGCGCCTTGGAAGCTCTTGCAAACATCACCACCTTCCGTGCTGGCCTTTCCCTAGGCCTGATAGAATTTCTTCATCCTTGCGGTTTGCTGGCGTTCACCGAGTTGGCTTGGCATTCGGTAGAATGTCATCCCTATTTTGCCCAAGTGATTTCGGCCATGGCTGATATCCCCCGATGGAAACGTGTTGGCCTATCACTTGCCTTAACTCGTGCATGGTGGTTACCCTCAACACTGTGGCCAAAATGTTTCATCTCCCACAAGATGGATGTATTAAAGTTCCTCTTCTCCCATTGGCAATGATGAAGCAGCTCTTTCCCAAACATTCCTCCAACAAATTTTCCATCTTGTGCCGATCCAAGCCCAAATATTCCGCACTGCAATTTTTGGTAATCGCCCGCAACCTCAAAAAGTGAACTTATGATATATCTCACCCTTTCTATTCTTTGATTGATGCTGCTGCTCGTGAACTTGTCAATTGTGCATTATTCTTTTTTCGATGCATCCATCACGAGTGTCAAACCATTATGTGCCAGTTAGCCAAAGGTGATTGTCCTTGTACTTGTTTGCCTAACCTTCTTTCATTCCTCCTCCCCGTCGTGAACCCTGTTTCGAACCCTTTGATGGGTAATCATCTATTGCATGAAGAGTCTGAGCAAGTCATGGGATTTGATGATGATAATGAAGATCTTTTTCAATTCTTTTGGGAGAAATGCGGGAAGGTCAGCCCTTCTCAGAGCCAAGTTCATGCCTCTTCTAGTCAGGTACTTCTTCAGGACATAGCATCATCACCGCATGCATCTTCAGCCCCACCCTCACCTAAGGAAAAAACCATTGAAGACATGGTTATGGAAGATGTTCAACACATCGAGACGACAGACAAGCAACAAGAGGTTTTTGTAGACACAACGCCAAAAGAGACGATTGCTGACACAACCCATCAAACCATGCAGGAGGTGATCGCTGAGTCCCTCGTTCATTAGGAAGTCTAGCCGGACAAGGTTGAGTCCATTATGCCTCCCTCTCCACCAAAATCCATGCCTGACGATAACAATACAGAACATCTAGTAACCCCTCCTCCACCTTCTTTGGCACCTTTACCTCCTAATTCCTTGACATGCCCTTCGTCCCCTAATCATTCGGTGGCGGTATCCCACTCTCACCCTATTCCATCTTCACCCGATTACTTCCCACCTTCATCTTCTGCTACGGTTTTTGTAAAACTTTCTTAACCGCTATCAACTTTTTTAGTACCGGATGCGTTTGCACAATTAGCACAGATTGGTGAATTCCTTCTTCACTTATCCAAGAAACTCCCCGCTCAATTGCATGATGTCCAACAGTCCCTGCGCACTGAATATCAATTGAAAGTTGATATATTAGAGGTTGATATCATTCCCCTACAAGAAGAGGTTTTGGCGGTCAGAGCCAAGGAATGTTTATTATAGGAACAAGTTACCGTGAAGGATGAGCTTATTTCAGCTAAAGATGCGGAGATTGCTCTTCTCGAGCAGGCATTGATAGATAAAGACAGTGCAATGAATGCTCTTGGTTGTGAGTTGGCCAATACTCACACCCACCTTGCCGAAATCGAACAAGTTGCTAAGGTAATCTCTAACAAGGTACTACATGGTGAAGCAGAACTGAGAAAAGGTACAGAAGAATTGTTTCAAAAAGGTCATTTTAGATGAAGACATTAGTCATACAGTTAAGCTAAAGAAAGAAATTGAGGCGATTCAAAAGGAGCGTCAAGATTTTTTTTGGGACAATGCAGTTTCAGCAGCAAGAGTTGGATCGAAGAGAAAAGCAACTTGGTATTCAACAGGATTGCCTTTCACGAATAGATGCAGAGATTGCTAATGCCAAGCTACGTAGAGATACAACCATCACTAATGACTTCTATTTACAAAAGGCTTTTTTGCAGAATTAAAGTGAAGTTTTGCTTTCTCAAGTCGTTGCTTCCAGCTCGGTGCGCACAGATGCTCATTTGGTAGAACCGCACGTTCTCTAGGAGATGTTAGAGTCCTTGAAACAGAAGATTTCACATACTTTTAAATTAACTAGTGCTATGTATATTCAAGGCATCGTCGACGACTCTTAGTTCTTTTTGGTACTTAACCAATTCTAGGTTTGAGTCCACCGTGCATGCTAGTGTTAGGCCACTGGAATGTAATTTATAACTAATAGAAAATGTAATCGGAAAGGACACACATCAAAAGGATGTAGCATAACATTTGTAACTTTTGATAATGAAAAGGTGTGCGAAAGCAGATGTGCAGGAGAAGCAAGAATCCGGACTGTGGGTCTCGACGGCGCGCCTGTGGATCGTTTTCAGTGCAAGTTTTGCTCATAGTGGTGTAATGATCATTTACTATTTTGCGTATTAAGTTATGCTCGTGATCTTGTCTGTGTAATACTTTGATGCTGAAGATATAAGTTGATTGTGATTGCGCATCAATTGTCCGTGAAGAAGTCCACATTATTCTGAGTAATTGAATGATATACTATGTCCCAGTGAAGTAATTCGATTAATGTTGAAAAGTTTGATGATGAAATTACTATTTACAAGTTTGCTGGGGAATAGTCAGAGTAAAGTGGTGAATAATTCTACGCAGTGAATGTTTTATTTGGGAAAATAAATATAGGACCTTTATAATACAGACCCGTGACCATCCCAAGAACCTAGTAGTGGATTTATTCCACTAAGCAGTTAGCAACACATAAACATACACATACACATACACATGCACATGCACATGCACACGCATATGCACATGCACACGCACACGCATATGCACATGCACATGCACACGCACATGCACATGCACACGCACATGCACATGCACATGCACACGCACATGCACATGCACATGCACACACACATGCACATGCACACACACATGCACATGCACATGCACATGCACATGCACATGCACACGCACATGCACATACACATGCACACACACATGCACATGCACATGCACACACACACACGCACATACACATGCACATGCACATGCACATACACATGCACACACACATGCACATGCACACGCACACACACATGCACATGCACATGCACACGCACACACACATGCACATGCACATGCACACGCACATGCACACACACATGCACACACACATGCACACGCACATGCACACGCACATGCACACGCACATGCACATGCACATGCACACGCACATGCACACGCACATGCACACACACATGCACACGCACATGCACACGCACATGCACACGCACATGCACATGCACATGCACACGCACATGCACATGCACATGCACATGCACACACACATGCACATGCACATGCACACGCACACGCACATGCACATGCACACACACACACGCACACGCACATGCACATGCACACGCACATGCACATGCACACGCACACGCGCATGCACATGCACACGCACATGAACATACACGCACATGCACACTCACATGCATACGCACACACACACGCACATGCACACTCACACTCACATGCACATGCACACGCACACGCACATGCACACGCACACGCACACGTGCACGCACACGCACACGTGCACGCACACGCACACGCACACGCACATGCACACGCACATGCACATGCACACGCACATGCACATGCACACACACATGCACATGCACATGCACATGCACAGGCACATGCACACGTACATGCACATGCACATGTACATGCACATGCACACGTACATGCACATGCACACGTACATGCACACGCACACGTACATGCACACGCACACGTACATGCACACGCACACGCGCACGCACACGCGCACGCGCACGCGCACGCGCACGCGCACGCACACGCACACGCACATGCACATACCCATACACATACCCATACACATACCCATACACATACCCATACACATACCCATACACATACACATACACATACCCATACACATACACATACACATACACATACACATACACATACACATACACATGCACATACACATACACATGCACATACACATACACATGCACATACACATGCACATACACATACACATACACATGCACATACACATACACATACACATACACATACACATACACATACACATAAACATGCACATACACATACACATACACATACACATACACGTACACATACACCTACACATGCACATACACATACACATACACATACACATACACACATGCACATACACATACACACATGCACATACACATATACACATACACATACACATACACATACACATACACATACACATGCACATACACATACACATGCACATAAACATACACATGCACATACACATACACATGCACATACACATACACATACACATACACATACACATACACATACACATACACATACACATACACATACACATACACATACACATACACATACACATACACATACACATACACATACACATACACATACACATGCACATGCACATACACATACACATACACATACACATACACATGCACATACACATACACATACACATACACATACACATGCACATACACATACACATACACATACACATACACACATGCACATACACATACACATACACATACATACACTCAGTTCGCAGAGCTTCTTGTGAGTTCATGCTCATGGTGTGTGTGCATTGTGGGCTGTGTGTGTGAGCATGTATTCATTCTGAGCTCTATACCCACTATTGGGCACTGAGGACCTTAGTGGGGATGTCATAGTATTGAGTCGATACTGTGCATAGTGGAGCTGATATGCTATATAGTCTTGTGGTTGACTACCATGAGCTTGTATTTGCACTTTCCTTTGAGGGTGAATTTGGGGTTCACCTTGATTCATTCTGGTATATATGATTGTCGTATTAGCGGACATGCAGGTTTCACTTATGGATTCTTCGTCTGAGTTGCGACCAATTGTTAGGTGTGTATACCCTATCAACTATGTTTTTTCTGTAATTTTTCCTATGTTTTGTTCACATTTGGTGCAAGGCTTCCTTATGGCTAAGTTTGCCCATCACTTATGGAAGTGATAGAAACTCAGTTTGCAGAGCTTCTTGTGAGTTCATGCTCGTGGTGTGTGTGCATTGTGGGGTGTGTGTGTGAGCATGTATTCATTCTGAGCTCTATACCCACTATTGGGCACTGAGGATGTTAGTGGGGATGTCATAGTATTGAGTCGATAGTGGAGCTGATATGCTAGATAGACTTGTGGTTGACTACCATGAGCTTGTAGTTGCACTTTCCTTTGAGGGTGAATTTGGGGTTCACCTTGATTCATTCTGGTATATATGATTGTCGTATTAGCGGACATGCAGGTTTCACTTATGGATTCTTCGTCTGAGTTGCGACCAATTGTTAGGTGTGTATACCCTATCAACTATGTTTTTTCTGTAATTTTTCCTATGTTTTGTTCGCATTTGGTGCTAGGCTTCATTACGGCCAAGTTTGCCCATCACTTCCAGAAGTGATAGAAACTCAGTTGGAAGAGCTTCTTGTGAGTTCATGCTTGTGATGTGTGTGCATTGTAGGGTATGTGTGTGAGCATGTATTCATTCTGAGCTCTATACCCACTATTGGGCACTGAGGACATTAGTAGGGATGTCATAGTATTGAGTCGATACTATGCATAGTGGAGCTAATATGCTATATAGTCTTGTGGTTGACTACCATGAGCTTGTAGTTGCACTTTCCTTTGAGGGTGAATTTGGGGTTTACCTCGATTCATTCTGGTATATATGATTATCGTATTAGCAGACACGCAATTTTCACTTGTGGATTCTTCGTCCAAGTTGTGACCAGTTGTTAGGTGTGTATACCCTATCAACTATGCTTTTTCTATAAATTTTCCTATGTTTTGTTCACATTTGGTGTTAGGCTTCATTATGGTTGAGTTTGCCCATCACTTTCGGAAGTGATAGAAACTCAGTTCGTAGAGCTTTTTGACCTTAGTGGGGATGTCATAATATTGAGTCCATACTGTGCATAGTGGAGATGATATGCTATATAGTCTTATGGTTGACTACAATGAGCTTGTAGTTGCACTTTCCTTTGAGGGTGAATTTGGGGTTTACCTGGATTCATTCTCGTATATATGATTGTTGTATTAGCAGACATGCAGTTTTCACTTGTGGATTCTTCGTCCGAGTTGGGACCAATTGTTGTTAGGTGTGTATACCCTATCTTGGGGTATACCTGGATTCATTCTGGTATATATATACACATACACATACACATACACATACACATACACATACACATACACATACACATACACATACACATACACATACACATACACATACACATACACATACACATACACATACACATACACATACACATACACATACACATACACATACACATACACATACACATACACATACACATACACATACACATACACATACACATACACATACACATACACATACACATACACATACACATACACATACACATACACATACACATACACATACACATACACATACACATACACATACACATACACATACACATACACATACACATACACATACACATACACATACACATACACATACACATACACATACACATACACATACACATACACATACACATACACATACACATACACATACACATACACATACACATACACATACACATACACATACACATACACATACACATACACATACACATACACATACACATACACATACACATACACATACACATACACATACACATACACATACACATACACATACACATACACATACACATACACATACACATACACATACACATACACATACACATACACATACACATACACATACACATACACATACACATACACATACACATACACATACACATACACATACACATACACATACACATACACATACACATACACATACACATACACATACACATACACATACACATACACATACACATACACATACACATACACATACACATACACATACACATACACATACACATACACATACACATACACATACACATACACATACACATACACATACACATACACATACACATACACATACACATACACATACACATACACATACACATACACATACACATACACATACACATACACATACACATACACATACACATACACATACACATACACATACACATACACATACACATACACATACACATACACATACACATACACATACACATACACATACGCATACACATACGCATACATACACATACACATACACATACACATACACATACACATACACATACACATACACATACACATACACATACACATACACATACACATACACATACACATACACATACACATACACATACACATACACATACACATACACATACACATACACATACACATACACATACACATACACATACACATACACATACACATACACATACACATACACATACACATACACATACACATACACATACACATACACATACACATACACATACACATACACATACACATACACATACACATACACATACACATACACATACACATACACATACACATACACATACACATACACATACACATACACATACACATACACATACACATACACATACACATACACATACACATACACATACACATACACATACACATACACATACACATACACATACACATACACATACACATACACATACACATACACATACACATACACATACACATACACATACACATACACATACACATACACATACACATACACATACACATACACATACACATACACATACACATACACATACACATACACATACACATACACATACACATACACATACACATACACATACACATACACATACACATACACATACACATACACATACACATACACATACACATACACATACACATACACATACACAGACACACACATACACATACATACACACACATACACAGACGTGCATACACATATGCATATGCATACACATACACATACAAATACATACACATACACATAAACATACACATACACATACACATACACATACACATACACATACACATACACATACACATACACATACACATACACATACACATACGCATACGCATACACATACACATACGCATACGCATACGTGTTGCGCCTTTAACCCAAGGGAAAGATACACATATGTTCTGCCCAAACTCCTAGAAGTCAGTCAAGTCGTATTGCTTGAAGGCCGCAATTATATCTTCAATATGTAATTTCACGCTCTCAACAACCACCTCGTACACACGCGTACTTATGCACGCTTACTCTTCCAAGGTTCCTTTCACTCATGCACATTCCTATGTACACTTACATCCTCTACCTCCTTGTCCATATAAACCCAAACCTACATGCATTCACTTCCTCATATACTCTCGCACATGGACACAGGTATGCACTCTTAGACTATCTACCACTTCGAAGCAGACCGACAATCTCTCAAGACTTGAAGTCAAATGACCGAATCATCCAACATACCCAAATCTTGTCACGAGAACACACTCACCCACTTTCATTCTCCCTCACTTCCTCACCCTCTTGCACTTTCCCTTTTCTTCTCTCTCTCTCTCTCACATATGCTCACCCATACACTCCCACGCACACATTCAATCTTTCACACACTCACATACTTTCTTCACTCCCTTACTTTCTTTCCCAAAATCCTTGGATGATTTTTAATTTATTTTGTTTTGTTTAACATCGCACCAACTCACAAGGCATTCATGATAAGTGTGTGTTCTTCTAGAGCCTCACGATTTTTGTGTAAACTTCTCCAAATTAAGGGAACTCCCTGTTAGCTCAGAAAATGGTTGGTTTTGATGCACTAATGTGGTTCTATTTGGTAGGAAAATACGTTTGATTTCAGGTACTTGAAGAGTGGATTTGATGATTGATGAGAAGTATTTGGAGGTAACATGACAACTTCTTGGTCAAAAAGGGAGGCTGTCAAGGGAGGCAATACTTGGAGACATGGTTTTTTGTCATGGTGGTCAATGTATATACAGATATTGGTAAAGGAAAACAGTGCTATCGACTATGAATTATAATGAGAAGTCAAGCATGGGCTGTTTGAACGGGAAAGGACAAGAACTCGAACAAGAAGAAACTGTGAAGAATGTCTCGATTTGGAGGATTCCGGTGATGGTGGGATCTTCTTATTGCAGATTGCAGGGATGTGGAGAAAAGGTTTCACTTGAAAAAGGCCATTGTGCTTTTGAAGTTGGAGGATATTTTATCATCAAGGGTTCTGAGAAGTTGCTTTGCAGGGATTGAGCATGGAGAAGCCTCCTAAGAACATAGGAAATACTGACGTGCAGAGGAAATTAGAAGCGGCTTTGTTTCAGGGGGGATGCTTTCTTATCAAACATCAAATACAATCGTTTGACCGATTTTTGGAAATTGATCTTCGACACCTCATCGAAAAAGAATTCAGAGATGTGGAGGTGTTCAGCCATTTCTTTGTTCTCATCCCAAAGGCTGGCTGTTTTAATTGTCAGAGAATAAAAAACCAAATTGGCAGCTTTCTGTTTTGTGTGCAAAAAAGAGAAGTTCTTTGATTTGTGTGGTAGCAAAGGTATGACAAGGGCGGCAAGAGGATTTGCACGGTGGCTTCTTCTGGAGTGCATATACGTTCTCGCTCTGTTGTTGGCCAGGGACACAGACCAAAAGGGAAAGGTTCTATTTTTAGTCGTTGAGCAACAGAGGAGCTTCCATGCAACAACACAGGGGGGTCTTCTTTCATATGTGTGCAGAGATTAAGGAGGAGATTAGGAGGGCTGCTGCGGGTGTTGCATACTTCAAGGGGGAAAGCTTCGAAGGCTCTCTCTCGCTTGTCCACGGGTGTGTGTTGGAAGGAAGGGGCTTCGACCTGTGTGCTTGGTATTTATATATACACATCTGCCAAAGGGGGAAAGGTTCGTGGTCTGGGTGCGCAAGGAAGAGAGGGGAGAGTTTCACTCTGGTTGCTCCTCTAGGTGTGCAAGGATGAATACACACAAAGGGGATGTTGGTAGCGGCAGATAGTGCGTGATTCGAACTGGTATGTATTTGTACTTGTGTCTTGCTGCCATGAAAATTGTTGCTTTACTTGCGAGTTCATTATTTCTACGATCAATTTTCCTTTTCTGAAATGAAATTAGTCTGCTGATCATCCCGCTCATGATAATGGTTCATGATCCTTTGCATTGTTGCTGAATAGAATGGGGAAAGTGATTATGGTTGGTTGTGGGTACTAGGAGATGTGTTGTTAAATTGTTTACAGTGCCGGCTCTCGATTTCTTAAGGCAGACATCTATATTTCTATAAAAAATTTATAGTCACCTACAGTTGATGGGTATAGTGGAGCCTGGGTGGAGGAAATGTCGTCCCCATTTTGTCTTATGTATTATCTTTTGGTCTACACTCCTGTATTCTTGCTTGCATTCCATGCAGTCTTGCTCCAATAATATACTCTAACGGAGTATCTCCACGAATCCCTTTTGCATGATGAGAGGATCATATTGCAGAATTTTTGTCTTCTCGTTCCATGAAGCTCCCTTGAACATATAGGGTAGGTACAAAAGAAAAGTTCTTTGAAAATTCCAACACATTAAGGGCGAGAAACATATCGAACTATGGTTGTTTCCTGTAAATGGTAAGATACTGTTGTGCTGGTTCTGTTTAATATATACACTTTTGCTAGCAATACAATTTCCCATTTTATGTTGAAGCGTTGTATATGTAAGTGAATCTTTGCGTGAACAATATGAATAGGGAGTACACTCATTCATGTTTGCTACCCTGGCCAAGTGAAGGTATAATGGAGGTCATGTAGCTCCATTTTGGCTGCAATTCCAAGGATCCAAGGAACCCCAGCTTTGCGTGCTTCTTGCATGTTTACTCCATTTTTTTATGAAACACATACCATGCATGCCTATAACTGCTAAGTATGCAATCCAAAAAAAAAAGGAAAACAAGCATTACGGGTCTCATGTGGTGGCCATTCTTCGTATAAGGGCTGTAACCATACTTTTGAGTGCTCCTCCATTTTAGATGAAGCCTCACTTCCACGGTGATGATCACAGGTGGCAAGTTCCTCATTGTGCAACTTTCTGTGATCCTAACTTCTTAGAGCGACAAGACATCCCAATTACATTCTCCACCGTCCGTGAGAATTAATCATGTGTGTGATGTCCTCAGTTCGAACGCAATCCTATGTGGGCAAGTAATTGTGTTTACAACTTTGGGCACCATTAATTTATGTGACAGAGTTGTGTCCACGATTTTCATGACTTGCTTGTGATTCCCATGAATGCCTTCGTGTAGTATTCTTGTTTGAGTTGGACTGATGTATCACACATAGAAAATAAATGGATGGTAAAACTTCTAGAATTGGAACCTTGTTCGCAATGTCCACAAATGGAATAAAGTAGAAATGCTTATATTTTTCACAAAGAAAAAAAAAACACCCGAACGCTATGTTGCAATGGATTGCAGTTCAAGATTTCAATCCTAAAGTGATACGACTAGCAATAGATATAATGACCGATGCTTGCACACATCAAATTGCAGTCGATTATCTTATCCTCCCAACAATTTAAGGGGGAGGCTCAACAGTCAAGAACTTACAAAAGAGGATATTCAGATCCGTAAAAGAAGTCGAACTCTCTCAATATGTGATTCTAGAGGGATGAGTCGGATATAAGGAAGTGAAGGGAAGTGTGGGAGAATGCAAGTGTGTGGATATGTGTGAGTGTCCATGTGATAGAGGGAGAGAAGGAAAGTTTGAGAGAGTGCATGAGAATCGGAGTGTGTGAAGGGGAGTAAGGAAGGAAGGGAGAGAACAAGGGAGTAAAGAGAGAAATCTCGAAAAGCAAATCATCAGTCTGGGTTCCCACCCCTTCTTATGTCCTAGCTACATTTGGCGATCATTCGGTTACTTGAGAGCAGGACGAGTGATCCATTTCGCGTGATTTTCATAAATCATAAGCATAAAACTAGTGATTCCCTTGGGGTTTAAGGATTATACATTTTGGTGCGTTTGCTGGGAATTTGCTTGGCACGTCTCTATAAGAGAGTGCCATAGGTTCGCCTAGCGCCACATGTTGGCCGAGCTTGCGGACTCTAGATCTAGTACATGAGCGAGGGGAGTTCATCCTCAAGAGCAACACAAACGCAAAGAGAGGAACACGCTCAGAGAAGAGCCCTTGAAAGAGAAAGGAAGAGGTGGGAGTTGCAAGGTGACTCTACCTTGACTAGCTCGAAGAAATCTGCCAAAAATGTGTACTCCCGTAGGAGAGTCGCGAATCAAGTGCAAAAGTTTGAAGGAGGGATCCTGAGGCCACGTGCACTAAATTTTTGGGATCGAAGTGATATTGATATCACACCTGTGTTTGAAATGGCTCAGCGGATTTCGGTTCACTTGGGGGACTTCACCAAGTTCTCAGGTGCTTGGGACGAGGATCCGGATAGTTTTATCCAGCTATTTGAGGTTACTTGTGAGGCCAATGAGGTAGTTGACCAGGGTCAAAGGTTGAGGATTTTTCCGGCTATTCTTCGTGACGAGGCAGCCAACTAGTATGGGAATTTGACACCACAAGAGCGTGGAACTTATCAGATGCTAAAGGAAGCCTTCTTGGCAAAGTTTCGACGACAAGGCTTCCAAGATAGATTGGCCCAACAGATGGATTACCTGTGACAGGGAGTCAATGAGAGCATTGATAACTACATTCAGAGAATGGAAACCCTGGTAAGAAAGATGGGTGTGAATGCCCCGAACGATGAGACATTGAAGAGAAGATTCATTTCCGGACTGAGAGATCCTACGGTGCAACAACATATTAGCGTGAGAAGACCGGCAACCTTAATAGATGCTAAGGAACAAGCAAGGCTTTGGGAGGAAGTACAATTATGTCAACAAAGGAAGATGGAGCTCTTATACGAGCCAATGGGAGGCCCAGGAAACATACCAATGAAAGATCCTGGCCAAGGAAGTCCCGCATTGACGACCCCAGCTTTTGTAGCTGCCACTAGCATGCCAGGTGAGGTGAAGCCTGCGTTGACTGAAGAACGAATATTGGAGTTGGTTACAAAAGCTATAAAAGCTGCCACAATGACCCAGGAAACATACATCGTAAAACCAGAGGTAGCTACAGACCCGAATCAAGTGTTTCGATCAAATACATGGTGTGGAAAGTGCCATGGTTACGGCCATTTGGATTCAGAATGACCTACAGTCTCAAGAGTATTCTCAGAAAGATCGCCACCTAGAATGCGTTGCACTTTTTGCGGAAGGACCAATCACACAGAGGACCGATGTTACAACAAGAGAGCCTATGAAGAGAGGACCATGAAATCGGGAGATACAAGAGAAAGACCCTACACGAGATTGCCCACTCAAAGTGTCCCACCTACATCTCGTTGGGAAAACAGACCGACTTATGGATATGGTGCTCAGGGTCAGGGAGGAGACTACCCAAGAGGGGCTGCACGCGATCAAAGAAGAGACGGTCCAATCCAGTGTTGGAGGTTCCATGGATTTGGCCATACTCAATCTAGATGTCCAAACGAAAAGAAACCAATTGATTAGACCCCACTATGTAGGTACTGTAGTGGAGAGGGGCACTTTGATGAAGATTGTCCAAAACGAAGAGCTTCCACGGGCAAGGATAAGGGACCAGTAGGGTCCTCGAATTATGTTGATACTCGGATGCATTCCACAACGAGAGCTCAAGAGCACGTTCCTACGATCAGAGTAGTGTTCAAGACACCGAACCCTCAAGAAGGCTCTAGCTCGTTGATGCACTTCGTGGATGCTTACCAGGCCAAGAAACCACATAAAGAGCCCACTGTGGCAGTAGTCACAAGGACCCAAGAGTATTCAAAGAAACATCGAGAAGGCGAAAGCGAAAAAGTGAGATCAGAGAAGATAGCTGAGCATGGAGAGGTAGAAAACCAAGTTGGAGCATTTGCTGAGCAGCAAGAGCTTGAGGATGGGGAAGAGATTGAGATCCTTCCACCAGTGACCAAGGAGTTTGTGCAAGGCATAGCACCATTCCTCGAAAGATTAAGGGCTCCAAAATGTAGGAAGGAAAGACAAGGTTTGGAGGAAGTGGACATCATAAATCCGCTCGCTGACACGGAAGTCACGCTCGACATTGGCACATTGCTAAAATGTTCACCTGCATATAGGAAACAATTCTACAATGAATATATTAAGAAGCCGAGGAAAGCTCGAGATAAAAAGATACAAGATAAAGACGTCCAAGGGATCATTCAAAGCATTACGATGCAAATTGATTCGAATGCTCCAGCTGTGAAAGTCGAGATTAAAGGGTATGCAGTCCCTGGTACTCAGTTAGATAGTGGAGCCGCAGTCAACCTTATGACTGAGTACATGATGAAAGCTTTGGGCCTCAACCACATGGAAGAAACTCCGATGTCCTTGAGGATGGCAGATCAGCCGCAAGTAGAACCTGCCGGTGTTTTTGAAGAATGTAAGCACTGTTGTGGGTGGTCTAGAATTTAAAGTTGATTATCTGATCGTAAGACCAAGGACCTCAGAGGCTACCTTCTCGATCTTACTCGGACGGCCATGGCTGGTGCAAGCCGAATGTGTGCACGATTGGCACACAAGATTTATCACAATTGGACCGAAGGCTGACCGAATACAACTTCAAGTGTCTCCAAACTTGTCCGGCAAGAAATCGACAATAGCTGAGGAAAGAGAGCAAAAAGCAAAGGAAATTGTTAGACAAGAAATGGCACGGGTAAGATTTGCCTTGCGCACGGAGACTTCCAAGGACCTTTCACAGGATGGATTTAACTTGCAATTGTCCAACCTCCAACACGCGAAAGTGGGCGAGTACAAAGATCCACTATGTTACAAGGATGACTCAAACTAGGAGTTGCTAGGATGGTTGACACATACCAATGAATTTGAGTGCTACATGTTGAGTATAGACGCAAAGGAAAGCAAAGCTACCCAATCCCTGGAGAAGGGAACTTCAAAAGATGAGTTGAAGCTTGAGTTAACTCCAACAATGGAAGTACAACAGTTGAGAGAAAGGGTCAGAGTGCTAGAAGCAGAGCTTCTAAGGAGAAGTCGAGAATCGGAAAAAGAAGTGGAAAGTAAGACTAAAGTGCAGTAAGCCACTGCAAAAGCTGAACTAAAGAAATTGGGTGCGGTTGAAAAAGAAAAAAACAATGATTTACTGGCCAACCATGCACGCGTGATCGGGGAGCACTTTCCAATCACAACGTCATCAAGGAATAAGGAATATTCGCGAGAAGCTCAGGTGGAAAAATGGGAAGTTTTTCCAGAAAAGTTCTTGAGCGTGGGGTCAGAGCTACCAGATGGAGTACGAGATTGCATTAAATTGGCACTCAAAAATTTCAGCAAGGCCTTTGCATGGTCATACAGTGATCTGAGAGGAATTGATCCCCGAATCCGCCAACATTATATAGATTTGGAAGAAGGCACCCGACCAATACGTCAATGACTTAGGCGGACAAATCCAGTCTACTCGGAATTGATCAAGCTGGAATTGACTAAGTTATTGGAAGCAGGATTCATATATCCCATCGCCTCCAGCGAATGGGTATCACCAATTGTAGTTGTTCCGAAAAAAAAAAGAAAATCCGCATTTGCATAGATTATCGGAAGTTGAACGAGCGCACAAAAAAGGATCACTTCCCTTTGCCGTTTACTGATCAATGGCTGGCCATAAATTGTACTCATTTCTGGATGGTTTCAGTGGGTACAACCAAATCCAAATCCATGAAGAGGATCAATCAAAAACTACTTTCACCACGGAATGGGGCACATACGCATATCATGTGATGCCATTTGGATTATGCAATGCACCGGCCACATTCCAGAGGGCAATGATAGCTGCATATCAAGACTATTTGCAGGATTGGATGGAGATATTCCTCGATGACTTTGTGATCAGAGGCAACGATGAAAACATGATGGAGAGGATCGAAGCTATTTTAAGAAGAAGCATTGAAAAAGGCATCGCATTAAATCCTGAAAAGTGTACATTTGGAGTACGAAGAGGATTGCTCTTGGGACATGTTATTTCCGAGAAAGGGATCGCGGTTGACGAGGATAAAGTAGAAAAGATCGAACAACTTCCACCTCCTCAAAACTTGCGGCAACTCAGAGGATTCTTGGGACATGCTAACTATTATCGACGATTTATATTAAATTTTGCATCAATAGCAACACCACTGACGAATCTTTTGAGGAAAGACCAACAATATCAATGGACTGGAGAGTGTCAAGTTGCATTCGACTTGATCAAAGAGAGATTGATAAATGCACCGATTTTGGTAGCACCTGACTGGACGAAAGAATTTCATGTGCATACAGATGCGTCTCATACTGCGGTTGGAGCACTGCTATGTCAAGCCGATGAAAGGAAATTGGACCACCCTATTTATTACGCATGTCGAAACTTGAATAGCACTGAAAGAAACTACACGACTACAGAAAAGGAATGCCTCTCGATGATCTTTGCGGTAAACAAGTATCGACATTACCTGATGGGAAAGCTCACGTTTTATGTGGATCATGAAGCCCTAAAGTATATCATTAATAAACCCGAGCTATCAGGGCGATTGATGAGGTGGATGCTACTCCTACAAGAATTTCAGTTCACAGTGGTAACCAAACCAGGCAAAGCGCACATATTGGCCGACCATTTATCTCGAATTATTAATGAGGAGCCAATCTCTGGTGTGCCCGACGATGCTCCTGATGGACATCTATTTCAGGTTGATGCTAAGGTACCTTGGTATGCCGACTTGGTGAATTTCTTGTGCACCACTAAATACCCGCCGGGAGCAAGCAAGACAAAGAAGCAAAAACGATTAGCATTGGCAAAACACCATAGCATCATTGGGGGGCAGCTCTATCGATATTTTGTCCATGAGAGCATTTATCGGAGGTGTCTCGAGGAAGAAGAAGCAACCCTAGTTTTGAGGGCATTGCATGATGAACCCTGCGATGGGCATTTCGCTGGTGAGCTGACGGCGAGAAAGATCTTATTGGCTGGGTATTGGTGGCCAACGCTGTTCAAAGACTCTCACACATACTGCAAGAAATGTGACAAATGCCAAAGAATGGGCAAACCAACATTAGCACATGTTGCTCCTCTTACGCCAGTGCTGGCTCTTAAGCCTTTTGAAAAATGGGGAATTGATTTTGTGGGGCCTATTGATCCTCCCTCAAGACGTAGATCCAATAGGTATATCTTGGTCTGCACTGACTATGTTACCAAGTGGGTAGAAGCCAAAGCTCTGAAAACTAACCGAGCTATTGATGTAGCTAAATTTTTGTATGAACAAATTATCACCCGATTCGGATGCCCGTTGGAGATAGTGAGTGATAGAGGAACACATTTTGTCAACGAACTGATCGAGGAATTAATGGAATTGTATAAGATCAAACATAGGAAAAGCACTCCATATTACCCGAGAGCGAATGGAAAAGTGGAGGTTACCAACAAGGTCCTTGAACAGATTCTGACAAAGACAGTAGCTGTGCATAGGCGAGACTGGGATGAGAGGCTTTTGGAAGCTTTGTGGGCGTATAGAACATCCTACCGAGTGACGACCAAGAGCACTCCGTTCTTCCTAGTACATGGCGAGGAAGCCATCTTTCCCATCGGAAATGAAGTTCTGACATTAAGAGTGGCCATTGAGGCCAGTTTGGGAGAGGAAGAGTCGTTGAAGGAGAGGTACATACAACTGGTCAAGCTAGAAGAAAAGAGACTCATTGCACAGCAAAGTCTGGAAGCTATTCAGAGAAGACGTAAGGAGAGGCACGACAAGAATCTCAAGACCTATGCGATTCAAGAAGGGGATTTGGTGCTAGTCTATGATAGCAAATATTACAAATTCCCGGGAAAGTTACAGACAAGATGGGCAGGACCGTTTAAAGTGGTGGAACTCAACTCCAATGGTTCCATGCAAATTCAGGATTTAGGAGAAGAATGTGCTCAAGTGAAGGTTAACGCGCTTCAAGTCAAACCATATTTCAAGTAGCATTAGGACGAGAGAAGCCAGACGAGATCCAAGCGGAAGGACGTAGTAGACTCCTTGTACATAGATGTATATATATATATATATATATATATATATATATATATATATATATATATATATATATATATATGTATATATATATATATATATATATATATATATATATATATATATATATATATATATATATGCGCATATGTTAGCTATAATTTTTGTTGTCATAAATATTATCCCTTGTTAGCTCAAGAATTTTGGACTTCTAATTATTTTTTTGGTGTTGTGTAGAGACTGTTAGGAGCTAAGTAACAAAATGGAAGATCAAATAACTCAACTCTATTTGTACGAGCTGGGGATATATTTCTCAGACCAGACATTCACCCGCATGGACATAGAGGTCGATGACTTTGAGACCGAATATGATGTGGAGCAAGCGCACTGGCTGGTATGCTTCATAAACCAGGGTTTGGATGTTATATTTCATATTGAGTGGTTTGAACCATTCCTGATCCGACATGTAGGATGGGCGGGGGATCAATATTACTATTTCGACCCTTCGAGGGAAATTCCTAACGAAGAGAACGATATCACTTGGGCTTGGGCAGATGTGTTAACGATAGGTAGCGATGACGGGGCTCCTGAAGTTGAGCCTGACTCGCCCTAGGGAAGTTGTCGGGATACGAGTACGAGGTGAGGCTATATGAGACATCCTGGAGACCCATGTTCTAGATCATCTAAGGATAGGTATACGAGGGACCAAGGCATAGCCGGTTGTAGTTACCTAGTGAAAAGTCAAATCGATGAATACATATGTTGTGTCTATAATTGAGAGAATGGAGTGAAGAGGTGGTTGATCTGTCAAAGGCTGGAGTGTGTATGTTTGCATGTCTGTGTGGGAAAAGTGGGGAAAATCCCTTTCTTCCTCTCCCTAATTCTCACGACTGGGCAAATTAATTAACTATGAAAAAAAAAGAAAAAGAAAAAGAAACGAAAAGAAAAAACATTGTGTTGTTGTGATTGTACCAACGCGCTATGGTGGGCTAGTAGGTGGGTGGATTTATCCTAGCCGGGTGGTTAGGACCATGAGCCGCAGCTAGTTTCGCCGTAGGCTTGGGATGTACATGTTTGTGTCTTAGCTACGCGCGATAACGGGTTGGTAGGTAGGTGGAGCCATTGTGGCCGGGCGGTCACAACCACGAGCCGTATCCAGCTTCGTTATGGGCTAGCTGATATATGTTATGTGTTATCATTATGTGTTTGTGTGTTGTGCGCTGCGTTGCATTGGTAGATGGGTGGAATCAACTTGGCCGGGTGGTCAGGTCACGAATCGCATCCAATGTCAACGTAGGCCAATGTGTGAATATAAATAAAATTTACATATGAAATTATTCCCCACTCCTGAGGGGGAGAGAGAGAGAGAGAGAAGAGGGCGATGATCGCCTGGAAGGGAACGTTATTTGCTTGTGTGATTGGTATATGGTGGCTTGCGACAGAGCAGCTCACTCTTAATCAACAACAATCAAAGAAGATAGAGGTTCCTGATACTTCCCGAGAGGTCACCCATCCCAGTATTGTTCCCCCTAGAGCTCACTTAACCGTGACAATCTCTTGCCACTAAGCTACACTCTTGTGGTGTCTGAAGAAGGGGAAAGACTAAGGTTGACATTACCTTGAACATCTTTTGGTCCCTCAAAGCTTCATTCTTTGCTTTCAAAGCCTATTTTTGAAGCATTTTTGGGTGTCTTTTGGAGTAATTTTGGAGTACTTTTGCACATAGTTCTCTTCACACAGGCTCACGAACATCAAGAAGATTGTTCTTTGTACTTCTCCGATAATAAATATCAACCTTTGGGGCTGTGTTTTTCAGCCACACTTGCAAAACTACAGATTTCTCCACTTTTGGCAAGAGCGGTCGCTGCAAATTTATGCAGGTTTTTGAGCCAAAAACATAAGAGTTGACAGACACTTGCCGGAGTTACTGGCTAGTTTTTGGGCTGTGCATTCAGCCTTTTAGTGTCATTTTACTGCATATATTGAGCACATTTACATCATGTACGCTTCTGTGGGTATGGCTTATGTACGTCCATGTGGCCATTGATATAGCGGATATGTTCTTTGCATAAAGCCTTTTACGTTTGATAAAGAGGTCATGGTGAGGGTTTCTTAACTGGGAGACACCCAAATGTTGGGGTCTCTTCGATGATGCAGGTGGAAGACTTACCCAACCTCGCCATAGGAGATGTATGATAGTTGTTCATAGGTGCTCGATAAGCCTAGTTGGCTTCTATTGGGTAACTGATTATATGTAGTGGAGTCAGTGATTCACTATGCAAGCAAACATGTTAGTACTTGCAGTTTTATGATATTTTGACACTGCTCATACGCTCATTTTGTAGAGGATACTCTGGCAAAATTTTTCTAGATTTTTGGTTTTGTCAACTATATAGTGGTCGATTTACTCCTTGATACACTTATTCGTTGGTGTTCGGACACTTCTAGCTCCATTATCATTTCATTTAGTTCTATACCATCATGGCGTCAGAGGTCTCAGGCACATCTGGTAGATCAGGGTCTAGTGCTAGTGTTCCGAAGAGGAGCTATAACTAGCAGGGCAAAGAGCATTTTGAGATCCGAAAATTTGATCGCACAAACTTTGCTCTATGGAAGAATTAGATTGAAGATGTGTTGATTCAAAGGAGACAATGGAAGCCAGTAAATGGGATTTCAAAGAAGCCTGCTGACATGGATGAAGATGATTGGGATGAGTTAGATGAGATGGCGAGGTCTACCATTCGCTTTCACTGGCAGATAATGTTTACTTTATAGTATTAGACTGTGAAAGTGTAGAGGAGCTTTGGAAGAAGTTATGCAGTACATATGAAAAAGAGAAAACATCAAATAAAGTGTATTTGATGAGAAAATTATATGACCTTCGTATGAAGGACACAGATAGTTTTGTTTCGCATCTTAATGAGTTTGATGCTATATTCTCCTAGTTATAGGCTTAAAAAATGGATATGGATAACAAAATGAAAGCAGTATTGCTGTTATGCACCCTGCCATCATCATGGGATACATTTTGCATAGCTATTAGCAATAGTGAACCTAGTGGTAAACTTGTCTATGATGACATATGTGGAGCACTCTTGAGTGAGGAGATTTGTAGAACCTCTATGGTTGGCACTCAGAGTGGAGATGCATATAATGTTCGTGATTCTCACCAAGGAAAGAATCAACGTGGCAGGAGCAAGAACAAGGAAAAGAATGGTCAATGAAATAAGAGTAGAAGTAAATCAAAGAAGAGGGATATCAAATGCCATTATTGTCATAAGAAAGGACATATGAAGAAAGATTGTTATGCATTAAAGAATGCTAAAGGTAAAGGACAGAACGTTGATGGGCATGTTAAATAGCTACCTGCACCATCTACTTCGACTGTGAAGATTGAAGAAATTAATGCTACTTCTGATGATGTTGATGTGTTGACACTTGATAGTATTGTGCCATCTAAGGTGCTTATGGCTGATTCTCTTTCCCACACATGGCTGCTAGATTCTAGTGTTTCTTTCCATGTGACACCACACAAAGAATGGTTCTCTAATTATGCAGCAAAGTCTCTTGGTACCATGAGACGATGACTCTTACCAGTGTGATGTTGTGGGGATTGGAGATGTGGTTGTGCAGTTCATTGATGGTTCAAAATTTAGTATGCATAATGTACGCCATGTAGTTGTGCAGTTCATTGATGGTTCAAAATTTAGTATGCATAATGTACGCCATGTACCTCAATTATCATACAGTTTGATGTCAGTTGGTCAACTTGATGACCTTGGTTACAAGGTGGTCTTCTATGCTCAGTCCTTTTGCATATAAAAGGGCAATATGGTTATTGAAAAAGGAAGCAAAGTTGGCTCACTTTATCCTTTATTTGTATCACACAAAGAACACATGTTAGCTGTTACTGAACAACCTATGGCTTGTATTTGGCATGGTCGTTCGGGCCATATATCTCATAGTGGAATGGAAAACCTTTCTCATTCTGGCTAGCTACCTGTGTTATCTTTCTCCGATTTTTCATTTTGTGAGCATTGTCAATATGGAAAGCAAACCAGAAATGTGCATAGAACGCATATTGACTCTTCAATTCAACCTTTAGATCTCGTTCATATAGATGTGTGTGGTCCCATGCCCACTAGGTCCTTAGGCGGTTCTCTCTACTTTGTCACTTTCATAGATGATGCTACTAGAAAAGTTTGGGTATATCCTATCAAATGGAAGGATGAGGTATTCCCTACTTTCAAAAAATGTCTTGCTTCAGTTCAAACTAAAAAAGGAACTAAGCTTAAGGCTTTATGTTCAGATAATGGGGGTGAGTATACCTCACATGAATTCAACCTTTTTTGTTAGTCTAGAGGGATCCGTAGAGAGTTTACAACTCCTTATACCCCAGTAAAGAATGGTGTAGCTGAGAGGATGAATAGAACTATTCAAGATAGAGTAGTATCTATGTTCCATCATGCAAACCTCTCATAAGGCTTTTGGGTCGAAGCAGTATTGGCTGTAGTTCATGTGATTAACCTTTCAACTAGTACTGCCAACGGTCTGAAAGTGGCACAAGAGTTATGGACATGCAAGCCACCATATTATGATCATCTTCGAGTTTTTAGTGTGAAGCATATGTTCATATACCCAAGAATCTTAGACAAAAGTTGGACCATAAGTCAAAGAAACACATTTTTCTTGGATATGGTCGAGAAGGACAATTTGGATATCGCTTATGGGATCCTGAAACATGATCAGTGATCAGAAGTAGTTATGTCATTTTCAATGAGTCTAAGATGCATAAACAGCCCATTAAGGAGGTTGAAGTGAGAAGAGTGGTGTTTGACGATACTAGTCCTCCGGTTAGCATGCATAAAAATGTTGCACATAGGGATGTTCAAGAGAATGTCCATTCAGATCAGTTTGCACATGTTCATGTTCAGCAACCATTGAGACGTTCTGCACGTGTCTCAAATCCACCTGATAGATATGTTCCAGGTTTAGATTTTGTTATGCTAATAGATGCCGGTGAGCCATCTTGCTACAAAGAGGCTATGCACATAGAGGATCATGTCAAGTGGGAGCATGCCATGAAGAGTGAGTTGGATTCTATTCACAAGAATGGTACTTGGGATTCAGTACCTTTGCCGAATGGCATGAAAGCTTTACCATGTAAATGGGTATATAAGCTGAAATTCACATCAGATAGTGCTTCTCCAAAGTATAAAGCACGACTTTTTCCAAAGGGTTTTAAGCAACAACATGGTGTTGATTTTGAGGAAATCTTCTCTCCAGTGGTCAAGATGACTACCCTGTGCATGTTGCTTGGATTCATTGCAATGGAGGGCTTAGAGCTAGTCCAAATGGATGTGAAAACTGCTTTCTTGCATTGAGATCTTACAAGAAGAGATCTATATGGAACAACCAGATGGTTATGTAGTTCATGGCAAGGAAAGTCTAGTTTGTCAACTTAAGAAGAGCTTGTATGGACTTAAACAGTCCCCTAGACAATGGTACGAAAAGTTTGATGCTTTTATGAAGTCTCAAGGCTATTCTTGAAGTAATGAGGATCATTATCTCTACACAAAGAGATGCTCAGATGGCAGCTTGATATGCTTGATAGTTTATGTCGATGATATGTTGATTGCTGGGAAGTCCTCTTATGATTTGTCAATTCTCAAAAAGAAGTTCAGTTAGACATTTGATATGAAGGATTTGGGGGATGCCAAACATATTCTTGTCATGTGCATTACTCGTGATAGGAGTAAAAGATGCATATACTTGTCTCAAAGTGAGTACATATCCAAAGTACTTCACAGGTTCAATATGCATGGTGGAAAGGCATTGAGTACACCGTTACCCACATATGTGAAATTGAGCAAGAATGATTGCCCCAAATCAGATGAGGAAAAGGAATTCATGACCAAAATTCCCTATCAGTCTGCTGTTGGTAGTCTCATGTATGCTATGGTAGCTACGAGACCAGACATTGCATTTGCAGTGGGAGTTGTGAGCAGATATATGTCTAATCTTGGCAAGAAACATTGGGAAGCGGTCAAGATGATTTTAAGATATCTGAGTGGCACTAAGGACAAGTGTATGTGCTTAGGTAGAGGGAAAGCATCCATTATTGGTTATACAGATTCTGACTATGCTGGTTGTGTAGAAAATCATAAGTCTACATCATGGTACATTTTTCATTTTGCTGGAGGTGCTATCTCTTGGAGATCTCGTCTTCAAGAATGTACAGCTGTTTCCACCACAGAAGTAGAGTATGTTGCAGCAAGTGAGGCATGTAAGGAAGCATTGTGGCTTTATCGTCTTACTTGTGATATGGGTTTACCTAAGCATGTACCTCGTTTGCTTAGTGATAGTTAGAGTGCCATTGCTTTGGCTAAGAATCTGGTCTATCATGCAAGGACCAAGCACATTGAGGTGAGGTTATCACTTCATTAGAGATTGCTTAGCCACTGAGCGCATTATTCTTGAGAAGGTTCACACTCGAGATAATGTTGCAGATGCTTTGACTAAAGTTCTACCAGAGGATAGCTTTCGACACTGTTGTCACTTGATGGGGGTTACTTGATTCCTAATCTTACACAGTCACTTGTCTACTCTGTAATATGCCCATCAGGTGGGAGGTATAGTTTGTATACTTACACTTAGGTATTCTTTATCATTCTTTATTTTTTCTCCCATAGATACTTTCGCCATATTGGCCTTTAGTGGGAGATTGTTACTGTTAGTGTCCATGTGAAAAGCCGAATGGCCACTAGATGCTTCTTTGTATATGTTTGTTAATAAAACGTATAGTGGCATGGTCGGCCACAGACTTGTATGTTCGACTGCATTTGTGAGACCTAAGAAGTTTGTCTTCATGCTCCCTGTGTACTGTGTTTTCTGTGTATTCTGCAGCATCTGTATGAAGTACTTTGTGTAACATATGCATGTTTGTATTTCATGCATGTGTGCATGTGTGTATGCATACTTTTGCATGTGTATGTGTATGCATGTGTTTCTATGTGTGCATGATGTGTATGTATGTATGTGTATGTGTGAGTGTATGTATGTATGTGTGATGTGTGTATGTATGTATGTGCATGTGTGAGTGTATGTATGTATATGTGTGTGTATGCATGTATGCATGTTTGTATGCATGTATGCATGTTTCTATGCATGTATGCATGTGTGTATGCATGTTTATGTATGTCTGTATGCAGTGCATGTGCATGTGCACATGCATGTGCATGTGCACATGCATGTGCATGTGCATGTGCATGTGTGTTTGCATGTGCATGTGCATGTGCGTCTCCATGTGCATGTGCATGTGCATGTGCATGTGTGTCTCCATGTGCATGTGCATGTGCATGTGCATGTGCATGTGCATGTGTATAATGTGCATGTGTATAATGTGCATGTGTATAATGTGCATGTGTATAATGTGCATGTGTATGTGTATGTGTATGTGTATGTGTATGTGTATGCGTATGCGTATGCGTATTGTTAGCTCAGGAAATGGTTGGTTTTTACGCACTAATATGTTTGTATTTGCAACTACATGGCAACTTCTTGGTCAGAGAGCATGTTCATATTGTAGAGTGTGTTTAACAAACTTGAAATCCGAAGCATTGGTTCTTGGAAAGCTTTGATTAGAACTATTCCCACAATCAGCGACATTGCGAGTCTTTGGTTCTTGGTTTGTTCCTTCCTATCATTGCTGTAGGTATATTGGAGATGTGATGGAGTGGTGACATCATTGAAGAATGGTGGAAGAATGAGTAAATTGGGGGTTTGGAGGTGTTTCAACCATCTCTTCACTCTTTCCCCCAAAGAGTTGGATGATCCATGTGTGCTGGAATTATATTCCTTGCTGGGTGACAGCTTCTTTCCATCAAGTGTGTTGTCAGTAGTTAATGTTTTGGACGTTTTACTAGATTCGGGTCTGCAAACTTCTTTAAGGGTGGAAGATTTATTAGGCAGTGCAACTTCAATAGCCGCTAGGAGTTTAATTGATGAAAGTCATGCCTTAAATATGTGAAAATACTTACTAGCACACATAAATAAATTGGGCCTAAGTCTTGAGATGTCAGCTGCAACAGAGTGAAAAGTAAGTTTAACTTCGACTTTGAAGCTTATGTTTCACACCAAGAGGAGAAGTCCTCTAATGAGAAAGGTGTTTGTCTTGAGGACTTTGTGAAACCGCAAGAGCCAAATCATGCATTATCAAATGAAGGTACAGAGAGGCAGTTTTGGCTTAAGCTCAGAGATATCAAGTGGTGTCCAGCTCTGAACAAGGCCCCACATCTATTTCTTCCATGGCCAAAGAGAACCAAAGAACCTGCTGGTCCCTCCCATCGTAGCTCGGCCAAAATCTCAAATGCTTGCCACTTTTTTTTCGCTAGAAGAAAAAAAAAAACAAAAAATTTGGACCGCTTTCCGTTGTGAGTGCAGAACAGAGGAAGTTTTTCTTTGTTTTTTGAATCATGTGGCAATAAAGCCGACAGAGGGGAAGTTATCTCTGGGTTTTTATGGTTCCCTTGAGCAGATGCGTAGAGGACAAAAAGAAAGGGGAACGGCCCATGAATACCCACGACCAAGTGTGCTGGAGCGGAGAAAAAAAAGGCATTCACTGGAGACTTCTCTCTGTTTTTTTCCTCCCGTGTGCAGGTGTAGACAACGAAAAAGTCAGGAGGGGGAGGTTATCTCTGGTTTTTTGGTGGGGTTCTCTTGAGCAGGTGCACAGAGAATATAGAAGAGGAGGGGAAGATTTGGGGGGCTCTCTAGGTCGGCTTCATTTTTTTGTGCAGGAGTAGGAACACAAGCTGCAACGGAGGGAAAGACACCAGGGAGGTTATCTGCTCAGTCAAGGGAGAGGCTGTTCTGTACTGAGCCTTCTTGTTCTCCTTCTTCTTTGGAAGATTTTCATGAACGAAGGCCGCAGTCGATTGGGGGTGAGCATCTTCTTGCGGGGAGTATCGGAAGGCATTCAGAGTCAGAGAGGGTTGAGCGGGCTTAGAAAGGACAGAACATCCGATTGCCAGTTTCGGTTCTGAGGTGTGCCATCAGATAAATCTTTGGAGTCGCTTGATATTTTACACACATTACTATGCATCGGCTGTGGAGAGCAGTGGTAGTTTGTTCGTAGGGGTGTTTTCTGTGATACAACACAGAGGCATCGAAGTCGTATTGGAGGCCTGAGAGTTCTTTTGCAACGCACACTTCTGCCAATGATTCTTCTTCGACAACTGATGTCATCCGTGCCGATTTCTCATCTGCTTACTTGAGATCGGAAGTTGATGGCATGGCTGTAGCTATTGAACGGGGAGGTACTTTCTAGAGGTGGGCGCCATATGCATAAAAAGGAGAGCACTGTTTGAGGGAGTGGGTTCTTTCTCGCTCTCCATCACGGTAGTAGTTGGAAGCATTGAGAGAGGAGGAGAAGGGCAGCAGAAGACAGAGGGGGCTCTCACATTTCTGTGCGTCTTCTGGGCAGATGTTGAGGAGAGCGGGTTGTTTTTGGGGGCATCGAGAGCAGAAATAGCCACTCCTGAGGGTTTGTTTTTGTGGGGGGGGCTGAATAGCAGATCAAGGAAGGGAATTAGGGAATCTCTCTCCACGAGACTGGGAGCAAACAACTGAAATCCGGAGACTGCATTACCAAGCTATCGGTACTGGCAGGAAAAGAGAGAATAGTTCTGTGGCACTGTTCTGTAGGA
The DNA here is from genome assembly GCA_020310875.1 of Ceratopteris richardii. Classification (NCBI taxonomy): domain Eukaryota; kingdom Viridiplantae; phylum Streptophyta; class Polypodiopsida; order Polypodiales; family Pteridaceae; genus Ceratopteris; species Ceratopteris richardii. The sequence goes on from CM035429.1 coordinate 62,013,688, forward strand.
CTGAGTGGAAGGGGCAGAAGGCTATCTGCGAGGAGGAGTTTGAAACGCTATCTCAACGAGTGAAGGAAGAACTAGAGGTGACGGAAGTCTTTCTGCAACTAACGGGTAAAAGCACCGGGCGCCACTGAGAGGGAAGGACATTAGAAAGGAGGCTTTAAAGGAACCCTTGGAATGATCGAAGGAGAAGGTAAAAAGGGCCAAGGAAGACAACAGTAGAAGCAGGAGAAAATCGCATCTGCTCTAAAAAGGAAGCGAAGGGAATATCTATGGGGAAAAAGACGTCAAAGAAGAACGGGGCAGATTAATGGAGTTTGGATTAGCGCTGAAAGAATTAAGGGAGGACTTGATCCCAACTTCTGTGGGCTCGGCATGCTGAACCTCATTTGAAAGGATACAGGAGGTCTGACTTTAAGAAGTAAAGGAAGCACTGCGCATGAGGAGACACAGAGAGATGTCCGATGACTAGCGGCTGCTTTACCTGAGTAGCTACTACATCCATCTCTCCCCAAGATCTCTACCTTCCAAAGTCGATTGGTTCCACCAGGTTTTTAAAACATCACCTCTCTTGGTTTAATCTTGACTCAGGCTTTCGTAACTGCTATGATGATGGCACTAGAATTCTGAGTGTCTGAGTGTGCTGCCAGTAATTTTATATCAATAAACTACCGAATCATTGCAGTTTTAATTTATTCACTTTGCATTTCTGTTTTGCGGCCATACCTGTAGAAACAGCGGGCAGTGGTACCACAAGATAGGGATCGTGCTTATGGTTATGCTGAATTCTAAAGCGAAGAATTGTTTCAGAGAAAATCCCTGATGTGTTGGCTCTAATAATTGTATGGATTTCTTGACCCTCTGTCTGCAACGGTCATCGTCTGCCATTTGATGAAATTTCCATGATTAGGAGGCATACTTAATGCAGCTATGCTGAATGGATCTAGAAGCTATGTACTATTACATGTGAACCATATTCATTTGGTCACATTCACTATATGTATGAGTTAAATGGTAGATCCACGAGTCAAAAGGATTTATTTTAGTACAGAACTACGACTCCTGCATATAACCTTCTACATGGCAATTTGAAGAGAGCTCAAGTTCCCAATGGATGTGCACGACATAGATATATAGTCATTCCTCAGAATTGTTGCGCGTAGCTTTTAATTCACAGAAGGACAAAAGGGTTCGAAGGAAAATCTTATGATGGCAACTAGGTGACGACAGTAAGTAGTTTTTAGATTTTTTGCATTACAACAATATGGTTGCTTTTAGCCGCAGACTCCAACTTCTCATTTAAGCATTCTCCTTCAACATTTTCTCTCAACTGGATTTTGTCAATGCACTCTAATTTAAACTTTGAGGGATCAATATGCAGTCTTCAGAACTATTGTCGTTTTCGTATTGTATGAAGTTGTTTTATTAAACAAGAATAAGTCAGTGCACTGGATTGCAAAACATATATGTGCACATAAAGAGCTCGATCAAGGCAATTAACATGGGGGCTAGAGGGAGATCCCTTAATTTGGAGAACTTTACACAAAAATCGTGAGGCTCTAGAAGAACACACACTTATCATGAATGCCTTGTGAGTTGGTGCGATGTTAAACAAAACAAAATAAATTAAAAATCATCCAAGGATTTTGGGAAAGAAAGTAAGGGAGTGAAGAAAGTATGTGAGTGTGTGAAAGATTGAATGTGTGCGTGGGAGTGTATGGATGAGCATGTGTGAGAGAGAGAGAGAGAAGAAAAGGGAAAGTGCAAGAGGGTGAGGAAGTGAGGGAGAACGAAAGTGGGTGAGTGTGTTCCCGTGACAAGATTTGTGTATATTTGATGATTCGGTCATTTGACTTCAAGTCTTGAGTGATTGTGGGTCTGCTTCGAAGTGGTAGATAGTCTAAGAGTGCGTACCAGTGTCCATGTGCGAGGGTATATGAGGAAGTGAATGCATGTAGGTTTGGGTTTATATGGACAAGGAGGTAGAGGATGTAAGTGTACATAGGAATGTGCATGAGTGAAAGGAGCCTTGGAAGAGCAAGCGTGCATAAGTACACGTGTGTACGAGGTAGTTGTTGAGAGCCTGAAATTACATATTGAAGATATAATTGCGACCTTCAAGCAATACGACTTGACTGACTTCTAGGAGTTTGGGCAGAACATATGTGTATCTTTCCCTTGGGTTAAAGGCACAACATTTTGGTGCGTCTACCGGGAATAGCTTGGCACGTCTCTATAAGAGAGTGCCATAGGTTCGCCTAGCGCCACATGTTGGCTGAGCTTGCGGACTCCAGATCTAGTACATGAGCGAGGGGAGCTCATCCTCAAGAGCAACACAAACGCAAAGAGAGGAACACCCTCAGAGAAGAGCCCTTGAAAGAGAAAGGAAGAGGTGGGAATCGCAAGGTGAGTCGACCTCGACTAGCTCGAAGAAATTGGCCAAAAACGTGTACTCCCGTAGGAGAGTTGCGAATCAAGTGCAAAAGTTTGAAGGAGGGATCCTGAGGCCGCGTGCACTAAATTTCTGGGATCGAAGTGATATTGACATCACACCTCTGTTTGAAATGGCTCAGCGGATTTCGGTTCATTTGGGAGACTTCACCAAGTTCTCAGGTTCTTGGGACGAGGATCCGGATAGTTTTATCCAACTATTTGAAGTTAGTAGCATATCAGCCTGACAAGACCTGCAACTTTAATAGATGCTAAGGAACAAGCAAGGCTTTGGGAGGAAGTACAATTATGCCAACATAGGAAGATGGAGCTCTTATACGAGCGAATGGGAGGCCCAGGAAACATACCGATGAAAGATCCTGGCCAAGGAAGTCCCGCATTGACGACCCCAGCTTTTATAGCTGCCACTAGCACGCCAGGCAAGGTAAAGCCTGCACTAACTGAAGAACGAATATTGGAGTTGGTTACAAAAGCTATAAAAGCTGCCACAATGACCCAAGAAACATACACAATAAAACCAGAGGTAACTACAAACCCGAATCAGCTGTTTAGATCAAACACATGGTGTGGAAAGTGCCATGGTTACGACCATTTGGCTTCAGAATGCCCTACAGTCTCGAGAGTATTCACAGATAGATCACCACCTAGAATGCGTTGCACTTTTTGTGGAAGGACAAATCACACGGAGGACCGATGTTACAACAAGAGAGCCTATGAAGAGAGGACCATGAAATCGAGAGATACAAGAGAAAGATCTACACGGGATTGCCTGCTCAAAGTGTTCCGCCTACATCTCGTTGGGAAAATAGACAAACTTATGGATATGGTGCTCACGGTCAGGGAGGAGACTATCCGAGAGGAGTCGCACGTGATCAAAGGAGAGATGGTCCAATCCAGTGCTGGAGATGCCATGGCTTTGGCCATACTCAATCTAGATGTCCAAATGAAAAGAAACCAGTTGATTATACCCCACTATGTAGGTACTGTAGTGGAGAGGGCCACTTTGATGAAGATTTTCCAAAACGAAGAGCTTCCATTGGCAAGGATAAGGGGCCAGTAGGGTCCTCAAATTATGTTGAAACTCAGATGCATTCCACACTGAGAGCTCAAGAGCACGTTCCTACAATCGGAGTAGTGTTCAAGACACCGAATCCTCAAGAAGGCTCTAGCTTGTCAATGCACTTTGTGGATGCTTACCAGGCCAAGAAATTGCATAAAGAGCCCACTGTGGCAGTAGTCACAAGAACTCAAGAGTATTTAAAGAAACATCCAGAAGGTGAAAGCGAAAAAGCTAGCCATGAGAAAATACCCGAACATGGAGAGGTAGAGAACCAAGTTGGAGGATTTGCTGAACAGCAAGAGTTTGAGGATGGGGAAGAAATTGAGATCCTTCCACCAGTGACCAAGGAGTTTGTGCCAGGCATAGCGCCCTTCCCTGAAAGATTAAGGGTTCCAAAGTGTAGGAAGGAAAGGCAAAGTTTGGAGGAAGTGGACATTGTAAAGCTGCTCGCTGACACGGAAGTCACATTGGGCATTGTCACATTGCTGAAATGTTCACCTCTATATAGGAAATAATTCTACAACGAATATATTAAGAAGTCGAGGAAAGCTCGAGATAAAAAGAGACAAGATAAAGCTGTCCAGGGTATGATTCAAAGTATTACTACGCAAATTGATTCGAATGCTCTAGTTGTGATAGTCGAGATTAAAGGATATGTAGTCCCTGGGGCTTAGTTAGATAGTGGAGCCGGAGTCAACCTTATGATTGAGTACATGATGAAAGCTTTGGGCCTCAACCACATGGAAGAAACTCCAATGTCCTTGAGGATGGCAGATCAAATGCAAGTAAAGCCTGCAGGTCTTTTGAAGAATGTAAGCACAGATGTGGCCGGTCTAGAATTTAAAGTTGATTATCTCATAGTAAGACCAAGGACCTCAGAGGCTACCTTCTCAATCTTACTTGGATGGCCATGGCTGTGAAGAGAGATGGTGGATGCAATCCAAAGATGAGTTGGTGCTGCTACAACCAGTTTACACCAGTCAACTCAGACTTCAGAGATGATTAGAAGACCCTTTGAGCTTCCTAAATCCACCAAAATATCAGCCAAGTACTTTGGAACATGTATCCCAAAAGTTTAAGTCAAGACAGACTAGTTACGAAATGACTAGCTCCCAAAACTTGCTATTTTTGGACATACACCTTCTGGAAAAAATGAACAATGCTCTCAACCTGGTAGGAATTAGAAACATTCATTTTGGGCATAGCAAATAGACTTAGCAAGCTTCCCAATCCAAGTTAAAACACTTCAAATGATGGACTGAGCACTGAGAACAAGATTTATCAATTTCTGGAACATGCCCACAATTCTCAGGGCTCTGTAGAGATAGACTAGTGAGCAGTAAATTGCAGATATCTTCAAAACTATTAATGCAATGACCTTGAAAATTTATACATAGAAAGTAAACAGTATGATCTTTCTAACGCAAGTTAAATCACTGAAAAAGGATCAGTAGAGCTCGAGATATGACCTTCTGAAGGTACTGCTCTGAGTGAGTATAGCAGAGAACAAAACAAAGAAGTGAATGATGATAAATGTATAAATTCATATATGATTACAACCACATTGGCAATGAATCTTTGCACAATGGGAGTAGAATGATAGAGCTATGGAGTAAGCTCTTCAATCTCTACAAAATGACATGAAGTGGTCACGTACAAGGCTTGCTAATTGCCTCTTCCTTCTTGCTCCTTTTATAGCTATTCTTGGAGGGAGTTTTGAATTCGAATTCAAATGGCTCCACCTAAAAGTGATCCCCAAAGTTAGGAGATATTCCCTCAGCTCAAAAAGTCGTGGGTTTTGGTAGTTAGAGCCACGAAATTGCTTTTACATCATGCATGAGGTAAGCCATCCTTTTCCTTTTTCTTTTTTCAATTACAAGAGATAAAAATGAACTCTTTTACAAGAGGTGTTCACATGACTACTCATGTGACTTACAAATAAGGATGATATCAAACATATCAAGCATGTAGGCTTGGGTAAAATGCACCAACAATGGTTGGTGCAAGCCGAATGTGTGCACAATTGGTGCACAGGATTTATCACAATTGGACCGAAGGCTGATCGAATACAACTTCAAGTGTCTCCAAACTTGACCGGCAAGAAATCGACAACAGCTGAGGAAAGGGAGCAGAAAGCAAAGGAAAAGGTTAGATAAGAAATGGCACGGGTAAGATTTGCATTGCGCATGGAAACTTCCAAGGACCTTTTACAGGATGGATTTAACTTGCAATTGTCCAAACTCCAACATGCGAAAGTGGGCGAGTACAAAGACCCACTAGTTTACAAGGAAGGACTCAGACCAGGAGTTGCTAGGATGGTTGACACATACCAGTGAATTTGAGTGCCACATGTTAAGTATAGACGCAAGGGAAAGCAAAGCTACCCAATCCCTAGAGAAGGGAACTCAAAAGATGAGTTGAAGCTGGAGTTAGCTCCGACAATGGAAGTACAACAGTTGAGAGAAAGGGTCAGAGTGCTAGAAGCAGAGCTTCTAAGGAGAAGTCGAGAATCGGAAAAAGAAGCGGAAAGTAAGACTAAAGTGCAGGAAGCCATTGCAAAAGCTGAACTAAAGAAATTGGGTGCGGTTGAAAAAGAAAAAAATAATGATTTACTGGCCAACCATGCACGCGTGATCGGGGAGCACTTTCCAATCACAGCGTCATCAAGGAATAAGGAATATTCGCGAGAAGCTCAGGTGGAAGAATGGGAAGTTTTTCCAGAAAAGTTCTTGAGCGTGGGGTCAGAGCTACCAGATGGAGTACGAGATTGCATTAAATTGGCACTCAAAAATTTCAGCAAGGCCTTCGCATGGTCATACAGTGATCTGAGAGGAATTGATCCCCGAATCTGCCAACATTATATAGATTTGGAAGAAGGCACCCCACCAATATGTCAACGACTTAGGCAGACAAATCTAGTCTACTCGGAATTGATCAAGCTGGAATTGACTAAGTTATTGGAAGCAGGATTCATATATCCCATCACCTCCAGCGAATGGGTATCACCAATTGTAGTTGTTCCGAAAAAAAATCCGCATTTGCATAGATTATCGGAAGTTGAACAAGCGTACAAAAAAGGATCACTTCCCTTTGCCGTTTACTGATCAAATCTTGGACAGAGTGGCTGGCCATAAATTGTAGATCCAAATCCATGAAGAGGATCAATCAAAAAATACTTTCACCACGGAATGGGGCACATACGCATATTGTGTGATGCTGAGTGTCGACGGCGCCCTAGAAGAAGCAACAACCTGCTCTGATACCAATTGTTGGAGTTAGACGTCTGCGGAAGCACGCGAACAGCACAAGGAAGAAGAAGAAGCTTGGAGCACAACACACAAGACTGAATGTATTACTAGAGAATGTACAAAGATAAGTAGCCCATTAGGGCAATAGGCGTATATACAAGCCGGGGGAAAAAAACCTCCTAAAGAGGGAAAAAAGTGCCCCGGCGGTCCTAGAGTGTTCACACACATCACTACCTAAATATATCAATAGAAATCACTTCTACATTACATGGAAGCAATATGCATACACTTGTGGCCATCATTGTCTTGCTCCTTCATTTTTCTGCATCATCTTCTTCAACAACAATAAGCTTGCAGAGGATGCTTCTCTCTCTATAGAGCTCAAAATTTGATAACAATGGACTAATTTGAAAGATATTAGTGTCTAGTTTTTGCTTGTAAATTTTCAAAGCATTTGCTTTGGTAAATTGGGAGAAGCCTTAGTTTTTTTGTCTTGGGATCAATCTCTACATATTCCTAAAAAATAAGAGGTACCATTGTTGAGTGTCTAATTCATTCCAAAAGCATATTTTGCCTATTCCTTTTAATCTTGTGCATTCTATACACTCAACCTTATTTTTGTCACTCCCATAAAAGGATTCTTTCCAATTGTAATCACATTGGTCGCTATGAGCATTTGATGTTCATTGTCTCATCCAAAGATAGTAAGTTTTTTTAGCTAATCGATGCGCAAACCTATCTATTTTGTATCGACTTTTTCTCCTTGATGCTCCAAATTACATAGTGCATTAAGGTCTATTTGAGTCTCCATAAACTCAAGGGATGGTCTTGTGTCGGTTGGCTGAACCAAACTTTGTCGCTTTGCAACTCACTTTTCTACCTCCTACAATCTTCTCCAAGTTCTTTCAATGGTATTAGAACTAGATCAAGATGGGTGATGGCTTTCCCTCAATGATTGAGAAGCTTGATTGACACAACTACGTGCCTTGGCAATCAGAATGGAGGCCTATTCGTAATGTAGAAATCTTTATGGAATTGTAGCAAGTGACGAAGCTATGCCTATTCCAAGATACAAAGGAGGACCTACACAAGAGGAGACAGATAAGCTCACACTTTGGTGCACAAGGGATGCTCAAGCAAGTTCTCACATACTAAACTGTATCTCTAAGTTTTTATTACCACATATTAGAGGATGCAAGACATCTCAAGAGACTTGGGATGCCCTAGAGACTTTCTTTTCTGCTAGTAGCAAAGCAAGAAAGAATCTTCTTTGGAACGAGTTCAACCAAATGAAGAAGAAACCCAAACAAACTATTATAGAGTTTGTTACCAAGGTCAAGGAGGTTGCGGATCAGTTAGCATGCATTGGAGAGCTAATTAAAGAAGAGGCTATCATGAGGAAAATTCTCAATGGATTCGAAGTGATAAGCAATTGTAATATTTCACCATGGCTTATGATCTCATCATGGATGTGCAAATTCCAGACTTCAACATCTTTCTTGGACAAATATTCAATCAAGAGGCCAACAATAGCATAAAGGAAGGTAACTCCTATCATGGTAATTCAACTAGTACTCTATATGCAGATAAGAAGGATAAGAAGTTGAAAGGCAAGAAGAAGGAATAAGATGAAGAGGAGACGTCCCAAGCCAACTTCGCAAGCAAGAGCAAGTGGAAAGGGAAGAAGAAAGGACCAAAGCATGAGAAATCCAAAGGTCATAATGTTCAACCTTGTGCCATCTGTGATAAGACCAACCACACCACTCAGAATTGTTGGTTCAATGGGAAGACCCAAAAAGGAAGTGGAAGAGGTGGATATGGCAACAATAGAGGTAGAGGTGGACACAACTTCAACAATAACAATAGATGCCATAATAGAAGGGACTACAACAAAGTCGTGTGTGAACACACTTAGGACTATGATGAAACTATTTTTTCCTCTTTAAGATGTTTTTAACCCCCTTCTATACAGACCTTGAACCCTAAGGGTTACTTATCTATGTGTTGTTCTCTCAAGCTTATTCTTCTTCTTCCTATCATTTAAATGTGGTCTTGCTTATCCATAGTTTAAGAAACAATCTTTCTAAGTATGGCTTGCTATATGTTGTCTATTTGGAGTCTACCTAACACTCTCCAAAGCTTAAGAGTTGAGGGGCATGAGTGAAAGAGGTGCCCAAGCTCTTCGAGTAGTCTTTTCTTGGAGCATTTTCATTTAGAGCCGATCTTCAATCTAAAAGCCTTGAAGCATCTTTGTTTTGAATCTATTTAGATTAGTATTAATGGAGAAGTTTTACAAGTATTATAAGGAAGAAATGCAAAGGTGAAGATAATTTGAGCTTATCTTTGCTAACTCCATCACCAATTCACACGGATGACAATAAGAAAAACAAATTTAAGCAACAAATTCATTACAATCTTCAAATAAACAGAGTAGTGGTGTCTTACATACATGAAATTTTACTTTTGGCATGCGTTCGTTATGAGAGAGATCCCACAACATTGTTCATAAGTTATCAAAAGCTTTTACATCCAAACATTAAATACCATTTGGGGTCCATGATGAAAGAACTTGGAGAAGCTTGTAGGAGGTAGAAAAGTGAGTTGCAAAGCGATGAAGTTTGGTCCAGCCAACCAACACAAGACCAGCCCTTGAGCATATGGAGACTCAAATAAAACTTATGGGCATGTGATAAGTGCAATAAAATTTACTATGTACTTTGGAGCATCAAGGAGAAAAATTTGATACAAAATAGATAGGTTTGCGCATCGATTAGCTCAAAAAACTTACTATCTTTGGATGAGACAATGAACATCAAATGCTCATAGAGACCAACGTGATTAGAAGTAGAAAAAATCCTTTTATGGGAGTGATACACGTAGGGTTGAGTGTATAGAATGCACAAGAGTACAAGGAATAGGCAAAATATGTTTTAGGAATGAATCAGACACTCAACAGTGGTACATCCTATTTTTGAGTAATATGCAGAGATTGACCCCGAGACAGAGAAACCAAGATTTCTCCCAATCTACTAACCAAATTCTTTGAAAATTTACAAGCATAAATTTGCAGAGCTGGTGCTCTATAGAGAGAGCAACAGCCTCTGCAAGCTTACTATTGTTGAAGAAGATGATGCAAAAAAATGAAGGAGCAAGATAAAGATGGCCACAAGTGTATGTATATTGCTTCCATGTAATGTACAAGTGATTTCAAGTCTTTATATAGAATTTTCAAGTGCTCTAGGACTTCTAGAAGTTGATTTTAAATTCAAATGAAGGTAGTAAAGGTTTTTGGAGGGAATCAATTCACTTTCCTATACTCTAGGAAAAGTGAAGATCTAGTTTGATCTACTTTTAGATTATTGATTGATTGCAACTCAACCACCACAAATTCTTGAATTTGGGCTCTCCTTTTCTACTTTTACATGTGTAAAGATCTAGGCTTTTACAATCGTAAAAGATCCATAAAAAATCTTCTAAAAAAATACAATAAGTGAGCATAAGTAAAAGAACTCTCCAAATGATATTCTTTCGACATAATCCAAGCAATAGCTTTTGATGTATATCAAATACACCTCAAGCATAGTGTAATCTTGATGTTCCAATAGCTCCTCCTCAAGCTAAAGTATGCTTGAGTCTTCATTGTCCAAGAGGTTGAATACCTGCCATAGCTTTGAATCAACAAAGCTTTATTCCATCAAGTACCTTCACCATCATATTTGCTACTTGTTTTTGAGTTGGAACAAAAGAAATGTCAATCTCCTTTTCCATGAGCTTCTTCTTGATGAAGTGTTAATGAGCCTCTATGTGTTTGGTTCTTGCATGGAAAATAGGGTTTGCTGCTAGATGCATGGAACTTACATTATCTCCAAATATGTGAGGTTTGGAACTCAAAAATCCCAAATCAGTATGCAATGCTTTTAACCATATTGCCTCTTCAATTGCTATGGTCAAACCTCTATATTCTACTTCATTTGAGGATAAAGCAACTATTGGTTGCTTCTTGGAACTCCATGACACTAGCTTCGAACCTGCAAATGCTAAGTAGCCAGAGAAACTTCTTCTATCATCCTTAGCTCTTGCCCAATCTGCATCTGAATAGATTTTGATATCCAAATGTAAAGAGCAAGGATAGAATATACCTTCATTGATTGTACCTTTGAGGTACTTAAGTACTCTCTTAGCTGCATCCATGTGTGGTCTTCTTACTGAGTGCATGAATTGGCTAAGCACTCCCACACTATATGAGATGCCTGCCCTTGTATGAATAGCATATATCAAGCTACCAACCAAGCTTTGATACTCTTTAATGTCTTCAATTTTCTCACCTTCATAAACACTAAGTTTATGATTCATCTCCAAAGGTGTACCTGTAGATTTAATGTTCTCCATTTTGAACTTAAGAAGTAAATCCTAAATGTATCTGCTTGACCAGTTGTATGTACCTCTCCTTCAATGACTCTTCCTCTCCCAGCCTGGCCTTGATGGCCACTATTAATGTTGGAACTTCTTTTTCGATGGGAAAGATGGCTTCCTCGCCATATACTAGGGAGAACGGAGTGCTCTTAGTCGTCACTTGGTAGGATGTTCGATACGCCCACAAAGCTTCCAAAAGTTTCTCATCCCAATCTCCCCTATGCACAGCTACTGTCTTTGTTAGAATCTGTTTAAGAACCTTGTTGGTAACCTCCACTTGTCCATTCCCCCTTGGGTAATATGGAGTGATTTTCCTATGTTTGATCTTATACAATTCCATTAATTCCTCGATTAGTTCGTTGACAAAGTGTGTTCCTCTATCACTCACTATCTCCAACGGGCATCCGAATCGGGTGATAATTTGTTCATACAGAAATTTAGCTACATCAACAGCTCGGTCAGTCTTCAGAGCTTTGGCTTCTACCCACTTGGTAACATAGTCAGTGCAGACCAAGATATACCTATTGGACCTACGTCTTGAGGGAGGATCAATAGGCCCCACAAAATCAATTCCCCATTTTTCAAAAGGCTTAAGAGCGAGTACCGGCGTAAGAGGAGCTGCATGTGCTAATGTTGGTTTGCCCATTCTTTGGCATTTGTCGCATTTCTTGCAGTATGTGTGAGAGTCTTTGAACAACGTTGGCCACCAATACCCAGCCAATAAGATCTTTCTTGCCGTCAGCTCACCAGCAAAATGCCCACCGCAGGGTTCATCATGCAATGCTCTCAGAACTAGGGTTGCCTCTTCTTCCTCGAGACACCTCCGATAAATGCTCTCATGGACAAAATATCGATAGAGTTGCCCACCAATGATGCTATGATGTTTTGCCAGTGCTAATAGTTTTTGCTTCTCTCTCTTGCTTGCTCCCGGCGGGTATTTAGTGGTGCACAAGAAATTCACCAAGTCGGCATACCAAGGTACCTTAGCATCAACCTGAAATAGATGTCCATCAGGAGCATCGTTGGGCACACCAAAGATTGGCTCCTCATTAATAATTCGAGATAAATGGTTAGCCAATATGTGCGCTTTGCCTGGTTTGGTTACCACTGTGAACTGAAATTCTTGGAGAAGTAGCATCCACCTCATCAATCGCCCTGATAGCTCGGGTTTATTGATGATATACTTTAGGGCTTCATGATCCACATAAAACGTGAAATGCTTTCCCATCAGATAGTGCCGATACTTGTTTACCACAAAGATCATCGAGAGGCATTCATTCTCTGTAGTCGTGTAGTTACTCTCAGTGCTATTCAAGTTTCGACTTGCGTAATAAATAGGGTGGTCCAACTTCTTTTCATCGGCTTGGCATAGCACTACTCCAACCGCAGTATGAGAAGCGTCTGTATGCACATGAAATTCTCTCGTCCAGTCAGGTGCTACTAAAATTGGTGCATTTATCAATTTCTCTTTGATCAAATCGAATGTAGCTTGACACTCTCCAGACCATTGATATTGTTGGTCTTTCCTCAAAAGGTTCGTCAGTGGTGCTGCTATTGATGCAAAATTTAATATAAATCGTCGATAATAATTAGCATGTCCCAAGAATCCTCTGAGTTGCCGCAAGTTTTGAGGAGGTGGAAGTTGTCCAATTTTTTCTACTTTATCCTCGTCAACCGCGATCCCTTTTTTGGAAATAACATGTCCCAAGAGCAATCCTCTTTGTAATCCAAATGTACACTTTTCAAGATTTAATGTGATGCCTTTTTCAATGCTTCTTCTTAAAATAGCTTCGATCCTCTCCATCATGTTTTCATCATTGCCTCTGATCGCAATGTCATCGGGGAATATCTCCATCCAGTCCTGCAAATAGTCTTGATATGCAGCTATCATTGCCCTCTAGAATGTAGTCGGTGCATTGCATAATCCAAAAGAATTAGTCTCTGTTCTGTTGCAGGAAGATCAATCCAGGCAGAACAGGTCCATTATGCGTGTTGCAGATCAAGCTTTCCTGGCTAGTCAGAAGGGCAAAGGAAAATGGAGCTCTTCTACTAGTAAGCAGAAATATGCAAATGCTGCACAATCGAAGAACCAGGATAAAGATGAGAAGAAATCAGAAAAGTAGAAATTGTTCTGCAAGTACTCTAAAGGAAATGATCATTTATAAAGAACTGTCCAAAACTGGCTGCTAAAGAGGCAAAGAAGAAAGAGGCTGGAATGGTTGTTGCAGAGGCCTCTACACCAAAAACAGAGTCTGCAAATCTTGTGCAGGAAGAAGAATGGGTGTTTACTACTGTTTGCAGTTTTGACCCATCTTCTCATGATCAGTGCATGTCTGCAGTAGACTCAGATGTTTGGTACTTTGACAGTGGGGCAACCAAACATATTACCTCGCAGCGCAGTTTCTTCTCTTCACTCGAGCCTGCCCCTATAGGGAATACTGTCACATGCGCCAATAACTCCTCTTATCCTGTTATGGGAGTTGGTAAGATCATTCTGACTACTGCTGATGGTAGTTCTTTCACTTTGTCAGATGCTTTATTTGTGCCAGGGATCAAAAAGAACCTGTTATCAGTTTCTGCATTACCCAAGATTGGCTTGGTTGTGAAATTCGTTGATGACAGGTGTACAGTCCATGATCTCTCAAATGGCGATGTGATTATTGCTTCTGGCATTTTATGTCGTGGGCTGTATAAGCTCATAGACTATGAAAAATCTGTGAATGATTTGGCATGTGCAGTTCATGATTCTCAGGCTATGTCAGATGCAAAGCTTTGGCATGCACGCTTTGGTCATCTGAATTTTGCTAGTTTGTTACGCCTGCAGAAATCTGAAATGGTGTCCTCTTTGCCCAAACTTGAGGCACCTGGAAAACATGTTTGTGAAGGCTGTATTTTGGGCAAAATGCAGCGTTCTTCCTTTCCAAAAGATGGTTCAGTTCGGGCTATGCAGAAATTGCAGCTTGTACATAGTGATGTCTGTGGTCCTATGCAGACACCCTCTTTTGGAAATTACCTTTACTTCGTGACTTTCATTGATGATTTTTCCAGGCACGCATGGGTATATCCACTCAAAGCAAAGTCCGAAGTGTTCATGTGCTTCAAACAGTTTTTGGTTTTGGCTGAAAATCTGTCAGCATGTAAAATGGGCACCCTCCGTTCTGATCGAGGGGGGGAATATATGTCTTCAGATTTTAATGCATTTCTGGCTGAACGTGGGATAAAACACCAGTGTACAGTGCCATATACACCTCAACAGAATGGAGTTGCTGAACGAAAGAACAGGTCACTCATGGAGATGGCGAGGTGCATGGTCAAAAGTCAGGCTTTACCACATAGTTTCTGGCTTGAGGCTGTCATGTGTGCAACATATGTACTGAACAGGTGTCCCACGAAAGCGTTGCAGTCTATCACTCCATATGAGGCTTGGCATGACCGCAAGCCATCTATTGCTCATCTGCGTGTTTTTGGTTGTTTGGCATATGCATTAGTGCCTGAACAACATCGCAGAAAATTGGATGATAAGGCAGTAAAATGTATTTTTGTTGGGTACAGTTCTGAAAGTAAAGGCTATCGTCTGTATCATCCACAGACTAAACACATTCTGGTTAGCCGTGATGTTGTCTTTGTGGAAGATGCTATTCAGCCATTGCTTTCATGTACTAAGGAGACATCTGTTAGCTCCAAAGACATGTATGATACTTTGATGCCTCTTTTTACAGGTGGACAGGCTAGCGCTGGTCCTAATGAGGCAACTTCTCAGCCTTTGCAGGTTTCATATGATGGTGCAGATCATTCCATTTCTGATGCAGATTTACATGATGCACTTGTTGATGAGAGAGCTGATATTGAAGAGGCAAAAACTATGCCAAAATGGCTGGTGCAGACTTTGCGTGACAGCAAATTAGATGCACCTTTGTCATATCGTACTCGTTCAGGCTCTCATAGTACCTCCTTTGCATCAGATTGCTATGCTATGGCTGCATCTAGTCTCTGTGATGAGAATGAGCCTGTTTCTTTTGATGAAGCACAAAATTCAGAAAATTGGATGGCTGCTATGCAATCTGAATATGATGCTATAATGAAGAATGGTACATGGTCTTTATGTGACTTGCCTCCTGGCAAGAAGGCCATTGCCACTAAGTGGGTATACAAGCTGAAGCGTAAACCTGATGGTACAGTTGACAGGTATAAGGCTAGGCTTGTTGCAAAGGGTTATGCGCAGGAAAGAGGCATTGATTTTGATGAGACCTTTGCACCTACATGCCGTATGACTACTGTTCGGAGCATTTGTGCACTTGCAGCCCATCATGGTTGGAATGTACATCAGTTGGACATTAAAACAGCATTTCTGAATGGTGACTTGCATGAAGAAGTGTATGTTTTTCAGCCCCGTGGCTTTGTGCAAAAAGGGCATGAAAACCAGGTGTGCAGGTTAAAGAAGGCGTTATATGGTTTAAAGCAAGCACCACGTGCTTGGTATGAGAAAATACATGCCTATCTGATTGCACATGGTTTTGAGAACAGTCCAACTGAAAGCACCTTATATGTTAAGCGTGCTAATGATGTGCTTTTGATCATTGTTGTCTATGTAGACGACATGCTGCTCACTGGTCCTCTTGAGAAGCATATTGCTGATTTCAAGGCTGATTCGCATGCCTCATTTGAGATGTCTGATTTGGGGCATTTGCATCACTATTTGGGCATTCAGTTTATGCAAGTTGATGGTGGAATGGCTTTGTGTCAAACGAAATATATTGACACATTATTGCAACGTTTTGGCCTTGAAGACTGTAAGCCTATTGCCACTCCTATGGAGACAGGTTTACGATTGAGTCTTCATGATGCTGGAGATGCATTTGATGCTGTTCTCTATCAGCAGGCTGTTGGATGCTTGATTTACTTATGCATTACTCGGCCAGATATTCAGTTTGCTGTCTCACAGATGAGCAGGTTTATGCATTGCCCAGGAGTCACGCATTGGAAAGCGCTTAAGCGCATCTTTCGCTACTTGAGTGGTACTCGGCTACTTGGGTTGTTTTATCCCAAGGGGGGATCACTACCGCCAGATTTGCATGCTTTTTCTGACTCAGATTGGGCTGGTTGCTATGACACTCGTGTGTCCACCAGTGGTTTTTGCTTCATGCTTGGTAGCTCATGTATATCTTGGTTGAGCAAGAAGCAGCCTACTGTGGCCACTTCCAGTTGTGAGGCTGAGTATAGGGCAGCTTTCACAGCGACTGTTGAGTGTGTGTGGCTCAGACGCCTTATGGCTAATTTGGGTGTTGGCCAGTCTTCTGCCACCACCATCTTCACTGACAGTCAGAGCGCATTGGCAGTTGCGAGGAACCCTGTGTTCCATGCTCGCACTAAGCACATTGAGGTGCATTATCACTATGTCAGGGAGAGGTTCTCTGCTGGGGAGATCAGCTTGGCATATGTGCCCACGCAGGAGAACATTGCAGACCTTTTCACGAAGGCTCTGCCTAGGGAGAAGTTTGAAGCTTTCCGCAAATCTTTGGGCTTACTTCCTTTTGTGGAGTGATTTCCACATAGCTCGACACTTCCTTATACATGAGTGCCAGCTCCTTGTTCACCGCATCACTCCCAGGGGGGATTTGTTGATATATTTAGGTAGTGATGTGTGTGAACACTCTAGGACCGTCGGGGCACTTTTTTCCCTCTTTAGGAGGTTTTTTTCCCCCGGCTTGTATATACGCCTATTGCCCTAATGGGCTACTTATCTTTGTACATTCTCTAGTAATACATTCAGTCTTGTGTGTTGTGCTCCAAGCTTCTTCTTCTTCCTTGTGCTGTTCGCGTGCTTCCGCAGACGTCTAACTCCAACAATTTCGAGTCTTTATATATACTTGTCAAGTGCTCCATGACTTCTACAAGTGGATTTTGAATTCAAATGAAGGCACTAAAGGTTGTTGGAGGGAATTGATTCACTTTTCTACAATCTAGGAAAAGTAAAGATCTAGTTTGATCTACTTTCAGGTGATTGATTGATTGCAACTCAACCACCACAAATTCATGGAATTTTGGCTCTGTTTTTCTAATTTTACATGTGTAAAGCTCTAAGCTTTTACAATGATAAAAGATCCATCAAAAATCTTTTAAAAAAATACAATAAGCGAACGTAAGTAATAGAACTCTCCAACGGATATTCTTTCGATGTAATCCAAATGGTAGCTTTTGACGTAGATCAAATCCACCTCAAGCATAGTGTAAGCTTGATGTTCCAACACATGATCCATATCTTTGCTGTCATTCTTCTTAAGCATGAACTTCATCTTATCTTTATAACATCATAGCGCCAAAGGGAATATCTAGGCAAAACCCTCTTTTTGACCTATTTTATGTGTGGCAAAACATCAGAATGATGGGTAGTTCATTTTACGCTCTAATGGTATGCCTAAGGTGTCCGAAACCCATATCTACCTAAGTTAAGTTTTATTTCATGATTTTCTCACATGTTTCTTGCTTTTTAGTGCATGTTCCTAGGTTGATCTTCCTCAAGACTAGTTGCATAAGATCCTAAGCTTCTCGTGGCATCTCTTCATAGAATTGAATGAGGTAAATATTCTTGGATTGATAATTTGGAGTTGCTTTAGAATCACTAGATGTCTTTTTTTCCCTTATTTTAATGAGTCTACAATAGAAGTTCATTGGGGTTAACCAAATAGTTGAGGATATACTAGAAGCATGGATAATAAACAAAAAACTAATTTGGAAGAGTAATTACCCATAGTATAGTTTGCATATCATAGTTCCAATCACTCTTCGATTTGGCATAGTCAATTTATGCTTATGTATGGATTTTAGCCAAGGACTCCTTCAACAATAGGATTGTAGCTTGAGAAATTCCACGCTGTAAAGGACTTCTTGGAAGATATGAATTATGTACTTAGGCCTAAGGACAACATTGGGAGAGCTCAAGACAAGATAAAGCGTATGCTCACCCTCAAAGGAGAGAAAGTCTATCTTAGGATTCCCTCTAGGTCTAAAATCATGAAGATGGGACCTTGTCCAAAATTATCTCCCGAGTACTGTGGAGAATTTCCAATAATTAAGAGAATAGGAAAGATTTATTATCAACTCTAACTTCCATATCCTAGCGAGATCCATCAAATTTTTCATGTGAGTCTGCTTAAGAGAAGGCAAGGTGAATTTGACAACCCCATTTGCAGGAGTGAGATAATAGAGAATTTTTTTGTTCAATCTATTCCCGATGCATACGAGAGGATACTACACACTTGATAGAAATGGCCAAGGAGTCACCTATATAAAGCATGGAAGGATAATTTGGGGAATAATGCTACATGGGAGAGGGTTGGAGACCATCAAAGATGGTTTCCAACTTTTTTCTTTGCCTTTGCAAGAGTCTTCTTAAGAGGGTTAGTGCCTAGTAAAGTGGAAGGATAGTTAGGAGAATAGTTCCACATGGGAGAGGTTTAGGAACCATGAAAGATGGTTTCCCACTTTTTCTTTGCCCTCCAAAAAGTCTTCTTAAGAGGAAGAATGTGGGGAAACACCACAAAGAGATGGCTATGTACTTACGATACATGGGGTTCAGTGGGAATACCTTTTCTAGTGCTTCTCTCTCTCTCTCTCTTTCTCTTTCATTAGGAACTTACAATACCATTATTGAAGAAAAAGATTGACTTAGGGGGAAGGAAATGCTATATGGTAGCTTGAGAAAAAGGGTGTGTCAACTCATGCTTAGAAATATGCACACATGGACTCTCACAATGAGTGCAATGTGCCATCCATCTGAGAATACATGTTGGTTCTCCACATTGTGGAGGGTGAGAGACTATGTATGTGGTGGGGAGGTAGATGACAAACATATATTTGCATGCATGATCAAGACTAGGTTAGTAGTCGGTATCATTATCATCTTTGAGCTTGACTCTCTGAATGGATAAGCAAAAGAAGGGATCCTCATTGGAGATCATCTAACATGTTTTTTTCTATTAAATAGGCACTTTGAAACCAAATCACAATGCTTTGGTGATGAGGATTGTAAAACCGTTATGAATCACATAGACATAGGTTTAGATTTTATTCATAATGTTGGCAATGCATTTGATGTTTTCCTCTTGTATGTGTTAGATGGTAAAACATTCATTTTATTATCTCTCATACCAATATGTCTATGCATAGCCTAGGTCTTAAGCATTGGCAAGCGCATTAAGAATACCTTTTTCTACTTGAAATGCACTTGGAAACTTGGATTATTCTATTCAAAGGGAGGATCATTAATTCCAATTTTATATGCTATTATTGACTCTAATTGTTTTGGATGTTATGAAACACATGTTTTTACATGTGCTTTCCATTCTTGCTTTGTAACCCATGCATATCTTCATTGAGAAAGAGTTTTGGAGTTTGAGGTCTATGGAACCACGTGAACAACACAAGGAAGAAGAAGAAGAAGCTTGGAGCACAACACACAGTACTAAATGTATTACCACTAAAATGTACAAAGATATGTGACCCATTAGGGTTATAGGTATATACACAAGCTGGGGGGAAAAAACCTCCTATAGAGGTAAAAAAGTGCCCCGGTGATCCTAGAGTGTTCACACACATTACTACCTAAATATGTCAACGAATCCCCTCGTGGGAGTGATGTGGTGAATGAGGAGCTGACACTCATGTACAAGAAAGTGCCAAGCTATGTGGAATCGATCCATAAAAGGAAGTAAGCCCAAAGCTTTGTGGAAAGCTTCAAACTTCTCCCTAGGCAGAGCCTTTGTGAAAAGGTTTGCAATGTTCTTGTATGTGGGCACATATGCCAAATAGATCTCTCTAATATAGAACCTCTCCCTCGCATAATGATAGTGCAGCTCAATGTGCTTAGTACGAGTATGGAACACAACGTTCCTTGCAATTGCCAATGTGCTCTAACTATCATTGAAGATGGTGGTGGCAGAAGAATGACCAACACCCAAATCAGCCATAAGATGTATGAGCCACACAGACTCACCAATTGCTGTGAAAGCTACCCTATACTCAGCCTCACAAGTAGAAGTAGCCACAATAGGATGCTTCTTGCTCAGCCAAGATTTGCATGAGCTACCAAGCATGAAACAAAAACCACTGGTGGACACACAAGTATCATGGAAAGCAGCCTAGTCAGAGTCAGAAAAATCATGTCAATCTAGCGGTAGTGATCCCCCCTTGGGATAAAAGAATCCAAGTAGAGAAGTACCACTGAAGTAGTGAAAGATGTGCTTAACCGCGTGCTAATGCTTGACACTTGGGTAATGCATAAACCTGCTCATATGTGAGATAACAAACTGAATATCTGGTCGAGTAATGCCTAAGTAAATCAAGCATCAAATAGCCTACTAATAGAATACACATGAAATGCATCTCTAACATCCTGAAGACTCAATCGTAAACCTATCTCCATAGGAGTGACAATAGGTTTATAGTCTTCAAGGCCAAAATGCTACAATAATGTGTCAATATATTTTGTTTGACACAAAGCTATTCCACCATCAAGTTGCATAAACTGAATGTCCAAATAATGATGCAAATGCCCCAAATCAAACATCTCAAATGAGGCATCCAAATCAGCCTTAAAATCAACAATATGCTTCTGATGAGGACCAGCGAGCAGCATGTTATCAACATAGACAACAATGATCAAAAGCACATCATTTGCATGCTTAACATATAACGTGCTCTCTATTGGATTGTTCTCAAAACCATGTGCAATGAGGTAGGCACGTATCTTTTCATACTAAGTAGGTGGTGCTTGCTTCAAACCATATAATGCCTTTTTCAACTTGCACATTTAGTTTTCATGCTCTTTCTGCACAAAGCCATGGGGCTAAAAAACATACACTTCTTCATTGAAGTCACCATTCAAAAATGTAGTTTTACTGTCCAACTGATGTACATTCCAACCATGATGATCTACAAGTGCACAGATGCTATGAACAATGGTCATTCGATATGTAGGAGCAAAGGTCTTATCAAAATCAATGCGTCTTTCTTGAGCATAACCCTTTGCAATAAGCCTAGCCTTATACCTGTCAACTGTTCCATCAAGCTTATGCTTTTTTCATAATAGCATCATATTTTAATTGCATAACAGCCATCCAATTTTCAAAATTTTGTGCTTCCGCAAATGAAACGAGCTCATTCTCATCACAAAGACTAGATGCATCCATAGCATAGCAATCTGATCCAAAAGAAGCACTATGAGAGACTGAACGGGTATAATATGATAGAAATCCATCTAATTTGATATCACACAAAGTCTACACCAGCCATTTTGGCATAGTTTTGGCCTCCTCAATATCAACTCTCTCATCAACAAGTGCATCATGTAAATCTGCATAAAAATGGAATGATTTGTATCATCACATGAAACTTGTAAAGGTTGAGAAATCGCCTCATTCGGACCAGCACTAGACTGTCCACCTATAAAAAGAGGTAGCAAAGTATGATGCATATCTTTGGAGCTAACATATGTCTCCTTAGTACATGAAAGTAATGGTTGAATAACATCTTCCACAAAAACAATATCACGACTAACTAGAATGCATTTAGTCTGTGGATGATATAGATGATAGCCTTTGCTTTCAAAACTGTATCGAAGAAAAATACATTTCACTACCTCATCATCCGATTTCGTGCGTTGTTATTCAGACACTAATGCATATGCCAGACAACCAAAAACATGCAGATGAGCAAAATATGGCTTGTGATCATGCCAAGCCTCATATGGGGTGATAGACAATAGACTGCAATGCTTTAGTGGGACACCTGTTAAGTACATATGCTGCACACATTTAACAACCTCAAGCCAAAAACTATGTGGTAAAGCCTACCTCTTGACCATACACCTTGCCATCTCCATGAGTGACCCGTTCTTCCTTTCAACAACTCCATTCTGTTGAGGTGTATACGACACTGTGCACTAATGCCTTATCCCACATTCATCTAGAAATGCATTAAAATCAGAAGACGTATATTGCCCCTCTCAATCAAAATGGAGGGTGCCCCCTCTCAATCAAAATGGAGGGTGCCCATTTCACATGCTGATAGATTTTTAGCCAAAACCAAAAACTGTTTGAAGCACATAAACACGTCGGAATTTGCTTTCAATGGATATACCCTTGCACGCCTAGAAAAATCATCCATGAAAGTTACAAAGTAAAGTTAGTTCCCGAAAGGAGGTGTCTGCATAGGACCATAGACATCACTATGAACAAGCTGCAATTTTTGAGTAGCTCAAACTAAACCATTTTTTGGGAAGGAGGAATACTGCATTTTACCCAAAATACAGCCTTCATCTACATATTTACCAGGTGTTTCAAGTTCGGGCAAAGAGCACACCATTTCAGATTTCTATAGGCATAGAAAACTAGCAAAATTCAGATGACCAAAGCGTGCATGCCAAAGCTTTATGTTTGACATAGCCTGAGAATCATGAACTGCACATGTTGAATCATTCATAGATTTTGCATAATCTATGAGCTTATACAACCCACTGTATAAAATGCCAAAAGCAATTATGATGTTGCCATTTGACAGATCATGAATTGTACATCTATCATCAATAAATTTCACGACCAAGCCAACCTTAGCTAATGCTAAAACTGAAAACATACTTTTCTTGATCGCTGACATAAATAAAGCATCTGACAATGTAAATGAACTACCATCAAAAGTAGTCAGAATGATCTTACCAACTCCCATAATAGGATGAGGAGTTGTTGGCACATGTGGCAGTACTCCCTCTAGGGGCAGTCTCAAGTGAAGTGAAGAAACTATGTTGTGAGGTAATATGTTTGGTTTCCCCACTATCAAAGTACCAAACATCTGAGTCTACTACAAATATACACTGTTCATGTGAAGATTGGTCATAACTGCAAATAATAGTAAATGCCCATTCTTCATTCTGCATTGGATTAGCAGACTCTGTTTTGGGTGTAGAGGCCTATGCAACAACCATTCCAACCTCTTTCTTCTTTGCCTCTTTTGCAACGAGTTTTGAAAACTCTTTATGACATGATCATTTCCTTTACATTATTTGCAAAACAATTTCTATTTTTTTGTTTTCTTCTTGTCTATGTCATCCTTCTTTTCTTTGATTGTGCAAAATTAGAAGATTTTTTCTTACTAATAGAAGAGATCCTTTTACCTTTGCCATTCTGACTAGCGAGAAAAGCTTGATCTACAACATGCATAATGGACCTGTTCTGCTTAGACTGAGCTTCTTGCAATAGAACAACGACTAACTCCTCAAATGCTAAGCCATTTGGATTTCCATTTATCATCAATCAAAGAGTAGAAGCAAAACTTTGATATGAATCTGGAAGACCATTTAGAACAGTCTGCACAAGACTTCATCAGTAGAAATCGACTACTCCTTGGAATCTTTGATCTTTGGCAAAAAATATCCATGGAATCTCCTTCATTCATGTGCTCACTCTCCAATGGTTTTCAAATGTAAGCAACACAAGCCTCATTCCTTGCTTGGTATAAAGTGGTAAGTGTATCCCAAGGATCCTTACATGTTTTGCAAGAGTGAATGTGAGGAAGGCACATTTGGCAGACAAGGCTATCAATGCATGTGCTTGACCATCTCTGCCATCCCAAAAAATTTTCTCTGTAGTAGGTGCAACAGGAACCGTAGCACGAATAGGAATCTAAAGAATATCACTATCTTCAATGCCATCTGCATCACCTTCAGCAACTATGTTTGCAAGTGTAATAGGACATTGTTCAACACTCTGCACAATATTCCACAGTCCTTTTGCAATGAATACATGATGCATCATATTATAATGGGTAATTGGTACCGTCCAACTTATCCTCAATAGCCAACATAAGGAATACATCACTGCTTTCAACCATGGCCATTGACTAAATTACCATGATTCAAAAAAATGATTGTATCTCAAAAACTTTAATAGAATTAGCCTATCAAGTTCTTCTAAACTTGTAGTAGAATTTGAGACACATATTGGTGAACCAAGACATGTATATATCTTTGGCACAAAAAGACAAAATTGCCTACACACGCATTGTGATAGTGCATTCAGAGGCTGAAATGAGCTCAGATCACGATTTTGGCATGACAAAGCGAAGCTATGTTGAATGCATAATCACGTTGAGTATGCTCACCAAATCTCATGTGATTCTAAGACTATGATTGGAGGGGTGTTGATGACACCCTGGATGAAACGACAATGTGCTCTAATACCAATTGTTGGAGTTTGAGGTCTACGGAAGCACACGAACATCACAAGGAAGAAGAAGAAGCTTGAAGCACAACACACAATATTGAATGTATTACCACTAGAATGTACAAAGAAATGAGTGTTCACACACATCACTACCTAAATATATCAACAAAAAAGTATTCAACTATGGGACTCTAAATGGGTTGGATGTTGTGACACTCATGCACTCACATGTTTTTTTTTTTAATTCATGCTTCGTACCTCATGCATATCTTGGTTGATCAAGAAGAAATCTGCTATGACCAGTTCTAGTTTTGAGGATGATTATAAGATAGCTTTTATAGCTACCATTGTGTGTGCATGTCTCGCATGCCTTATGGTTGATTGGATGTTGGTCTGAATTCTATCACCAACATTTTTATTAATAATCAAAGCACACTGGTAATTTTAAGGAACTAAACGTTCTATGCTCACACAAAGAACATTGAGGTGCATTATCATTATCCATGTGTCATGGAGTGATTCTCTACAAGAGACATCAGTTTGTCTTATGTGCCCAAACATGGTAACTCTATACACCTTGTGCCGAAACATGGTAACTCTATACACCTTTTCAAATAGTATTTTCCTCTTGAAAAATCTGAAACGTTTTTCGTCATACGTGAGTACAAACTCTTCGCTGATTGCATGAGTCCCAAAAGTCATTTGTTAGTATATTTTTGTGGTCGTGTGTGCGAACATACTTAGGACTATGAAGAAACATTTTTTTTCCTCTTTAAATGTTCTAACCCTTTTCTATACACACCTTGAACCCTAAAGGTTACTTATCTGTGTGTTTTCTCAAGCTTATTCTTCTTGTTCCTATCATTTATGTGTGTTCTTGCTCATCCACACTTTAAAACACAATCTTTCTAAGTATGGCTTGCTATATATTGTCCATTTGGAGTCTACCTAACACTCTCCAAAGCTTAAGAGTTGAGGGGCGTGAGTGAAAGAGGTGCCCAAGCTCTCCGAGTAGTCTTTTCTTGGAGCATTGTCATTTAGAGCCGATCTTCAATCTAAAAGCCTCGAAGCATCTTTGGTTTGGATGTATTTAGATTAGTATTGATGGAGAAGTTTTACAAGTAGTATGAGGGAGAAATGCGAAGGTGAAGAGAATCTAACCTTATCTTTGCTACCTCCATCCCCAATTCACATGGATGACAATAAGAAAAACAGAGTTAAGCAACAACGAACTCATTACAATATTCAAATAAACAGATTAGTGGTGTCTTACATACATAAAAGTTTACCTTTGGCATGAATTTGTTATGATAGAGATCCTAGAACATTGTTCATAAAGTATCAAAAGCTTTTACATCCAAACGTTAAATATCATTTGGGGTCCATGATCCATCTCTTTGCTATCGTTCTTGTTTGAAACAATGTCCATATTGGTCCAAGATTCTCAATTAAGGCCATCATAGTCTTTTTAGAGAACCCTTCCCAACAAAATCCCATGCATAGCATCGATGAAATCGCGAAAAGATTTTTTTTGGAACTACGGATTCGGTGCTGATCCGATTTGGCGATTGTGGGATGATGTTGCTTTTAGAGGTGCTTTTTTGAGGGACACAAAATGCTATATAAGAACGTCATGGATCACTTCGATAATCACTTTCTCAATGAACTCTATCAAGTGCTCAACGCTAAGGAGGAGATCTTGGAGGTCCTCTATGTGACCAAGAGTTTCTACACTCTTGGAGGATTTGTGCTCTATATCTCGAGACATTTGGAGGAGTTCGTATCAGCCAACATACTGTGAGTAACAAGTCTACATTTGTCCTCATTTGTTCATTCACTAGTTTCTGATTTAGATAGTCATAATTCAAGCTAACTGTAAAATAATTCTAAACTTTTCATATTCTCCATATTCTCACACACAGAGACTCTTAATACCTCTTGGCACACAATCTCTTGTATCTAGTTCCTATTTCTGTCTAGATTCAGATATTGTCAGTTTGTATCATATTCACACATTATAATTTGACTTTAGAATATAAAATAGAGTAGATGAGCATCGTAAGTTACGGTACACTTTGAAAAACCTTGTCTATTCTCTCTCTATATCTCAATCATCATCTTTTTGAATATAAAGGTGTGTATGCTAAGGTTCATGTGTTGGGAAATCGTGTGAATCTAAACCTGTGATTAATTGTTATTGAGGCCCACCCCAATTCCAAGAGTTCTTAAGCATGAATGCCTTCTTATCTTCATAACATCCTAGCGCCAAAGGGAGGATCTAGGCAGAATCCTCAAAGATAAGCCCACCCCACTTCCTACAATTCTTCTTAAGCATGAACGCCTTCTTATCTTTATAACATCCTAGTGCCAAAGGGAGGATCTAGGCAGAATCCTCTCTTTGACCTATTTTACGTGTGGCGGCACGTCACAATGCTGGGCAGTTCAGACACTGCGGACCGCGGTATACTCTTTGTTCGTGGGTGGCGGAGAGGAAATGCAGACATAGTGGGAGGCACGTCGGGGAGCACGACGGTGCTGAGATGGCTGAAGAGAATGAGGCAGAGGCTAGAATCACAGAAGATGGGATGCAGGGCTTCCGGCAAACAAAGCACAACCAAGAAAGAGGCGATAAGGCTGTCTAACTCGCAGGCCTCGGAGCTCCTTGCCCAGCTCTAATGGCGTTATCTCACTTTTTCCTGATTGTCCTTCTTCTGCCTTGCGCATTCAACCTCAAAGCGCTCGGCGATGGACGAAACAAAGATTCTGTTGCTCCGGTTGAGACGATATCAGCTGAGAGTGATCCGAAGATCCTGTACTCTCAGCCCCGTCTAAGAGTTGGGCGGTTTCTCAGCTCCAAAGAAGAGCATCTCACCGCCGATGTTAAGAGCAGTCTTTCTCTCTCAGTTTCAGGATTTGTACGCTGCCAGCATTGCAAACAAGTCGGCACTAACTCTCTTCTTCAATCGACTCGCTTGCCAGGTCTCTCTCTTTCTCTCTCTCTCTTAGCAGGGGCACATGGGTCTCTTATCAGGTCGCTAGATCAGGCTTTTAGGGTCGCCGAATAGAGAGTTTCGGACACATGTATGATAGTTTTGACGAACTATGGCGATCATAGGGTCGCCGAATAGAGAGTTTCGGACACATGTATGATAGTTTTGACGAACTATGGCGATCAAAATCAGGGGCACATACAGAAGAAAATCAAGCAGAGGCGTTTGTATAAGCTATTTTAACGATTTTTAATTATTAGGTGACCCAATGGAAAAAAACACAGAGATGATCATGCGTTCGGGTCACCTTGGCTTTCACCGAACAATTTAGCATACTGCTTTTCCACATTGGCAAAAAAAGCAGATAAATGGCTGAATTTCAGGTGGCCAATCTCTCATGTGCCCTTCTCTCTCTCCCTCCCTCTCTCTCGTTCCCAATGTGCACACACACACACAGACGCACGAACAAAGCGACTCTGTAAACGGCATGCTTAAGCTGTACTTTTTATGTGCATATCTACCTGATAAATGAATACATGTGCTGAAGAGGTTGAAAGGCCTCCTAATCACCGTTCTTTTGTCCATCTCTCTTCTGAGTTATGCCGTTTCATTAAAATTCAGAACCCTCCATATCTGATCCAGAAGAACTTCATCTTACCACAACTTCCGCTGTTTTCAATCAGATTTCAAAAGTCTTACATATTTCATTTGTTAGATTACTTGCCAAAAGATTATCCTACTGTATCATATTTACGTGACCAATAGAAGGATGTGCACATACAGGCTCCACCTCGATCCATTCATTTTCTGCATCATCTATATCGAAGAAAGCAACAAGTCATATCTATACATCTGTTGCTCTTAGACATTAGCTCTTGGTTTATTATACTGAATCAGTAATTGATCGATCTGGAGTTTGACATGAAGAGCGGACGAATGTGCCTTCATCTCAATTCGAATCTCATTTGCTGCATTATCTGTGTAGATGGATCCGATTAGCCTTATGTGTTTATCGATTTCCTTTTACCATTGTTTCTTCTGTTTCCAATTAAATATATAAAAAATCTTACGCATTTAAATTGTTAAATTCAATGACAAAAGGTCTGTCATAATGTATCAATAGCTCATCGATCCATAGCTTTACAGGAAGAGCAGAACAAGGTACTTCGTTTACTAGCTTCAGCTTGATCCGCTCATCTGCCGCCTTATCTATGATGATAACCTTTCGGCATTGCTTCGTCGTTTTACGATCGATTTTATCAATAACCTTTTATATTGCGACTTTTAGATTTCGGCCTAAAAGATTCCCTATTGTATCGATCGTTTATCAATTACTCCTCAGCCATTACTATCACGTAGGCACTTTGATTGGACTAGATCCTTGACAACGGAGTCAAAAATATCTGTACCTAAGTCATAAAGTCTTAGGGACTTATGCCAACTGAGAATATACCTCAATTACCCACAAGCACATATAATGGTGAACTAATGCATGTTTAATTATCAATCCGTAAAGTTAGACATATCAAGTGTATGAAGACATGTGCTTATATGATGGCAAATGAAGTGAATATGCTCACAATGCATGTATCATAGGTTCATCTACCTCTCAAGTCACTTATCTCACTGGAAATACATGCTGTGATACTTGTAATAGCAATAACCACAAATTAGGACTTTTCTCTTAGCTTCGAGATCCAAATATAATCAAAAGGGGATTCTGTTTGAAGCTCTCGATAAGACGCATCTAATGATAACATTCTTAGCCTGATTTGACAAATGTGCTTCGAGTTATGAACAAAATAATGAGTGGCCGAAAACACTTTCAAAGGCAGAGCAAAAGACGCACTTACACTCTTCAACTCCCATGCATTTGCTGCATTATCTATGCAGATGTAGCTTTATTAGCCTCATCCAAACACCTTCCATATTCCAATGGTCACATTAACACAAAAGATTTATACTACTGTATTAGCAGTTTTTTAAATTTCTAACATGAAAGGCGGAACCGCCGCATACTGCATAAAACTCGATTCCTTGATCGGCTGCATTAACTGTGCAGATCATTGAACCTGTTTCCCTTCATTATATTAGACTATAGGCTGGAGTTACCACGAAATGAAGTATTTTCAATTGACAACCGCTGTTATGTTACCATGGAAGTTCTTGCAAATAATATTTTCATACTTTATCAGCAGTTTCTTGCTTGATCAAAATTCTACTTGCAGAGCGGACAAATGTGCACCTGCTAACTCTACCTTAGTCAGTTCATTTACCGCATTCTCTGCAAAGATGGTGCCTGTTAGCAATGCCATACTGAACTGATTGCAACTGATGAATGAATGTGTGTGCATGACTAGCTTGAGATGTCCTCTGATTACAGATAACTATCCATCAACCAAAAGTCTCCAACTTCAGCTCCATATCATCAAAACTCAGAACTCTTCTTGCATGAATTAGAAATACTTCTCTTTAGCATTGTTTCCTCTGTTTTCGATTAAATGTATCGAAAACCTTGCATATTTCCATTGTTAAGCTACATCCTAAAGAGTGTGTCGCATTGTATGGTAGTGCATCAATCATAGATTTACATAAAGATCGGAAGAATGTTTGCTTATAGCTTACAGCTCAATATTTACATATCATAGACTTACTTGCAAATCATCTACTCACCTGTACCTGTTTCTCTCTGCTAAGCGTAGATCTACATGAAGAGCGGCAGAATGTGCGCTCACCACTCCAATTCATTTAACCTATACACTGTACAGGTATTGGCTGCTACCAATATCGTTCTAAGCTAGCCACGATCTAGTAGGACTGAATGGGAGTGGATAATCTGTATCCTCGAACTGATTTCCAATCATTTTTTCGATCTGTATCTCATGTTTATCAGTTTGCCTATAATTAAGTCTAAGATAGCGGAAAGTGCGGCTGCTAGATCCAACTTGAACGATATAGTCAATTCATTCTCTGTGTATGCCACTTCTCAGACATGTCATTCTGAACAAGCTATGGTTGATTCGCTTAATGGAGAAAACCACTGAAAGTGGAAGTCATGAGTTACGGAGCTTGTCTGCTAAGGTTATTGACAGTGCATCGTCTCTTTCAATCAAGATGCGGGCTTAGCTGATTCACTGTGTTTTCGATACTTGCAGATGCCAAGGTACGTCTCGCCTGTCGCGACAAGCTGCAGAAAACCTTCGTCTACAGAACTACCTATACCAATTCACATGGTTACTTCAATTTCTTGGTTGAGGATTATGATTTCCGATTACATGGTGGAGTAAAAAATTGCATCGTGTATCTTGTTTCCTCTTCAAGCCAACAATGCTACAAGACCACTAACATAAACTCAGGGAGGATCGGAGCTCCTCTGACACAGCAGAAGGTTTATCCTGACGTGATCTCTTACTCTGTTGGGCCATTCTCCTTCGCACCGCCTTCTTGTAGGCTCTCTGATAGCTCTTATTTCAAGCTCTCCAAGCCTTGGTATAGGACCGTGCCATCAGTTTCAGAATAGCTCGATCTGATTCGGCTATTACCGAGAAGGATAGCCATTACCGCGCATCTTCCGGAACAGATTATTCACACATAACAGAGCTATCAGTGGTTCGAACATGGTGAAATCATGAAGATATCACAATCTCAAGCGATGTACTGCACGGGTTGTAGTTTTGCAGCTTGTTACACACAATACTCAAATGATAAATGCATATCTACACCATTCTATTTTCACCTGAAGCGCAGCCGAAAACGTTCTGTTTGGATGCATTTATAATGAAAAAGAAGTGAATTCTCTGCTAAGTTTGACCTTCATTTACATTTTCTGTAGAATGCAGAAAGGAGTATGTTAATCCTCATCACTTTTCAATTTACTGTAGAACACATCCTTTCATTGGTGGGTATTCCCATGGTGTAAAAGTACACTTCTTTTCTTCCTTCACAGTTGATTAGAGCTCTTATTTACCTTGACACTATTGTGGTTCCGGCATAATTTGATTATAAGTATAATTTCTGTATAATTTGATTATAAGTATAATCCGGAAAGAAACTCTGTATAATTTCTGAGGATAACTACACATGGATATTTATATTGAACTGAATGAAACTCTGTATAATTTTTGAGAATAACCACACATTGATCTTTATATGGAACTGAACATTTTATAAGTTGCTTGTGTGCAATTCACATGAGATCATGTATTCTGATTCAAATTATGAGATGGGCTTGATAATATGACATCCCCCTCATACCTGGATTGTCCCATAGAAAATTTGAAATGCAATACATATCAGGGGGAAATAGTCCGATGCATTTGGCTTTTACATAAATGAAGTTTTTATTTCGAGATATACTTAGATCGTTTCTTTCTGTAGTCTTCTTAGTGTACTTGCTAGAAGAATAGAAGTTTGTAAGGTTTTTTTTTTGCTTTCAGATTCTATGTATAAAAAAATATGGTTTTGATTTAACTATATGCATACTTTAATTTACACATTTAGCTATACTTCTCCATCGGAACTCTCTCTCTCTCTCTCTCTCTCTCTCTCTCTCTCTCTCTCTCTCCCCCCGGTAATGATATGATTCGTTAGGCCAAGAAGCAAGATATATACAAATTACACACCAAGAAAGCACACATACACGACAGATATGTAAAAAAATTGATATAAATCTAGTTAACTAAAAGTGCTACAACAATATCTTCGTACAAAAAGAGGTAAAAACCTAAAACAATATACTCATAGAACAACGTGTTGTGTAGAGATGTTTAACCATTCTTTGAGGATTTTGTATCTACCATTCTTTCCCTAAGCTAAGTTTCCTATAAAAACTAAGAACAAATGGATGTCCAAAAATATATGTACAATATATGCAAGTGAGAACTCAATCCTACAATCCTGATCTCCTAAATTCTATTTGTTTGGGGATTTGAGTTTGAGTTCTTTCTACGCTTTCAAACCTATCTTGAGGTAATGCCTTGATGAAGATATTAGAAACATTATTTGAGTGGAAATATAATATAGTTCAATTTTTCTTTCCATGATCTTTTCTCCAAATTTGTAATGGTAGTAAAATCCAATGTGCTTCTTCCTTTAATGAAACATTTATTTTTTGGGAATTGCAATTATACTCTAGCTATCTATATATTTATAGATAGAGATCTTCAAAGTATAAATCTGTAGAAGATTTTGAATCCAAACACATTCTATTGATGCAACATAAGCTACTCTATATTTTTCTTCACAATTAGAAATGGAAATTGTATTTTGTTTCCTTCTTAAACATGCTATGAGTGATTCATCAAGAAAGAAACAATATGCTAATGTAGAGATTCTACCATCATAATCATTTGCTCAATGTGAATCTACATAACTTGTTAATTTTGAAATGACATTGCCTTCTAGGAGATGCAAGAATAGAAACTTTTGTTTTTTTCAAATACTTAAAAGTTCTCTTCACTACTTTCTAATGTATCATTGAAGTTTCATGCAAAAATCTACTTACTTGTGATACTAGATATTGTATATCTGATATGGTATTACAAACATAGATTAAATTGATAATATTTTGACTGTATAGTGTATATCAAACAACTCTTTTGCATCACGATAAGTTGATAACTTTAAGCAAGGTTCCAAGCAAGGTTCCATAAATATGGAAATATTTTTACAATCTCCCATGCCAAAAATATCAATTTATTTTTTTAACGTACTTCTTTTGATTCATAGGGGTGGAATGGATATCTTGAGAAAAGTGTATATCTTAGTATTGATGTGATAATCCCACATCAAAAGTGTCAAAAGAAATTTCTAGTTCTTTTTGAATTTTCTATTTTTATTCAATGGGGCTTTTTCATAAGATGTTATCTATATATGATGAAAATTAGTGTATCTTTATCTATCATTTTAATTTAGATTTTTGAAAGAATCATTTTAAATCCTTGTTTGAATAGATATGCATGGATTTTCTCATATCAATCTCTGGGAGCTTTTTTGAGCCCATACAAATCTTTCATTATCTTGTAAACCATGTGTTCTTTT
The DNA here is from genome assembly GCA_020310875.1 of Ceratopteris richardii. Taxonomy (NCBI): domain Eukaryota; kingdom Viridiplantae; phylum Streptophyta; class Polypodiopsida; order Polypodiales; family Pteridaceae; genus Ceratopteris; species Ceratopteris richardii. Next base: position 62,047,097 of record CM035429.1, read on the forward strand.
CTGTTTTCTTTAGATCTTAGAGGTTAATTAAATTGCTTTTCTTTATTTAAAACACCATTCAAGATTAAAAGAAAAAATTCAAACTAATGAGTCTTCCAACCACAATGTGATGAAATGCTAGCAACATATCTAATTGTAGTCATACGAGAGGTAGGAGTAGTGTCATATCGTAATCTATACCTATCTTTTCTACAAAATATTTGACTACTAGTCTAGGTTTGTGCCTTTTAATAGATCCATCTAGTTTTTGTTTATATCCCCATTTTGTACTAATTGACCTTTTTACCTAAGGGAAGTTCAAAAAGTATCGAAGTTTTATTTTTCTCAACTTTTTTCAGCTCATCTTTCAAACTCGCAACCTACCTTTTTTCTTTTTATACGTCATCTATAATCTAAAGTTCTACTTCATTTGCAAGAATACTCAATTAAGAAAAAATAGTTAGTAAAATAATAAAAAACATAGTGAAATTCACTTTTACTATTTTTTGGAAGTTTAGTGTTTCTCAGGGGAGTACTCGAGCCTAATCTCCTCATGCGGAACTGAGAAGCTTCTTCAAGTAAGGCTACAAGAGATGCAAGAAATTCAATACATTATTATTTTAACAAATGCCTTGAAGGCACACATAAGCTTTCATCCAATTAGAGTGTCCCGACGCCCTTGTAAACCCTAGCTAATATTTGCACACAACATGAGCAACTCCAACCCCACAAGGTGATAAGTCACTAAAATGACACCTTCATTCTATTCCCGATACATGACATAAGGCCTTGGCCAAGGGACCCCAAAAATAGAGAGACTCCCACCTTTTATAGATGAGAGGAAGGACAAAATAAAAAAGGACATATAGTAAAAGAAGAGGGAAAACTACATGGGCTAAATGAAACGAAATCCTAAGAGATATGTAATAAATAAAAAATAAATCATCATCATATGAAAGTAGAGGGTACATTCATGTAGGAAGATAATCATATCTCTCTAAAATCAGAAGTAAGACTTTTCTAAAAAAGAAAGGACTATATCCTAGGAGAGGGTTTTCATGTAGTTATATCAAAAAGTAAAGAAGGGGGAGTTTTTGTGAGCAATCTCATACAAAATGTGAAAAAATGGAACTATCAACAAAGCCTCTTTGTATTCATGTGTCTATCACTCCAAGGGAGCCTCCACATGCTCATGTCCACCCATAGCATGTCTCCAATCACTCCACAAACATTCTCCCACAAAGTTAAGAGGAAGAAAAGGGCAACTAAGATATGAGATACAAATAGAAGCCATAAAAGTAAATGATTCCATGTCCTGAGAGAAACTACCATAAAAGTACATGCATGCCAAGGAGTGGCATCCACCTAAAGCACATGAAGAGATGTTCCTAGGAGGGGGAACCATGGAATGTAGAGGATGCTAGTGTGTTATGAAGTAGCAATATAAGAACTTTACTAGCATACAAAGGTACTCAACTACCATATAACCATGCATCTCCATGTGTATGAGGGCTTCTAAAGAACTCCATATGCTCCTAAGGTTAACATGTAGAAAGAATTTGTATCTTCATGCGGCTTTTCAACAAGCCAAACCATCCTAAACTTGCCATAAGGGGTTTCACACTAAAAAGTTGGAGTTTTCTATTTGATGCATGTAGAAAATCATGATAGCATGCATACATGAAGCTAAAACATGAGTTTCACCTCCATTGAAGATCCAAAAGCTTAAATGAAAAGCATATGCCACTACCAATAGAGCTTTGATATGATATGTTCAGGTGGCGCATGAAAATGGTTCCTCAAAGCTTTTAAATGTCGTTTGTTTGAAGTGGAAAGTCTTTAGATTGTGGAACCCAACATAATCTCACAAGTGGGCAATGATTGAACTCACAGAAAAGAGTTTATAAAAAGTAAACACAAACGAAATATGAATTTCTAATTAGAAGCACATGAAAATGTCCCTCTTGTAATGAAGCAAAATGGCCATATAAGAATGGTACAAAACTAACCTTAAATGATGAGCCTAAAGTATGCTCTCATAAGCCTAGATAACATAGCCCCAATCATATGAAAATTTCATGCGTCCCCCCAAGGATAGCTCAATTAGTGTCTAAAATGCCTCTTCTAAACATAGATAGAGGCGAATGAAGTAAGCAAGGAGGGTCCTTAACCTGATTATGAAGTGAAAAGAAGCATATGTATCCTAACTAATCATCATCAGGTTTGCAAATAAAATATTAAAGAGTGAGAATTATAAACTTAAAAGGTGATAATCATGAAGTGCATTAAGTTCTCAATTGGTAAAACATCCCCAAAATCAATGTAACTTAGGCAATGTTTCCAAATGTGTAAATCTCTTAGGTATGGCTTTCTCATGACTTCAAGAGATCTCTATGGATGAAATCCAAAGAGCTTCATAAGGTCTTAGCCTTCTACTCCATGAGTGGATGACTTGGATGAAGCCAACGAGCAGCTTCAAGCTCTCATGGAAACTTGGAAAAACTTCCACCAAGGCAATCCATAGCAAGATCAATGAAAAATAAGCATGAAGCGCTAAAGGGAAATCCTTATGATGAATTAGAGGGTCCTATGTGCACCTAATACACGCTCATGCATTTATGCTAACTCAATCTCCTAAATGGTTAACACTTTGGTTCGTAGGATTTTAACACTCATCCCTTAGATGTTTGAGAACATAATGCATCCATAGTCCAGAAAGTGCATGAATAAAGCTCACAAAAATGAAACCAACCCCATAAGTAGTATGATTCTAGGTCTATCCTTAACCCTAGTAGGTGCATTTGTGACACGAGATCCTCACACCCAGAACTACATATAACATAATACCAATCATAAAATGAATAGAATTCAAAAGAGCAAAGAAAGACATGAAAGTTCATTAACAAGCGTCCCCTTAGGCTTTCCAAAACATATGTGCCCATGTAATCACATCCCATAATATTCAAATGTGTAGATGTACTCCTTCACACCATTACTCAAGCTCTTGATGATGAACCTTGAACTCTCAAGGGGTGGTTTAGTCACAATCTCCAAAGTCCATTCACAAAACCACACCCTCAAGGTAAACTTGTGAAGAATACACCTGGGAAGAAGTCTTCAACCCTTCCAACAACTTAAAGAGGCACATATCAATGCAACTAGAAGCAAAAATAGTGGTATTATTTGACATATAAAAGGTTATGGAAGCATATGTTTCTTGACTTGAGTATAAAGTAAATAGATAATCTTAGTTAGCTTTAAACAACAAAAAGGATGAGCCATGAATGTGAGGAAATAGAGAAGCATCCTGTCTAACATGTTTCTCACCAATGCCATGTGCATGGCTCCAAGTTTGTACGAGGTTCTAATAACGGTGGGTGAGAGGAGGAGAGTGAAGGGAATCAGCAAGGGATTACTTTCCCATGTAACTTCATGTATTTGCATGCTCCTCCAACTTGGCATGAGTGTGACCACCTTGGGGCCTCCCACAAAAGAGAAGAGTCCATCAAGGGGTTATAGGATGGAAATGTGAACTAGAGGGAAGCATCCCCTACTTCCAATGCTTCTCAAGGATGGCTTTATATCCCCACCTTGAGCGTGCTCATGTCCCATAGACTTACACCAATATGGACATTACCTTTGACATCCCCAAGCTTTACGTTTACTTCCAATGTTGGAAGTGTAGGCATGAAATCCTCAAACCATGAAACTTCACATCCATCAAATTATGTTTTTGGAGACAATCCTCATGAGGTTAAATCACAAAACCAAGCCAAGTTGTCTCTCTTGTTCGGTTCTTGATGAAGAAGATCTTCAAGGAGTTGTCCTCAAGAGAATAGAAAGCTCCAAAGAGCACGAAGTCAAGAGCATGAATTCCAACTCAGACCAAGTGCCAAATCACGTCATGTAAAGTGTATAGAACAACATGAACTTGAAGAAACCAACAATTGAAGGCCGAATATCCTTGGCAATGACCCCAAATTTATTGCTTATGGGAGTATTTAAACCTAATCACCTCATGTGGGAGTGAGAAGCTTCTCTAATTATGCTACAAGGGGTACAAAGAATGCCACACATGCTCATGGTCACAAATTCCTTGAAGGCACACGTAAGCTTTGAGCAAACATAAAGCACCCCTACACCCCATGTAACCCTAGCTAATATCTACATGCAACATGAACAACTCGAACCACGCAAGGCAATAAGTAAACAAAAAATGAACCCTTCATTTTATTCCTAATAGAGGCCATAAGATCTTGGCCAAGGGACCCCAAAAATGGAGGGATTCCCACTTTTATAGATGAGAAGAGGGAGGGAATACAAAAAGGCACGTGATAAAAAAAGAGGGAAGACCACGTCGGCTAAATCAAATGAAATCCTTAGAGACATGGAGTAAATAAAAATAGGAATACTCAAAAGACAATAGTAGAGGATACGTACATGTAGGAAAGAGATTCATATCTTCTTAAAATCGAAAGTGAGACTTTTCTAGAAAATAGTGGCTATATCTTAGGATAGTTTTTTCATACAATTACATCAAAAAGTGAATAACAGGGAGTTTCTATGAGAAGATGCATACAAAAATTGAAAAAATGGCATGGAAATTAAAGCCTCTTTGTCTCTCCAAGGGAGCCTCGACATGCTCATATCCATCCATAACATAACTCCAATAGCTCCACCAGAATTCTAGCTTCTTTCCAATTTTTGTACTTGAGAGCTCTTTCTAAACCAGATTCATGAAGAGTAGGTAATCCCCATTTAGGAATCTTCCTTTATGTTTTTCTATCAGTTGAGCTTTCTAAAGGTTGTGGAATAGAACAAATAGGTTGAAGTTGGGGTGGTGGCATATGTAGAGGCTCAATGATGATCCTTTAACTAGATGGTAATCGAAGGGTTTTGAGCTAGAGGATATGGTGGCAGAGATATTGTAGATCTTACTATATATTTTCCATTCACAAAAAAGTTAGATTACCAATGAAAGCATCAAATGAGACTTTAAGATCATAAAAAAAAGACTTATCTTCTAGAAAATTAACGTCTCTACTAGCATAAATTTTCTTAGTCCTAGGACAACCCCTTGTTTTCATGTCTACTAAAGATGAATTTGAATGTTTTGTTGGAGTTAGACGTCTGCGGAAGCACGCGAACAGCACAAGGAAGAAGAGGAAGCTTGGAGCTCAACACACAATACTGAATGTATTACTAGAGAATGTACAAAGATAAGTAGCCCATTAGGGCAATAGGCGTATATACAAGCCGGGGGGAAAAAAACCTCCTAAAGAGGGAAAAAAATGCCCCGGCAGTCCTAGTGTGTTCACACACATCACTACCTAAATATATCAACAAATCCCCCCTGGGAGTGATGCGGTGAACAAGGAGCTGGCACTCATGTATAAGGAAGTGCCAAGCTATGTGGAAATCACTCCACAAAAGGAAGTAAGCCCAAAGCTTTACGGAAAGCTTCAAACTTCTCCCTAGGCAGAGCCTTCGTGAAAAGGTCTGCAATGTTCTCATGCGTGGGCACATATGCCAAGCTGATCTCCCCAGTAGAGAACCTCTCCCTGACATAGTGATAATGCACCTCAATGTGCTTAGTGCGAGCATGGAACACAGGGTTCCTCACAACTGCCAATGTGCTCTGACTGTCAGTGAAGATGGTGGTGGCAGAAGACTTGCCAACACCCAAATCAGCCATAAGGCGTCTGAGCCACACACACTCAACAGTCGCTGTGAAAGCTGCCCTATACTCAGCCTCACAACTAGAAGTGGCCACAGTAGGCTGCTTCTTGCTCAACCAAGATATACATGAGCTACCAAGCATGAAGCAAAAACCACTGGTGGACACATGAGTGTCATAGCAACTAGCCCAATCAGAGTCAGAAAAAGCATGCAAATCTGGCAGTAGTGATCCCTCCTTGGGATAAAACAACCCAAGTAGCCGAGTACCACTCAAGTAGCAAAAGATGCGCTTAACCGCCTTCCAATGCGTGACTCCTCGGCAATGCATAAACCTGCTCATCTCTGAGACAGCAAGCTGAATATCTGGCCGAGTAATGCATAAGTAAATCAAGCATCCAACAATCTGCTGATAGAGAATAGCATCAAATGCATCTCTAGCATCATGAAGACTCAATCATAAACCTGTCTCCATAGGAGTGGCAATAGGCTTACAGTCTTCAAGGCCAAAACGCTGCAATAATGTGTCAATATATTTCGTTTGACACAAAGCCATTCCACCATCAACTTGCATAAATTGAATGCCCAAATAGTGATGCAAATGCCCCAAATCAGACATCTCAAATGAGGCATGCAAATCAGCCTTGAAATCAGCAATATGCTTCTCAATAGGACCAGTGAGGAGCATGTCAAAAACATAGACAACAATGATCAGAAGCACATCATGAGCACGCTTAACATATAAGGTGCTTTCAGTTGGACTGTTCACAAAACCATGTGCAACCAGATAGGCATGTATCTTCTCATACCAAGCACGTGGTGCTTGCTTTAAACCATATAATGCCTTCTTTAACCTGCACACCTGGTTTTCATGCCCTTTCTGCACAAAGCCTCGGGGCTGAAAAACATACACTTCTTCATGCAAGTCGCCATTCAGAAATGCTGTTTTAATGTCCAACTGATGTACATTCCAACCATGATGGGCTGCAAGTGCACAAATGCTCCGAACAGTAGTCATACGACATGTAGGTGCAAAGGTCTCATCAAAATCAATGCCTCTTTCCTGGGCATAACCCTTTGCAACAAGCCTAGCCTTATACCTGTCAACTGTACCATCAGGTTTACGCTTCAGCTTGTCTACCCACTTAGTGCCAATGGCCTTCTTGCTAGGAGGCAAGTCACATAAAGACCATGTACCATTCTTCATTATAGCATCATATTCAGATTGCATGGCAGCCATCCAATTTTTTGAATTCTGTGCTTCATCAAAAGAAACAAGCTCATTCTCATCATAGAGACTAGACGCAGCCATAGCATAGCAATCTGATGCAAAGGAGGCACTATGAGAGCCTGAACGAGTATGATATGACAAACGTGCATCTAATTTGCTGTCACGCAAAGTCTGCACCAGCCATTCTGGCATAGTTTTTGCTTGCTCAATATCAGCTCTCTCATCAACAAGTGCATCATGTAAATCTGCATCAGAAATAGAATGATCTGCATCATCATATGAAACCTGCAAAGGTTGAGAAGTTGCCTCATTAGGATCAGCACTAGACTGTCCACCTGTAAAAAGAGGCATCAAGGTATCATACATGTCTTTGGAGCTAACAGATGTCTCCTTAGTACATGAAAGCAATGGCTGGATAGCATCTTCCACAAAGACAACATCACGGCTAACCAGAATGCGTTTAGTCTGTGGATGATACAGACGATAGCCTTTACTTTCAGAACTGTACCCAACAAAAATACATTTTACTGCCTTATCATCCAATTTTCTACGATGTTGTTCAGGCACTAATGCATATGCCAAACAACCAAAAACATGCAGATGAGCAACAGATGGCTTGCGGTCATGCCAAGCCTTATATGGAGTGATAGACTGCAACACTTTAGTGGGACACCTGTTAAGTACATATGTTGCACACATGACAACCTCAAGCCAGAAACTATGTGGTAAAGCCTGACTCTTGACCATACACCTCGCCATCTCCATCAGTGACCTGTTCTTCCGTTCATCAACTCCATTCCGTTGAGGTGTATACGGCACTATACACTGGTGTTTTATCCCACGTTCAGCCAGAAATGCATTAAAATCAGAAGACATATATTCCCCCCCTCGATCAGAACAGAGGGTGCCCATTTTACATGCTGACAGATTTTCAGCCAAAACCAAAAACTGTTTAAAGCACATGAATACTTCGGACTTTGCTTTGAGTGGATATACCATGCATGCCTAGAAAAATCATCAATGAAAGTCACGAAGTAAAGGTAATTCCCAAAAGAGGGTGTCTGCATAGGACCATAGACATCACTATGTACAAGCTACAATTTCTGCGTAGTCCGAACTGAACCATCTTTTGGAAAGGAGGAACGTTGCATTTTGCCCAAAATACAGCCTTCACATACATGTTTTCCAGGTATCTAAAGCTTGGGCAAAGAAGACACCATATCATATTTCTGTAGGCGTAGCAAACTAGCAAAATTCAGGTGACCAAAGCGTACATGCCAAAGCTTTGCATCTCACATAGCCTGAGAATCATGAACTGCACATGCTGAATAATTCACACATCTTTCATAGTCTATGAGCTTATACAACCCACGACATAAAATGCCAGAAGCAATAATAACATCGCCATTTGACAGATCATGAACTATACATCTGTCATCAACAAATTTCACAACCAAGCCAATCTTGGCTAATGCAGAAACTGATAACAGATTCTTCTTGATCCCTGGCACAAATAAAGCATCTGACAAGGGGAAAGAACTACCATCAGCAGTAGTCAGAATGATCTTACCAACTCCCATAACAGGATAAGAGGAGTTGTTGGTGCATGTGACAGTATTCCCTGTAGGGGCAGGCTCGAGTGAAGAGAAGAAACTGTGTTGCGAGGTAATATGTTTGGTCGCCCCACTGTCAAAGTGTTGCGGAAATGTGGTATAATTTCTTTATTCTGATACCACTCCTTATCGACGCGACGAAGGCTGAACCTTAGTAAACCTGCGAAAAACGCCACGTCCAAGAAGAACTAAGCTAGAGTGATTCAGAACACCTCTGTAATCAATCAATAGCTTAGCAAAGTCTAGCACTCAATATATAAGACTGCGCTCTAAATTCACTGGAAGAAATTTCACCGAAACTTCACCAGACTGTCACTGGACTGACACCGTAATCGTACCGAAATTGTATCGGAATGAACTTCAAATCTTTTTATAATTACTTCAAGTAAACATACATGAAGTAAGGAAGTGACGCAAAAGCTTCCTTAACTTACTGAACACTTTCTGAAGTTTAAGGAAAAATTCCACTAGTTCAGACAGCCTCTTTCCGGTCACACTTTGTACTGTGTATAGATATCTTTTTCACCGGAAACCTTAATCAACTAAAAGTAGAGATGTCTAGCTACAGAATGAGCTATCTCTCACACAAAACTTCGCATTACTCTATGAGATCTACTTCGTTCTTCTACCGGAAAAATACTTTTACAGTAAGAACTGCAACTGACCGAAAATGCGGTTACTAAGAAATGTTAACTGTTAACTAGCTTTAAAACATACTCTGTTTCTTTCGCATACAAACAGTACGCACAAACATCCACATGAACATGTGTTTTCTATTAGAGAAGATGTGTACAAGTGAGCTTGGCCTCTTCTTGCTCAAGCTACAGAAACTCTCCTATACTGAGTAGTTTCTTATTACCATCTTTCTCTCAGATGAATACCCGATATCTCAGGCTTTCTGTTATTCATCTATACATACGCGATCTCTGGCGTCTTCTTCTACATACGCGATCTATGGCATCTTCTGTCTATAATTCTGCGCATCTGCTATATCTCTCTATTCTTCTCGCACTCTCTCTCTCTTCTATATGTGCTCTTATTTATACTGCACGCTCTTTTTAAGCACGTTCTTGTTCGCACTTCCCTTCTATTATTCCTTTGCACGTTCTCTCTTTGTACAATTTGATTCGGCGTAACGTACTCTGATCCTGGGAGATTCTGTACTGTACATAACGGTTGTGGATTTGTCCTTCCACTAAGGCTTTTGATTTTTTTCCGATTCTGCTTCCTTCCCCTTTTTTTTTTATGTCTGTTTGTCAAATTCGTGAGTGTTTCTTCAACAGCTCCCCCTCAATCACTAATTTGACATCTTCCGGTCTTTCATATATCTTTCTTTCTTTTATACCTGCCATTTCTTTGAATCTGTTTGTCTTCGTTCCATCCAAACTCTTTGTTAGCATATCTGCAATCTGATCCTTTGTCGGAGTGTATACAATTTCTAGCTCCTTCTCCATTACCTTTTCCCTCAGGAAATGATATTGAATTTCTATGTGCTTTGTTCTTGCATGAAATACTGGGTTTGCTGCAAGATATAGAGAGCTCATATTATCTCCATGTATACTAGGTACACCTTGATCAATACCCATGCTTTTGAACAAAATCTGCATCCATATTATTTCTTTAGCTGTTTCTACAAGTCCTTTATATTCTGCTTCTGTTGACGATAACGCTACTGTGTGTTGCTTCTTTGAACACCAGCTTACCAGCTTATCTCCTAGGTATATCATATACCCGTGTGTTGATCTTCTGTCATCTTGACTTCCAGCCCAGTCTGAGTCACTGTATGCTCTGAGCTTTATGTCGGACGTAAAAGGATAATATAATCCTTCTTTTACAGTTCTTTTAATATATCTAAGAACTCTTTGTCCTGTAATCCAATGTTGATCTGTCGGACAATGCATAAATTGTGAGAGAACTCCCACTGCATAACTAAGATCTGGTCTTGTTAGCGTAGCATAAATTAAACTTCCTACTAATGACTGATATTTCTTCATATCTTTAAACTCTGCACCACTGTATCTGCTGAGTTTATGATTTACTTCAAGCGGTGTTGAAGCTTCTCTGCAATTCTCCATATTAAACTTCTTCAGTAAGTTTAGGAGATACCTTTCTTGTGTCACATATACACCATGATTTGTGTATGTGATTTCCATTCCTAGAAAGTATGACAACTTCCCTAGGTCACTGATCTTGAACTCTCTTTCGAGTAGTTTCTTTACTTCTGTAATCCCTTCATCTGATGTTCCTGTGATTATTAAGTCGTCTACATAAATACAAATGTAGATCATTCCTTCTTCTGTTCTCTTTATAAGTAGACTTGCGTCTGCCTTCAAACTTTGGTATCCAAGTTCGTTTAGATATTTTACAAGTCTGTAATTCCAAGCTCTTGGCCAAGAGCTTGCTTGAGTCCATAAAGTGCTTTTCTTAACATGCAAACAAAGTTTGGGTTTCTGGAATTTTCAAATCCTTTAGGTTGTTCCATGTACACTTCATCAGAAATGTATCCATTCAGAAATGCGTTCTTTATATCTAGCTGACTTAGCTTCCATCCTTTCGATGCTCCTACAGCAATCACTGTCCTTATGGTTGACATCCTTGCCACCGGACTAAACGTCTCGTCATAATCTATGCCATGCGTCTGGGCATAGCCTTTGATCACCAGCCTTGCTTTGTATCTGGCTATCCTTCCATCTGCAAATTTCTTTATTTTGAAAACCCATTTATTTCCGATTACTTTCTTACCATTTGGTTTCGGAACAAGTTCCCATGTCTTGTTCTCTTCTAGTGCGCTAATTTCTTCTTCCATTGCTTCTTTCCATTGCTTTTTGCCTTTAGCTTCATCATAGCTCTGTGGTTCTTCATCATCTTTGACCATATATGCATAGTCTTTCTGAGTTATGTATGACGTATCATACGAGTACCTTTCTGGTTGTCTTCTATTCCTGTTTGACCTTCTTGGTTCAAACTCTTCATATGTATCTGAATGCACTTCTTCATTATCTTCATTTCTCATACCTGATCCGTTCCTGGACGTACTTGCCTGCATATGATTTTCATCTCTGTTTACCTGAACAATTGATTTCCCTTTCTCTCTTCTTTTTATTTCTTCTTCGAATTCTTCAGTCGTATGACTTTGATCTGCATACCAACTTTTTTGTTCATCAAATGTAACATCTCTGGACACAGTAAATTGTTTGGTTAGAGGATTCCATAACCTGTAACCCATTTGCTTTTCATCATATCCAACGAACACATATTTCTCTGCTTTCGGTTCAAGCTTATGTCTGAGTTGAGACGGTACATAAGCATACACTACTGATCCAAACACTTTACAGTGATCAAGTGTTGGCTTCTTTCCCCACCAAGCTTCATAAGGGGTCATTCCTTCCAATGCTGTACATGGTAATCTGTTTACCAAGTATGTAGCTGTGTTTACAGCTTCAGCCCAAAGATAATTTGGACAATCTTTTTCGTTTAGCATAGCTCGTGCGAACTCGACTAGAACTCGGTTCCTTCTTTCTGCTACTCCATTTTGTTGTGGTGTATATTTGCAGGTTATTTCTCTTTTAATTCCTGCATTCCAAAGATAGTCATCGAATTCTCGGGAGAAGTATTCTCCCCCTCCATCAGACCTCAGTCTTTTAAGTTTTCGTCCGGTAAGTCTTTCAGCATATGCATGAAAATGCCTGAAGGCTCCAAATACTTCTGATTTTTCTTTCAAAACATAAAGAGTTATCCACCTTGTTGCATCATCAATGAATAGAACATAGTACCTCAATCCGCTGATTGATCCTTCTTTCGTTGGCCCCCATACATCTGTATGAATAAGCTCGAGTACTTCATCATGTTTGAATCCTTTCTTCTGGAAAGGTAACCTGTGGGCTTTTCCCAACTGACATGCTTCGCACTTATGAATCATATGTTGATTCTGTATATTCGGTACTCCTAATACAGACTGGTTTGCGATCATAGCTTTAATTCCTTTTTCATTGAAATGACCCAATCTCTTATGCCAGAGATCAAGTTCTGTAATTACCTTTTCTCCATGTGTGAGCAACGCTTGGCCAATGTTCCCTTGTACTCTTAAAGTAAAGAGTCTTCCTTCTTTCTTTCCAGAAACGATCTGGTTATATCCATTCTCGGGATCTTCTACAAATACACCTTTATTTGTAAATCTGACCTGAAAACCTTTCTCAACTATCTGTCCCACGCTAATCAAATTTTTCGGTATTGTTGGAACATACAAAACATTGGTTAGCAAATCTGCTCCACTCTTGCATTTCACTTTTCCAATTGAGTGTACGCTATGTCTCGTATTGTCACCTGTTTGAACAGTGTGACTAGAACTACCTTTTTCTAGTTCTGACATCAGTTCTATATTTCCTGACAAATGATTAGAGCATCCAGAATCAATGTAAAATACCTTTAGGTCTTCATTATCTGATGTGCTGATAGAGTTCATCATCAGCGATGTATGACTTTCATTCTGCGTGTCGTTTGCATAGTTGTTGTAGGTGGTGTTGTAGGATTGATTATGTCCCCAACTTCTCGCTCCACCTCTACCATAGCCTCCTCTTTGATTTTGTCTTCCTCTTTGATATCTTCCGCTTCTGCCTCTGCTATTACTGTTTTGATTTTGATTTGATCCTTGTTGATTGTGCCAACAGTCATGAGCCAGATGATTACTTAATCCACAAATCCAGCAAGCTTTCTTGTTGGTATTCTGGCTACTTCTTCCTCTTCCAAAACCTCTTACTCTTCCTCTGCCAGTGCCTTTACCTCTTGCGTAATAGGCCTGAGAACTCGACTCTTCTTCGTCTTTTGACTTACCTTTTTCTTTCTTTTTGTTCATGTACATTGCAGAGCTTTGTCCTTTATCTGCATCTCCTTTCAGGTCTTGCTCATATGTGAGCATCAAACCAAGCAACTGATTTAAATCTGGCACAAAATGATTTAAAGAAAGTTCAGTTGATAGTACAAAAGGTTTCCACCTTTCATCTCCTCTCAAACCTGTGAGCACTTGCGCTATCAATCTATGATCTTCGACTTCTTCATTTATGGATCCAAGACTATCTGCTAGATCCTTCATTTTAGTGACATAGTCACTTATGCTTTGACTCAACTTCTTTCTGAATGTCGTAAACTTGGACCATAAACTAGCCTTCCTGGCTTTCGTAGTATTTTGGAAATGATCTTCCAATGCACTCCATATGTCCTCTGCCTTCTCTAGACCTCTAATATGCGGTAGTAGATTATCTGTTACGGTATTATAGATGTAGGCTCTTGCCGTTGCATCTTTCTTCTACCACAGCTTCAAGGCTTCTAATTCTTCTTTTTCCGGTTGACTATCATCTTCAAAGGTCGGCTTCTTTTCTTCTCCGGTCACGTACATCATTAAGTCCTTACTCATAAGTAAGGCTTCCATGCGCATTACCCATGCGGGATAATTATCTCTGTCCAACTTATCAATAGTAACGTGGTCTACCATGATCTTCTTGTTTCTGTTACTTCCGGTGAGCTTTTGAGAATCTTTCTGCTCTTTAGAATCTTTCTCGTTCTCGTTCCACTCGTTGTGGTTAACCGGCTCTTGTCTCCAATAATGGTGAATACTCTGGGCTGTGATACCACTGTTGCGGAAATGTGGTATAATTTCTTTATTCTGATACCACTCCTTATCGACGCGACGAAGGCTGAACCTTAGTAAGCCTGCGGAAAACGCCACGTCCAAGAAGAACTAAGCTAGAGTGATTCAGAACACCTCTGTAATCAATCAATAGCTTAGCAAAGTCTAGCACTCAATATATAAGACTGCGCTCTAAATTCACTGGAAGAAATTTCACCGAAACTTCACCAGACTGTCACTGGACTGACACCGTAATCGTACAGGAATGAACTTCAAATCTTTTTATAATTACTTCAAGTAAACATACATGAAGTAAGGAAGTGACGCAAAAGCTTCCTTAACTTACTAAACACTTTCTGAAGTTTAAGGAAAAACTCCACTAGTTCAGACAGCCTCTTTACGGTCACACTTTGTACTGTGTATAGATATCTTTTTCACCGGAAACCTTAATCAACTAAAAGTAGAGATGTCTAGCTACAGAATGAGCTATCTCTCACACAAAACTTCGCATTACTCTATGAGATCTACTTCGTTCTTCTACCGGAAAAATACTTTTACAGTAAGAACTGCAACTAACCGAAAATGCGGTTACTAAGAAATGTTAACTGTTAACTAGCTTTAAAACATACTCTGTTTCTTTCGCATACAAACAGTACGCACAAACATCCACATGAACATGTGTTTTCTATTAGAGAAGATGTGTACAAGTGAGCTTGGCCTCTTCTTGCTCAAGCTACAGAAACTCTCCTATACTGAGTAGTTTCTTATTACCATCTTTCTCTCAGATGAATACCCGATATCTCAGGCTTTCTGTTATTCATCTATACATACGCGATCTCTGGCGTCTTCTTCTACATACGCGATCTATGGCGTCTTTTGTCTATAATTCTGCGTCTCTGCGCATCTGCTATATCTCTCTATTCTTCTCGCACTCTCTCTCTCTTCTATATGTGCTCTTATTTATACTGCACGCTCTTTTTAAGCACGTTCTTGTTCGCACTTCCCTTCTATTATTCCTTTGCACGTTCTCTCTTTGTACAATTTGATTCGGCGTAACGTACTCTGATCCTGGGAGATTCTGTACTGTACATAACAGTTGTGGATTTGTCCTTCCACTAAGGCTTTTGATTTTTTTCCGATTCTGCTTCCTTCCCCTTTTTTTTTTATGTCTGTTTGTCAAATTCGTGAGTGTTTCTTCAACACAAAGTACCAAACATCTGAGTCCACTGTAGACATGCACTGCTCATGAGAAGATGGGTCAAAACTGCAAACAGTAGTAAACGCCCATTTTTCTTCCTGCACAAGATTAGCAGACTCTGTTTTTGGTGTAGAGGCTTCTGCAACAACCATTCCAGCCTACTTTTTCTTTGCCTCTTTTGCAGCCAGTTTTGGACAGTTCTTTATGATATGATTATTCCCTTTACAGTACTTGCAAAACAATTTCTGCTTTTCTGATTTCTTCTCATCTCTGTCCTGGTTCTTCGAATGTGCAACATTTGCAGATTTCTGCTTACTAGTAGAAGAGCTCCATTTTCCTTTGCCCTTCTCACTAACCAGGAAAGCTTGATCTGCAACACACATAATGGACCTGTTCTGCCTGGACTGATCTTCCTGCAACAGAACAGAGCCTAACTCCTCAAATGATAAGGTATTCGGATTGCCTTTCATCATCAACCGAAGAGTAGAAGCAAAACTCTGATATGAATCAGGAAGACCATTCAGAATGGTCTACACAAGTGAGCTATCTGGTATAACCTCATCAGCAGAAATCAACTATTCCTTCAAATCTTTGATCTTTGTTAGGAAACTGTCCATAGAATCACCTTCATTCATGTGCTCATTCTCCAACTGTTTTCGGAGGTAAGCAACACGAGCCTCATTCCTAGCTTGGTACAATGTGGTAAGTGTATTCCAAGCATCCCTAGCTGTTCTGCAAGAGCGAATATGAGGAATAATGGCACGTTTGATAGACAAAGCTATCAATGCATGTGCCTGGGCATCTCTGCCATCCCAACGAATCTGCTCTGCAGTAGGTGCAACAAAAACAGCAACACGAACAGGAATCTGCACAATATCATCTTTGACACCATCTTCATCAGCTCCAGCACCTGTATTTGTAGTACCTGTTGTTATAGGTGTAAAAGGATGTCTTTCAACACCCTGCACAATGTTTCACAATCCTTTTGCAACCAAAACATGTCCCATCATATAAGCCCATAATGGGTAGTTGGTACCATCCAACTTATCCTCAACAGCCAACATACGGAATACATCACTGCTTTCAGCCATGGCCGGTGACTAAAATACCTTGATGCAAAAAATTGACTCTATCTCAAAAAGTTGAACAGAACTGCCCAGACGAGTTCTGCTAGACCTATAGCAGACTTCGAGACGCTTAAACTGGCGAACAGAAATTGGTATATACCTTTTGCACAAAAAGATGAAATAGCCTGCACCAGCGCTGCGATAGTGCGTTCGGAGGCCGAAACGAGCTCAGATCGCGATTTCGGCACCACAAAGTGAAGCTGTTTTGATCTCGGAAACAGGTTGAGTATGCTCACCAAAATTCGTGCGATTCTGAGACTGCAAACGGAGGAGTGTTGATGGCGCCCTAGATGAAGCGACGACCTGCTCTGATACCAATTGTCTGAGTTAGACGTCTGCGGAAGCACGCGAACAACACAAGGAAGAAGAGGAAGCTTGGAGCTCAACACACAATACTGAATGTATTACTAGAGAATGTACAAAGATAAGTAGCCCATTAGGGCAGTAGGTGTATATACAAGCCGGGGGAAAAAAACCTCCTAAAGAGGGAAAAAAGTGCCCCGGCAGTCCTAGTGTGTTCACACACATCACTACCTAAATATATCAACATGTTTTTGGATCTAATTTACTCTATTTTGTCTAGGTACATTGATGCAAGCAAAGATTCTCAAATGCTATATATTTTGTTTAGTACCATAATATGTGATTCCTAATGTGATTATCACAATGCATCAAACCAATAATAATTTGAGAGATTCTTGTTTAATAACGTAGTTCTAGTCATTTCTATAAAATCCTACTTTTTCTATATGCTACGACATCTTGGGTGTTATCCTAATAGCTCATTCGTAAACAACAAATTGTCTCTTTTCTAAAAAACCTAATAACATCCATGGGAACCATCAAAAAGTGTAAGAAGCATATATCAAGAAAGAAAATACCATGAGATGCAATGTATCAAGCCGTATACCATAGAAATAACCATAAAACAATCACAAAATGAAAATTTCAATAGATTATAGGTCATATGGACGAATTTTTTTTTTGAAAGTATCTATAGTTCCTCCTTGATTTGAGCATAGGGTCTAAATCTTCTCACATGACTCATTCTAAACAAGAGTGAGAAGATTTTTGAAGTTAGAGAATATTGGAGACTTGTCTACAAAGATCGAAGTAAATCTCGAGTAATTATTGATGCATGCTAGAAACTAAGTGAATCCACTTCTAGATCTAGTCCTTCAAGGTCCATACATAGGAATGGATTAATTCAAGCTTCATATGAGTCCTATTTATGTATTTATTCTTATAATGGAGTTTGTGCATTTTGCCTTAAATATAACTCTCACACTTCAAGTTATGCAACTTTAAGTCTGGCAATGATCTAAAAAAAATGCATTTCTAAATGATTGGATAAGTGAAGATGTATACATGTCACAACCTCCAGGTTTTAAAACCCTAATCATGCATCTTATGTCTGGAGACTTAGAAACAAGATCCTAGAGCTTGGCATTACAGGTTGTTTACATACCTTCAAGAGCAAGGGTTCATATCTAGCAACTCAGATCCTTCTCTATTCATCAAAAGAGATCACAATGAGGTTATCTATCTATGTGTATATGTATATGGCATAATTGTGACATGTGATGATCTGAATGGCATTCAAAACATCAAGAGACACATGCAAGAGGAGTTCAAAATCAGTGATTTAGGTGAGCTCATATTCTTCCTAGGTATGCATGTCATATACACAAATGAAGAAATGTATTTGACTAAGAGGAGATACATTTAGGATCTACTTCTTAAGTTCAAAATGGAGAACACTAAACCAGTAGGTACACCTTTGGGGATGAACCATAAACTTAGTGTTTATGAAGGTGAGAAAATTGAAGACATCAAAGAGTATCAAAGCATGGTATGTAGCTTGATATATGCTACTCATATAAGGGTAGATATCTCATATAGTATAGGAGTGCTAAAATAATTCATGCACTCGCCAAGAAGACCACACATGGATTCAGCTAAGAGAGTACTTAAGTACCTCAAAGGTACAATCAAGAAGGTATATTCTATCCTTACTCTTCAGATTTGGATATCAAGATCTATTTGGATGTAGATTGGGAAGGAGCTAAGGATGATAGAAGAAATACCTATGATTACTTAACATTTGCAAGTTCAAAGCTAGTGCGATGGAGTTCCAAGAAGCAACCAACAATTGCTTTATCCTCAACTGAAGTAGAGTATAAAGGTTTGACCATAACAACTCAAGATGGAATATGGTTAAAAGCACTGTATAAAGATTTGGGACTTGTGAGTTCCAAGTCTCACATATTTGGAGATAATTTAAGTTCCATGCATCTAGCAACAGACCCTATTTTCCATGCAAGAACCACATAGAGGTTCATTTCCACTTCATCAAGGAGAAGCTCATGGCAAAAAAGGTTGACATTTCTTTTGTCCCAACTAAAAAGTAAGTAGCAGATATAATGATGAAGGCACTTGATGGAATAAAGCTTTGCAGATTTAAATCAATGACATGTATTCAACCTATTAGAGAATGAAGAATCAAGCATACTTTAGCTTGAGGGAGGGCTGTTGGAACATCAAGCTTACACTATTCTTGAGGTGGATTTGATCTACATCAAAAAGCTATCTTTTGGATTATGTCAAACTATCCATATTTATGTTTGTTTATTGTATTTTTTTAAAAAGCTATTTTATGGATCATTTACCAATGTAAAAGCCTAAAGATTTATACATGTAAAATTAGAAAAAGAGAGTGCAAATTCGATGAATTTGAGGTGGCTGAGCTTGAAAATCAATGAATCAATCAATCACCTAAAAGTAGATCAAATTAGATCTTCACTTTTCCTATATTGTAGGAAAGTGAATCGATTCTCTTCAACAACTAATCCCACCTTCATTTGAATTTAGAATCCACTTGTAGAAGTCATGGAGCACTTCAACAGTCTATATAAAGGCTTCAAATCATTTGTAAATTACATGGAGGCAATATACATACACTTTTTGCCATCATTGTCTTGCCCCTTTATTTCTCTACATAATCTTCTTCAATAATAGTGAACCTGCAGAGGTTGATGCTCTCTCCACAAAGATCAAAATTGGATTAGGGATCATTCATTGGGAAAGTATTAGTTTCTTATATATGTGCACATATTTTCAAAGCATTTAACACAATAGATTCAGAGAAATATTAGTTTTTCTATCTCATGGTTTATCTCTATGCAACCCTAAAAAATAGGAAATACCATTGTTGAGTGTCAAGTTCATTCCAAAAGCATACTTTGCTTATTACTTGTACTCTTATACATTTTATACACTCAATGCTATGTGTAACATTCCTCCAAAAGGAGTTTGTCCAATTTCAATCCTGCTAGCTGATATGAGCATTTGAAGTTGATTGTTTCATCCAAAGATAACAAGTTTTTTGAGCTACACAATGTGCAGACCTACTTGTTTTGTGTCAACTGTTTCTCCTTGGTGCTCCAAAGTACATAGTGGATTTTAGTGCACTTATCAAATTCCTATAAGGTCTATTTGAGTCTCCATAACCTCAAGGGCTAGTCTTGTGCTAGTTGGTTGGATCAAACTTCGTCACTTCACAACTCACTTTTCTACCTCCTACAAGCTTCTCCAAGTTCTTTCAATTCTTACTCTTACCTTTACCTTTTCCTTTCCCTTTGCTAGGTTTACCTTTAGCTTTAGTCTCTAGGGCTAGGTCTTCCATAGACTTCTACACATCTAGATCAATTCTAGATTTTTCTTCCTATAGCAACATTTTTTGTAGTTTCCTAAAATTCATTAGTATGTCAGTTATGAGAAATGTTGTAAGAAAGGACATATAAAATCTAGGTAATGAGTGAGAGTTATGGTCACAAGTTCCTCATTATTAATTGCAAAGTCTATGTTAATGAATTGATCTACTAGGTCTTGGATTCTAGTTAGGTGTTCCTAGATTATTAATTTGCTCTATAAAACCAAAGAGAAAAATAATCTTACACCTAAGCAAGTACTAGGAAGTCCAAATTACTTCTAAAATCTAAAAATTTTCAAGTAAATGAATAAAATATGAATAGAGATGTGTCTGCTTTACTCATCACAAATCCTTGGTCTTGGAGATATGTTGTCAACCTGTAATTCCATGCTCTAGGTGCCTGCTTCAAACCATATAGAGCCTTCTTCAATTTACAAACATAATTTACCTTCTTGGGATCTTCATAGCCAGGTGGTTGTGACATGTAGACTTCTCAGATATCCATCCATTCAAGAAAGCATTCTTGACATCTAATTGGTACATGTTCCAATTCTTGGATGCAGCTACACTCACCAAAATTCTGATTGTTGGCATCTTAGCCACAGGAGAAAATGTCTCCTCATAATCAATGCCTTGGGTTTGTGCAAAACCCTTGGCTACCAACCTAGCTTTGTACCTATTGATTGTACCATCAGAGTTCCTCTTGAGTTTGTAGATCCATCTGGATCCTATCACCTTCATAGAGTCCTTCTTCGGTACCAAGTCCCATGTGTCACTCTCCTTGAGAGCCTCTATTTCTTCATCCATAGCTTCTTTCCATTCTGGTTTGGTGATTGCCTCCTCATATGAACCTGATTCTTCATTCAATAGATCCTTTGCAAGATATACAGAATGCTTAGTTACCAGAGAAGTGTCATACCCATATCTGATAGGCTTCTTACTTTCTCTCTGAGATCTCCTCATTGCTTGAGTTGAGGATTCTGGTATATCCTCTAGCTTCTTCATTTTCATCTTTCCTTTGGACTTCCATGCCTTGAATTCTTCAAGGTTGATTGTGTCATCATCATCTGAACTTGAGTCTTCTTTCTGGATTGGTTCCTCCTTGGTGAGCTTTGGAAAGTCTTCTTCCATATCATAGGGTAGACCAACTTTCCTGCATTCATTCTCATACCATGAGTCATTCTCATCAAAGATGACATCTCTGCTTACCTTGAAACCTTTGTTTGAGGGGTTGTAGAATCTGTACCCTTTCTGGTTCAAGTCATAACCAATGAAGATACACATATGCAACACAACCAAAGATTTTCCCCTTACCTGTGAGGGAATATGCACATATGCAACACAACCAAAGATTTTGCAATAATCCAATGATGGTCTCTTACCATGCCAAGCTTCATAAGGTGTCATTCCATCAAGTGACTTTGATGGCAACCGGTTAATGAGATAGGTGGCAGTAGATACACTCTCTGCCCAAAGATAATTTGGTAATTTCTTTTCATTAAGCATAGACCTAGCTGTTTCAAAAATGAGTCTATTTCTTCTTTCAGCTACCCCATTTTGTTCAGGTGAGTACCTTGTGGTTATCTCCCTCTTGATGCCTCTTTCCTGCAAGAAGTCTTCAAATTCATTGGAGAAGTATTCACCTCCTCCATCTGACCTTAGCCTCTTCAAGTTTCTACCTGTTTGATTTTCAACTAGTGCAAGATATCTTTTGAAACAATTAAATACTTCATCCTTATGCTTCATAAAGTATAACACAGTCCATCTGCTATAGTCATCAATGAAGGACACATAATACCTTGATCCTGAAGTGGAAGGGTCCTTGCTTGGTCCCCAAACATCTGTGTGCACCAAGTCAAGGTAGTCTTCATGCATAAAACCTTTCCTTGTATAAGGTAACCTGTGAGACTTACCAAATTGACAAGCACCACACTTGTAAATCATATGTTGCTTGGATACATTAGGTATCCCAAGCACACATTGATCCCTGCACATTTGCTTTAGGGTTCTTTCACCTATGTGACCTAACCTCTTGTGCCAAATTTCCAAGTCTGAAAGTGTTTGATCCTTGTAATTGTATAAAGCAATATTTTTGGTGTCTTCTAGCTCAAAAGTAAACAATCTACCTGATTTCTCTACCTTGGCTATCCTTTTGAATCCATGTCTTGGGTCCTCCACATATGCTCCATGTTGATTGAACCTGACCTGCAAACCTTTTTCCACAATCTGACCTACACTCATTAGGTTCTTGGTGATGGTTGGGACATAAAGTACTCTGCTCAATAAGTTCTGATTACCATCACTAGTCTTTACATTACCAACCTTTACAACAGAATGTTTAGTATCATCACCTGTCTGTACCTGATGTTTGCCCTTGGGTTCTTCCAAATCAGAAAGTAGTACCACATTACCAGCTACATGGTTAGAACACCCTGAATCAATATAAAATAAATGATCATCATTTGTACCTGCCTTGGAGGTCATATTCATGATCAATAGGGAGTCATCTTGCTCCTCTGTATAGTTGTTGTAGTCCTTCCTATTTCTGTATCCACCTTGGTAGTTACCATTGTGATTGTGGTTGTAATTGTTGTTGTACTGATTGTTGTATCCATTGTAGCCTTGGTGTTGGTTGAATCTACCTCTACCTTGAGAGTATCCACCTCTTTGATAGCCTCTTCCTCTCTGATTCTTATAATTTCTATAGCACTCATCTGTGGTATGGTTAGAAAATCCACAAATGTTGCATGGCGATGAGTTGTAGGATCTCCCCCTACCTGGCTTACCTCCTCTGCCTCTACCTCTTGAAGATCTACCTCTCCCTGCATAGTTTGCTTGGGAGGTAGAGCCTTCTTCTTCTTGCTTCTTTCCTTTACCTTTATCCTTAACCTTCTTATCAGTATATACAGCAGAGGGGTTGTTACCTTTTGATTGCTCTCCATTCCTTGTAAGCTTTGCTTCATGTGTGAAGAGTTGACCAATCAGAGTTGTTAAATCAGGAGCATGTATGTCCATGTATAGGTCCATTGCTGTGGTAAAGCTCTCCCATTTGTCATCAGCTTTTAGTCCATTGATTACCTGCCTTACTATTTGTTCCTCTTCAATCTCCTCTCCAATACTTGCAAGCTGGTCTGCAATGTCTTTGACCCTAGTGACAAAGTCTGAAACTGATTGCTTTGATTGCTTCCTAAGAGTAGTGAATTCAATCCATAGTTGATTCTTTCTCGCCCTTGTACTTGATGAAAAATATGTTGACAAGGTTTCCCAAGTTTCTTGGAAAGTCTTGCAATTCCTTATGTGAGGTAAAAGGAAATCAGATATAGAGTTAAGAAGATAAGACCTTGCCAAAGCATCTTTTGCACACCATGTGTTGAGCCTCTCTTGTTCATCCTTGGTGGGTAGGCCTCTAGCTTTGAATGAGGGCAATTCCTCATCTCTTGATATGAATCCAAATAAGCTCCTTCCTTGTAGATAGGTCTTCATCCTTAGAGACCAAGCTTGGTAAATGTTCCTGTCCAATTTGTCAATGAAAGAGGGAAAATCATCTCCCATGTTACCTTATTTGCTCTGATACCACTGTTGGGAGAAATGGTTGGATACACTCAGAAGATTGAGTTGGTGCTTCTATACCTGCTTCACACCAGCCCTCCTTTGACTCCAGATATGCTTAGTAGACTTGATTAGCTTCCAATTGATACCAAGAAAGCATATATGTACTTTGCAAATGATATGTGTAATGATCAAATCAAAACAGATAACTTTGCACTTCACAAATCCAAGAGAACTTGCTATTTTGGTATTAACACCTGCTCCGTCTTTTACTCAGTGTGACCAGCACACTTACAATTGATCAAATTCCTTCTGGACATATTAAATTAGCTTTACAAGCTACCATTTGCAAGTAGAATCACGCAAATTGATAAACTATGCACTAAGAAATAAGTTTAGCAAAATTAGAGTCACCCCCCGACTTTTTAGGAGTTGTGCAGAGAAATACCAGAGACGACTTCGACTGAGATTTCTCCGAGATGGCTGATCCAATGATCTTCAAATTTTGTAAGCATGTAGTATGCTTGGAGCTAGTTCCAACAAGCTTTGAATCACTTGATTTGGTTCAGTAGGCACTGAGATATGCCTCTTGGAAGTTGACAGACTTGGAGATGATAACTCAGAAAAACACAGAATTGAAAAGTATGAATGTATCTATTGATTGATGTAATTGTACAATCTCATTAGCATGATAAGCATAGCTAATTGAGGTATTGTGGTGTAGGCTAAGATGTAGCACTCACACACACAAAAATACAATGGTAGAATGCCTCGGGAGATGAGCTGAAGTGAGGATTGCACCCGCGACATTTTTTCTTCATCTTTTATAGAGGTTTTGTAGTCATTTGAATTTTGAAATTCAAATCTAAGGCTCCCTAGAATATCTCCTCTAAAAGTGAGGAGATATTCTCTCCATTAAGTCATCTAAATTTCCACGACTATATAAGTAGGTGTACTCATACATATGCCAAGTCATTTTAGACTTTTACAAAGGGTAAAGAAGTAGAAACTTATAAGCATAAGTTCACATGGTCCTTTCTTCAAATGAATTAATATCCCAAGGTTTCAAAAAACAAGTTCCTAAGGTTCCAAGCCAAGTGTGATGGCTTGAATTGCACCAACAGATTTGAGGTATAATATGCCTCTTGACTCCCATAGAAATATATGAAGGTGCTAGTGCATCCCTTGAATCCCATCTGGATTACTCTTTTGTAGGAAGCAATTTGGTAGTAGTACAGACTCCTGATGATGAAAGAGTTTCTTCTTCTTCACTAAACTCTTGTTGAGAAAAAATATGAACATGGGTTCTTCTAGAAGATGAAGTAGCCTCTTCTTCGACTTGTCTTGGCCTTGGATAAGTGCCATTGACAATATTCCACAAGTCTTTTGATACTAATAGATTCATCATCATAAAACTCCACATTGGATCGTTAGACATTCCCTCAAGTTTGTCTTCAATCTCAAGTCTATAATCACTCATCTTGTTAAGGATCTTTGTCAACTATGCTTTGATATCAAATGTTGGAAGTGGGATGGGCCACAATAACAATAAATCACAGGTTTATAGGATATTCCAACACATGAACCTTAGCATACACACCTTAAGACTCAAAAATAGATGAGTGAGAGAATAGACATGTTTTTAAAAGTGTATGGTAAGTTAGGATGCTCACCTACACTAACTTATATTCCAATGTCAAATTAAAATGTGTGAATATGATCCAAATTGACAGTATATAAATCTAGGTAGAAATAGAAACTAGATACAAGAGATTGTGTGCCTAAGAGGTATGAAGAGTGTGTGTGTGTGTGTGTATGAGAGAGAGAGAGAGAATATGGAGGATATGAATTGTTTAGATTTGTTTTACGGCAAACATGAATTCTAATTATCCTTAAATAAAAAACTATTGAATGAACAAGTGAGGATAGATTTAGACTTGTTCCCCAAAGTATGTTGCTGACACAAAGTCCTCCAGATGTCTCCAAATGTAGAGCACACCTCCTTGAAGTATGTAAGAACACATCCTCAAAGAGGACCTCCTCCTTGCGTTGAGCTGGTGCTCTAGCTTGCGCATGAGAAGATGAAAAACAATGAGGATGGCCTCTTCTTATATACCCTTGTGTGTTTCTTGAAAAGCAAGCTAACAAAGCTTAAAAGCTAGTACGATTGCTAAAATTGGTGCCAACTTTTTGCGATTGACAAAAGCAAATAGTCAAAAAATCTTCTTCACAAAAAGCTGTTGCAAAGTGCCCTCGATGTACACGGGGATCAAAATCGGGTCATTGCTAAGGGAGTGTTTTGCTTTATCGGATGTGTCAACATGCTATTGTTGTGGAGGGGAGCTTTGAAGAATACATTTTATATGTAGCCATGTTGGACCTTTTGACTTTGTGTCCAACAAAATGCTCAATCTCATGATTTAAAGCTCTATAAAGAGAGCAACAACCTCTACAAGATGACTGAGTCTCATGACGAAGGAGCAGAGAAATGAAGGAGCAACACAAGGATGGCCAAATATGTATGTATATTGCTTCTATGTAATGTACAAGTATTTGTGAGCATTTATATAGACTCTTGGGGTGGTCCACAACTTCTTTCACAAGAATTTGAATTCAAATCAGAGCAAACTAGTTTGTTGTGATTGAATGAATCTACTTTTCCTATAATCTAAGAAAAGAGAAAGTTGAAGTATTATCTACATCTTGATTTATTGATGGAGAATCAATTTCACACACTCCTAAATCATAGCATTTTGGCATTTTACTCTTGTCTTTTACAAAGATAAATGCTTTGGAAATTATATAAGAGGGTAATCATATGATCAAACTCTCCATACAATAAATGAGTGAAAACAAAACACTCTTGAATGACTATCTATGGGACCATCCAAATGATGTTTTTGATGTAGATCATATCCACCTCAAGCATTGTGCAAGATTGATGTTCCAATAGCTCCCCCTCAAGCTAAACTATGCTCGAGTCTTCATTCTCTGATAGGTTGAGTACATGCCATAGATTTGAATCTACATAGCTTTGTCCCATCAAGTGTCTTTATCATCATGTTTTCTATTTGCTTCTTAGTAGGAACAAATGAAATGTCAATTTCCTTTGCCATAAGCTTCTCTCTTACAAAGTGTTAATGAACCTCTATGTGCTTTGTAATTGCATGGAAAATTGGATTTGCAACTAGACGCATGGAACTTACATTATCTCCAAGTATGTGCAATTTGCAACTTACAAGTCTATGACAAGCCTAAGTATTGACTTGAGTCATCAAAAGGCTAAGAAACTTGAAGGAAATGTCTACTCCTTGTAGAGTTCACTTGTGAACTCCCTCTTGTAATCTTTTAGTCTTTACTTGATGTAAAAGTGAAAGAATCTAAAGTGGTTGAGTCCACTTGATCAAAAGAGGAAAGAGAAACCACAAATTTTTTATTGAAGGTAGTTGGAGAATTAAATCAATCACTAATAGATTGGAGAGTGATTGTAGCAAGTTGGGCTCCCAAGATCAACTATAAATACATGGAAAATTTAGTCATGGTTAAGAGAAAACCTCCAAGAGCTGAGATTTATGCCATATCAAGGTGTGGTTTCAAGGCACACATATGTATCAGTAAGTCCATTGTATTGTAAAATCAATATACTTTCATTTTCATGATCATTTGAGTTCATATTTTCATGTTCTTGTGAAGTGTACTATTCACTACCATATCTCTCAGTTTTTTGAGTCAAATTGCAGAGATGATTTCTCTATGCTTCGTGCATCATTTTCAGTGATCCAACTTGCTAAATTTATCTCTCTAAGTCTACCGTATGCTCACCAATTTTCATTGTATTTTGATGTTTCAATCTTCAGTTATGATCATTTGAAGTCAACTATATCGCCTCATTTTCTTCTTCTCTGCCAGCACTCTCTCAGAAGAGTCCTTTTTGTCAGAGCTGTTTTGCAATGTGTAATTCACCATTTTCCATGATTTAAAGCTTGTTGGAATCCTCATATTGTCTAGTATATTCTTACACATTCTCATGAACATTGGATTCTTAAATCGTGTGATATCTCTATTTTAATGCACATGGGTGTGTGTATTGTTACAACCCAGGAAAATCGGGGTCATCCTATGACTTGCTAAGTTTGTTTCTCTTTGTGTTCTTCATGATTTTTTATCAAATCACTCATTATTGTTAGTTATTAAGTTTATAAGAGTTCCCCAAAAGGAATTAAGTTAATTTTTGTTGTGGCCAAAGAATTGATCAAAACTTTGGATAGGTGTATGAACATAAGTAACAAGTTTTTGGCTCTTGAATCTACTCCAACTTATCTGTATTGATTCAACTTTTTGAGAGTGATCTTCAAAGATACATAGGGTGTCTAATACATCCTTTGGCAAGCTAAAAGGGTCCACCACATATCTCTGGAGTCCATTTGGCTGGTGTAGTGCAACGTTTTTGCAGCACCACTTCATCTTCATCAACTACAAATCCATCTCTTCACAGTGGTATCTGAGCAAGGTTGGACAACATGGCAGGTGGATTTCCTTCATCAATTGACAAAATGGATAGAGGTAAATACTCATCCTCATCGTTAAGGATGGAGCTTATCTTCAAGGAAGGAATTTATATGGTTATATAGCTGGAGATGAAGTTATGCCAAATTTTCAAGAATAAAAGTCAACCAACACAAGAAGAGCAAGAAAGATTGAGCACATGGTGCTCCAAGGATGCTTTTGCAAGGTCTTATCTCCTCAACTCTATCTCAGATTTTTTTTTTCCTCACATTAATAGTTGTAAAACATCTCATAAAGTGTGGAATGCAATTGAAGCCTTCTTCTCTTCAAGTACAAAGGCCAGGAAGCATCAACTATGGATAGACTTCACAACTCTCACGAAAGCTCCCAAACAAAATGTGATTGATTTTATCATAAAGCTCAAGGACATAGTAGATCAGTTGGGAAGCATTCGAGAGGTAATAGATGAAGAAAAAACTGTAAGGCAGGTCACCAATGGCTTGAAGGCAGATGACAAGTGGGAAGCATTCACCACAGCTATGGATCTATACATGGATATGCATGTACCAAATTTCACCACACTCATAGGAAAATTACTTACTCAAGAGGACAAGGTTATCAAGAATGGAGAAAGCTCCAAAGGTAATCAATCTTCAGGTTTGTATAGTGATAAAAGCAAGTCCAAAGAAAACAAATGAAGAGGAAAGAAAGTGGATGATGAAGCAGGTACACATCAAGCTAACTATGCAGGTAGAGGAAGACATGGTAGAGGTAGAGGCAGAGGAGGAAGACAAGGCAGGGGGAGATCCCAAGTCTCTAATTCATACTCTATTTGTGGATTAAATAATCATACAACTGAAAATTGCTTTAGGAATTCTAGGAATCAAAGAGGCAAAGGCTACAATAGAGGAAGTTATGGCTACAATAGAGGAAGGTTCAACAATTACCATGGCAACCACAACAATTACAAGCATTCAAACTATCAAGGAGTCAATAGAGGAAGAAGAGATTTCAATAACTACATAGAAGACTAAAATCAAGAGGACTCATTACTAATCATGAATATGGCCATGCCACAAGGAAAATCTGATGAGCATGTTTTCTACATAGATTCAGGTTGTTCCAATCATGTGGTAGGAAATGTGGCACTCCTATCAGATTTAGAAGATCCAAGGAACAAGCATGAGGTACAAACAAGAGATGATACAAGACACCTTGTGGAGAAAATGGGAAATGTCAAAGCACCTGATGGAAACATCAACTTACTCAGTAAGGTACTCTATGTCCCTACCATTACAAAGAATTGGAGAAAATAGGAAATGTCAAAGCACCTGATGGAAACATCAACTTAATCAGTAAGGTACTCTATGTCCCTACCATTACAGAGAATTTGATAAGTGTTGGGCAGATACTAGAGAAAGGGTTGCAAGTCAGGTTCACAAAAGTAGGAGCATTTGTTGAAGATCCAAGTCAAGGATTTAGGAGGATTGCAAAAGGTGAAAAGACAGGTAGATTGTTCACATTTGAATTACAAGACACTAGGAGCATTGCTCTCTTTAACTAAAACTGTGTTCAACTAATTCAAATTTTGAAGATACGTAAACTTGCTTTGAGTCAAAGTCTAGATGACTAAGGACTTTAACTTCTCAAAGATCTCTATAAATAGGGTATTGAAGCATTTTCTTTATCTTTTAAAAAAATAAGCTAGATTCACAAAAAGATTCAAAGCAAATCCAAAAACATCATCCAACCACAAGATACTAGTGTGGTAATTACCATCAGTGTGTCAACCCACTGAGGTTCTGTTGATGAGTTTTTTACTCAATTAATGCTTCACTTGAGATTAAGTCTAGGTCACATTCAGTTTTCTGACTCGTTACTGGGAATGCAATTCTTGTGCATTTCTTTGACTCACAAAAGTGAATTTACCAAGTTACACTAGGAACTTGGTGCTTGACTTAGTCAATCAAATCCTTGGTTGAAAAGATCAACTCAAAGTCAAAGTCCAACTTTTTAGAAATTTAGCAAATATTTTTGAATTAACAACAGTTTATCTTGAAGTGCTTCAAGAAGATCTTGGAAGTTACTACTTCATATCTTCTATTTCCTTTATCTTGAAATTATCTTGAATATCTTGAAGTTATCTTGAAGTTATCTTGAAGTTATCTTGAAGTTATCTTGAAGTATCTTGAGATACTATGTTTATCCTTCTTGAATTAAACTCCTTCTTTGAATTCTTAATTCCCTTCAAGATCAAAACTATCTTCAAGATCCAAAATAGGACTAGAAGATAATTATCATCCTACGGTCCGATGTCCCATACCATCTTTCCTACATCAATCTGAGTATAAAATTTGGTGTCCCATACCATCCTATTTTATATTCACATTAATGTGTAGGTGATACTTATCCTAAAGTCTAAATATATTTTGATAGAGTACCTTCTTGCTTCAATTCTTTACAAGAATTTTGAAGTTTTAGGAATTACCTCTAACTAGATTTTCTAGGTTTTGATCCCTTCACATGATCTTGTCATGATCTTATTGTGAAGAGAGATGGTGGATGCAATCCAAAGATGAGTAGGTGCTGCTAAAACCAGCTTCACACCAGCCAACTGAAACTTGAGAGTTGATTAGTAGACCCTTTAAGCTTCCTAAATCCACCAAAATATCAGCCAAGTACTTTGGAACATGTATCCCAAAAGTTTAAGTCAAGACAAACTAGTTGCGAAATGACTAGCTCCCAAAACTTGCTATTTTTGGACATACACCTGCTGGAAAAAATGAACAGTGCTCTCAACCTGGTAGGAATTAGAAAAATTCCTTTTGGGCATAGCAAATAGACTTAGCAAGCTTCCCAATCCAAGTTAAAACACTTCAAATGATGGACTGAGCACTGAGAACAAGTTTCAACAATTTCTGGAACCTCCCCACAATTCTCGGGGTTCTGCAGAGATAGACCAGTAAGCAGTAAAATGCAGATATCTCCAAAAGTATTAATCCAATGACTTGAACATTTTTATTCACAAAGTAGAAAGTACGAGCTATCCAACGCAAGTTAAATCACTGAAAACGGTTCAGTAAAACTCGAGATATGACCTTCTGAAGGTACTGCTCTGAGTGAGTATAGCAGAGAACAAAACAGAGAATTAAATGATGATAAATGTATAGATTCACATATGATTACAACCACATTGGCAATGAATCTTTGCACAATGGGAGTAGAATGATAGAGCTATGGAGTAAGCTCTTCAATCTCTACAAAATGACATGAAGTGGTCACGTACAAGGCTTGCTAATCGCCTCTTCCTTCTTGCTCCTTTTATAGCTATTCTTGGAGGGAGTTTTGAATTCGAATTCGAATGGCTCCACCTAAAAGTGATCCCCAAAGTTAGGAGAGATTCCCTCAGCTCTAAATTTTGTGGTTTTAGGTAGTTAGAGCCACGAATTTGCTTTTACATCATGGATGAGGTAAGCCATCCTTTTCCTTTTTTCTTTTTCCATTTACAAGAGATAAAATGTACTGTTTTACAAGAGGTGTTCACATGACTACTCATGTGACTTACAAATGAGGATAATATCAAGCATATCAAGCATCTAGGCTTGGGTAAAATGCACCAACAGCTCCCCCTCAAGCCTAACATGCTTGACCTTCAAATAAGTCTTCAATTGTCCTTGATTTCCTGCAAGCCAATCATCAACTTGAATCTACTTAATTTTGTACCATCAAGAGCTTTAGTCAACATGTCGGCACATTGCATATCTGTAGAGACATAGGATAGTTGAATATCCTTGCTCATTAGCTTCTCCCTTATGTAATGGTAGTGGACTTCAATATGCTTGGTTCTAGCATGGTATACCGGATTAGCTGCTAGATGTAGTGAGCTTGTGTTGTCACCAAAAATGTGAGGTGTTGAAGAATGAAGTCCAAGATCTGTGTACAAAGACTTTAGCCACATGATTTCTTGAGTTGCATTAGCCAAACCTCTATATTCTGCTTCAGTAGAAGATAATGCCACGGTTGGTCGCTTCTTCGATGACCAAGAAATGATTTTTGAACCTGCAAATGATATATACCCAGATGTGCTTCTTCTATCATCTTTAGATCCGGCCCAATCTGCATCTAAGTAGACCTTTAACTCAATATCTGAAGCATATGAATAAAACAAACCTTCATTCATGGTCCCCTTTAGGTACTTGAGGACTCTCTTGGCCGCTTCCATATGTGGTCTTCTCGACTTATGCATAAACTGACTCAATATGCTAACACTATAGCATATATCCACCCTTGTGAGTGTTGCATAGTTCAAACTTCCAACCAAGCTTTGATAGCTTGTGATGTCTTCAATTGGCTCTCCTTCATAAGCACTAAGCTTATGATTTTGCTCCATAGGTGTACCTGCACACTTGGTATTTTCCATCTTGAACTTGACGAGCATGTCATGGACATACTTCCTTTGTGTGATGTATATACCTGAATCTGTGTAGATCAACTCCAATCCAAGAAAACAAGTGAGTGGTCTGGGGTCACTTATTTTGAACTCCTCCTTCATTTGACTCTTTACCTATTTGATTCCTTCAAGATCATTGTGATAATAATATCATCAACATACACACATAAATAGATCACTTCAGATCCATTCCTCTTTATGAACAAAGAGGTATCCGCCTTGCTAGCTTTGAATCCTTGGTCCTGCAAATAAGTCACCAATCTGAAATTCCAAGCTCTTGGAGCTTGCTTCAATCCATACAAAGCTTTCTTTAGTTTGCATACATAGTTAGGATGATGTGCATCCTCATATCCAGGAGGTTGTGCCATATACACTTCCTCAGAAATCCAACCATTCAAGAAAGCATTCTTTACATCAAGTTGATAAAGATTCCAATTTCTAGATGCAGCAAGACTAATGAGAACCCTAATTGTAGGCATTTTTGCAACAGGAGAGAAAGTCTCCTCATAATCAATACCATGGGTTTGAGCAAACCCTTTAGCAACTAACCTTGCTTTGTGTCTATTTATACTTCCATCTGGATTCCTCTTGATTTTGTATATCCATCGAGATCCAATTACCTTCGTAGATGGCTTGTTAGGTACAAGCTCCCAAGTGTCATTCTCCTTCAAGGCTTCCATTTCTTCATCCATTGCATCTCTCCAAGCTTTCTTGCTTTGTGCTTCTTCAAATGTGGTAGGTTCTTCATTGGTTGAATCCTTTGCAATGTAGATTGAGTGCTTCGTGATCAAAGAAGTATCATAACCAAACCTCTCTGGTTTCTTCTTCTCCCTTGAAGACCTTCTAAGTGGTTGATGTGAGCTCTCGGGTCCATATGTAGCATCTTGCATCTTTGCTTTTCCTTTGTTCTTCCATAGCTTTAGTCTTTCCAAGTCTTCTAGGTCAATCTCCAAATCACTTTCTTCAATCCGCTTCGGCTCCTTTGGTTGAAGTGATGGAAAATCTTCATCCAAGTCATATGGCAGCTTCACTTTCCTGTCATCATCAAACCATGATTTGTTTTCATCAAAAATTACATCTCTACTCACAGAAAATCCTTTATTGGTTGGATTGTACAATCTATATCCTTTTTGGTTTTGGTCATAACCAATAAATACGCACTTCTCTGCCTTGGGATCCAAATTCCCTCTTACTTGAGAAGGAATGTGAGCATAGGCTAAGCATCCAAAGATTTTGCAATGCTCTAGACTAGGTCTTCTTCCATTCCACACTTCATATGGAGTGGTTCCATCTAGTGACTTAGATGGAAGTCTATTTATGAGATATGTGGCTGTCGACACAGCCTCTACCCATAGGTAGTTCAGCAATCCCTTTTCGTTGAGCATGGACCTTGCAGCTTCGACAATAGCTTTGTTCTTCCTCTCTGCTACACCATTGAGTTCGGGTGTATACCTTGTAGTGACTTCCCTTTTAATGCCTCTTTCATGCAAGAAGGCATCAAATTCAGAAGAGAAGTATTCTCCTCCACCATCTGATCTGAGTCATTTCAAAGTCCTACCTGTTTGGTTTTCAACAAGAGCAATATACTTCTTAAAGAAATTAAACACTTCATCCTTGTGCTTCATGAAAAACAGAATGGTCCACCTGCTACAATCATCTATGAAAGACACATAATATCTTGAGCCTGATATAGATGGCTCCTTACTTGGACCCCACACATCCATGTGCACTAGATCCAAAGGATTTTGATACATATATCCTTTCTTATTGAAAGGTTGTCTATGAGCCTTGCCGAGTTGACAAGCTTCACACTTATAAATCATGTGTTGCCTTGTGATATTAGGCAAACCAAGTACACTTTGGTCCCTGCAAATCTGTTTGAGTGTCCTCTCACCAATGTGAGCAAGCCTTTTGTGCCATATCTCTAACTCTGTTAGAGTTTGAGATCCATAGCTAAACAAAGCTATGTTCTTTGTATCTTCCACTTCGAAAGTGAAAAGCCTTCCTGTCTTTTCTCCTTTGGCAATCCTTCGAAAGCCTTGCCTTGGGTCTTCAACATATGCTCCAAATCGATTGAATCTAACCTGCAATCCTTTTTCAACAATCTGTCCAACACTTATTAAATTTTTGGTAATTGTAGGGACATACAAGACTTTGCTTAAGAGGTTCATATTCCCATCTGATGTCTTCACATTACCTATCTTCTCCACTGAGTGCTTTGTGTCATCTCTTGTCTGCACTTCATGCTTGTTATGAGGATCTTCCAAATCAGAAAGTAAAGCCACATTTCCTGCTACATGGTTCGAGCATCCCGAATCAATGTAAAATATGTGATCATCATCCTTACCCTTCTTCGCTGATAGATTCATAATCAATAATGAATCTTCTTGACTTTGGTCCTCTACATAGTTATTGTAATCTCTTCTTCCTCTATGGCCACTTTGATAGTTGTTGTTGTTGTTGTAATTGTTGTTGTAGTAGTTGTTGTTGTTGTAGCCTCCATTGTATCTACCTTTATTTGATCCATAGCCACCTCTATTGAATCCTCTTCCTCTTGAGTTCCTTGGATTCCTGAAACATTCTTCAGTAGTATGGTTAGATAAGCCACATATGTTGCAAGGTTGAGATGATTGGAATCTCCCCCTGCCTTGCTTTCCACCTCTGCCTCTTCCTCTAGCTCTTCCTCTACCTGCAAAGTTTGCTTGGAAAGAGCTTCCTTCATCTTCATTCTTCCTATTCTTTGACTTGTCCTTGACCTTAGCTTTATTAGAATATAAGGCAGAAGTTTGATTACCTCTTGAGGACTCACCACCTTTGCTAATCTTTGCTTCATGAGTGAAGAGTTGGCCCATGAGTGTGTTGAGGTCGGGTACATGCATATCCATGTATAAATCCATGGCTGTTGTGAATGACTCCCACTTTTCGTCTGCTTTGATTCCATTCATGATTTGTCTCATGATTTGCTCCTCTTCAATTACCTCTCCAATGCTTCCAAGTTGGTCGGAAATCTCCTTCATCTTTGTGACATAATCAGTCACATTTTGCTTCGGGCTTTTCTTCATTGTTGTGAACTCCATCCACAATTGGTTCTTCCTTGCTCGAGTGTTGGAAGAGAAGAAAGAAGCAAGTGCATTCCAGGTCTCTCTTGATGTCTTGCATCCCTTGACATGAGGTAAAAGAAAATCAGAGATTGAGTTTAGAATATAGGACCTTGCAAGTGCATCCTTCGAACACCAATTCCAAAGTCCTTCCACTTCTTCATGTGATGGTTGCCCTTTGTTCCTCATGGTTGGCATTGCTTCATCTCTGGATATGAATCCATATAGATTCCTCCCTTGAGGGTAAGCCTCCATCCTTAGAGACCATGCCGGGTAGTTGTTTCGATCCAATTTGTCAATTGTTGATGGGAATCCATCTCCCATGTTGCTTGACTATGCTCTGATACCACTGTGAAGAGAGATGGTGGATGCAATCCAAAGATGAGTAGGTGCTGCTACAACCAGCTTCACACCAGCCAACTGAGACTTCAGAGTTGATTAGTGGACCCTTTAAGCTTCCTAAATCCACCAAAATATCAGCCAAGTACTTTGGAACATGTATCCCAAAAGTTTAAGTCAAGACAGACTAGTTGCAAAATGACTAGCTCCCAAACTTGCTATTTTTGGACATACACCTGCTGGAAAAAATGAACAGTGCTCTCAACCTGGTAGGAATTAGAAAAATTCCTTTTGGGCATAGCAAATAGACTTAGCAAGCTTCCCAATCCAAGTTAAAACACTTCAAATGATGGACTGAGCAGTGAGAACAAGTTTCAACAATTTATGGAACCTCCCCACATTTCTCGGGGCTCTGCAGAGATAGACCAGTAAGCAGTAAAATGCAGATATCTCCGGGCTCTGCAGAGATAGACCAGTAAGCAGTAAAATGCAGATATCTCCAAAAGTATTAATCCAATGACCTTGAACATTTTTATTCACAAAGTAGACAGTACGAGCTATCCAACGCAAGTTAAATCACTGAAAAAGGTTCAATAAAACTCGAGATATGACCTTCTGAAGGTACTGCTCTGAGTGAGTATAGCAGAGAACAAAACAGAGAATTAAATGATGATAAATGTATAGATTCACATATGATTACAACCACATTGGCAATGAATCTTTGCACAATGGGAGTAGAATGATAGAGCTATGGAGTAAGCTCTTCAATATCTACAAAATGACATGAAGTGGTCACGTACAAGGCTTGCTAATCGCCTCTTCCTTCTTGCTCCTTTTATAGCTATTCTTGGAGGGACTTTTGAATTCGAATTCGAATGGCAACACCTAAAAGTGATCCCCAAAGTTAGGAGAGATTCCCTCAGCTCTAAATTTCGTGGTTTTAGGTAGTTAGAGCCACGAATTTGCTTTTACATCATGGATGAGGTAAGCCATCCTTTTCCTTTTTTCTTTTTCCATTTACAAGAGATAAAATGTACTCTTTTACAAGAGGTGTTCACATGACTACTCATGTGACTTACAAATGAGGATAATATCAAGCATATCAAGCATCTAGGCTTGGATAAAATGCACCAACACTTATGCTTTCCTTATGGAACTTAAAAAAACTTTTGATGTAATATCCATCCTTCTTTGCTAGGGTTTTCAAATGAAAACCAATATGAATTCCAAGTACTTGAACTTTCACAGATTCAAGTTTAATTGGTTTATTCTTGACCAATTTGTAATGACAAGATCTTTTAACTTCTTGTCTTTAGATTCATTTCCTTACTTATGCTTTAGGTACCTATCATGGCCAGGATTTTATAGGAATCTCTCTACTGCTTAAGTATAAGCATCCACTCATGCTTTTTGGATTTGTACCAAAATCCCTTTAAGGATAGGCAAACATTTATGTTTTACCTTCCACAGACTTAAGTACCGTCTTCACGGTTGCAGACTACATTTTTGGAATTCCTTCACTCTATTCATACTTGGAACAACTTTAATTTTTTCACAATTTTCTATTGGATAAATGGAACCTGAATGAATAATTCCCAAAGCGAATTTTATTGCCAATGCTTGGGCAATCTACAAAGTAGTTCCAATTTCACATACTTGGACAATCATGGCCAAGTTTGATCAAGTCTAGTTGATCTTGTGACTATAATAAAGAATAAGTCTTTATAAATAAGATCTCCTGAACTATCAAACGCTTCTTTGCTTAACCGCGGGATTTTTAGAGATCTTTTCCTCAACTTCAGTCCAAGCATACACTGATGCCTCTTAGATTCCAAAGATAAGAATCTTTGATATACCTTTTAGGTTATATCACTATTTTGACTTAACTAACCAATACTTGTGGTTTGGGAATTACTAGGAACTACTTGCTGACTAAAGAGTTTAAATAATTTCCTTCTCACTACTTGGGAGAACATTATTCTTCAAAGACTTGAGATTCCTTCTAAGGAATCTAATAACTTGAGCAAGTGATTCATCATGGAATCTTTTGCAATGCTGGATTCTTTCAAACAATATCCAGAAACCTTACTGACTCAATCATATTCATTTCCTGAGTATCAAACTAGAGATTAAATATCACCTTTAGGATATGGTTTCCCATGCCACAATGAAAGTTTAAGTTGAACTTTCATTTATGTGATATTGACTCCTATTCTTGAGTTTGATACAAGATTCATTATTATTGGTCAATCTTTAGATGTTACTAGAGTCCTTTAAACATATTTCACCAAGCAAAATTATGTTTAAAGTCCAAGCACCTATTGATGATTGATCTAGTAGTAATGCTACTATGAACACATAACTTTGAACTTTATAGCTTGTTTAGGAAAAGTTCATGGATTGGAGATCCATTTCTTGGAACTTTCTATTTTTAAATGAAAAGTTCACACTTGCTTCAAGTCATTAGGAAATTATCTTATTTCCTAAAGATTGCTTAGCTAGTTGCATCATTATTCCCGGGTCCTGTCATATAGTATGAATTTTCGTGTATTTTGGGAATAGTTCATGAATCAATTAAGATCCTCTACTTGGAACATCTGCCTTCCCAAAAATAAATTCATCTCGAACATGGTAGGAGAATGATCTCACGTGGAATAGAAGGCTTGAGTATTTTTATTTTTGTGTTTCTCTTTTAGTGAAATATCTCATTTCCTAAAAATCACTTACCGAGGTTTCATTGTGAGATATGAATCTTGAAACCACAAAGAAACTTTTTAGAACTTTCGAAATCTTCTAGATAGAAGAGTGCTTCCAAAGTTTCCATGTTTTCATGGCCCTATGCATCATTAACAGAGATGCAAAACATGAACAAAACACAAATCTATTGAACTTCAAAGTTGAATTTGTATTTAAGTTCATCGATTTGGTTGTTGAGTTCCATGGAATCAAAGAGTGCTCATGGAACTTGGAAATATAGCTGAAGTTATCATCCAATCTTGGGATGCTTGAGAACTTACATAAATTATGTAACTAATCAACTAAAGCTTATCCGCATGACTCTCTAAATATCACCTATACTTAAAGTAGTCATTATAAGATTATCTTCATGACTTTCTAAGTACATCTGGGTCTTAGAGTCATCATAAATCGCAAAAGGTTTGCAAGTAATTAAATTTTCTTGATCATCAAGAAAATTTAATACGTAACTTTCTCCTACTGCCTACTTATACTTAGTAAGACATCAAACATACTTAATTATCATTAAGTATTTGTCTTCGATAGCGGAGTATCAACTTGGGAAAGGAATCAACTAATTACTTGAGCTGCAAATTGGGACTTGCATGTCTTTGCAACTAACTAGTCCTCTGTCTTCCCTAATGTCAAGCCACAAGCTTTATAGAGTAAGCCAAATACTAAGAAAGTACATTATCATATCTACTTGCAAACAGCATCCCGTTCTATCATGCAAATGCATGTGCTCACATGCATATGTATGCATGTTCTTTACATGTCCAAGAAATAATGCAGCAGTTATGCATGAGCTTGATGCATGACTTTTCCTTGTACTAAGAATGTATATCATGCAATCTTGATGCATGTATATCCTTTCCTTTGTCCTAATGTACTATGATATAAAAACAAATCCTTATGGTGCAATAAAAAGCTTACTCAATGGAAAGGAAATCTAGTATTAAACTACCAAAATACATTCTTTGATGCATAAGGATGCTTTTTTAAACCAAGTCTTTCCTTAATGCAAACTAATGCTTGGAATCAGAAGTGGAATTTTTCATTATTCTAATCTAGACTTAATCGATTGAAATCTTGACTATTTCAATGTGCATGTAGGATTGTGTAGAGTAATGAAAACAAGATAAATAAAGCATTAAGGCCAAGTAGAAACTGGAAAATACTTAGCTTTGATCATAGCTTCATCCATCCTCTCATCCTTGCGAAGAGCCATCTTCCATTCTTGAAGACCGTTGCTTCTTCTTGTCCTCTCCTTTGAAGAAATAAAGCCTTTATATTAGCCCATCCTTTGCCTTCAAATGATGTATGGAAGATGCTTCATTTTGTCTTTCTGATGAAGGATAAGACCGAGAATAAGAAGCAGATGATCCAAACAATCTCCATTCCATTTGATTGGAGATTCCCATCTGATTCTATGCCTTGTACATTGAGTAAACTGCCGTACTTCGAGTTGGATTCCTCAGTTTGCTGGTTGTAATAGCCATCCTAAACTCGGGACATCATGGGTTCAAGACCCGCCCAGTACCAACTATAGAATGCATGTAGTATATTGCTTTTGATACAGATCTTTGAAAATTGCATGAACAAACAAATCATCTGAATGATCCTTGGGCTCATGGATACGAAGAAGCCCACCTTTCAGCAAGGTCCTGTGTTCGATACCCGTGCAGGAAAACCTTCTGCCTTTTGTCTCTGTTGTAATAATGCAGATGTCTGAATTGACATAATATTTGCTGTAGAACAAGACACACAAATGACTGGTGTTCTTGGATAAGAGAACACTTCCCATCAAAGAAGGTTGTGGGTTCGATACCCGTCCCAGTCAACGATCTCTCTTTTGACCTCGATGAAGGAGCTTTCAGTAGTCGGTTTCCATATTGTGACGAATATTGCAGAGAATTGAATATCTAACTCCATGGCCGTCTTGGATATGAGAATACCTTCATGATTAGTAGGTCCCGGGTTCGAACCTGTTGAGCCACCTGAAAGCACTATTTTGTTTATGCCATACGCGCTTCTACAATAAGCAAATAGTATGTCTACTTTAATTGTTTGCAGATATGTGCATATGACGGATTTGCTCTCTTGGTCAATAGAAATTGCCCTCAACAGAAGGACTCAGGATCGAATCCCCTACGTGATCACTCCTCAAGATGAAGGTGAAAGCCATTTGAATATCTCTTTATGCCTCTCTCACCCCACCGAATCAAACTCGTATTTGATTGGCAGCACATCTGCGAGCAAAAAATACAACCACCCACGAGTTTTTTTTTTGACAACGAAGATGATGAAATGAAGCTCTACATGTAGAGAGCATGAAGATGATGAATCCATCACAAGGTCTCCATGGAAGCTCAACCTTGAGCTCTGATAGTAATGCAAAAGAATGAACAGTAATGACCACCACATGCTACAGAGATGACTCTCCTCCCAACCAAATGCCTCTATATATAGCCTCTCCAAGGGACGGCCTTCTTGGGAAGGTGGATACTAGCCAGCCATCTGTCAGCCATGTAACTGCATGTGCGCCAAGTGTCCCAGTCAACTCGAGTTAACTCAAGTGGATGCTTGTAGAAGGCTCTAGATCTCTTTGGGCAAAATACTCTCTCCATGTCCCCCATGGGGATTGAACCCAAGACCTCCTCCTTCACATCCTTAAGACTTAACCACTAAGCTAAGTGGATCACTTGTTCACAAGAGCACAAGACCTCCTAGTAAGTCTAAACTCGAGATCTTTGGTCATACACACGGATGACCAAACGGTGTCCGATTTCAGATCCATCTGAATCGACCAGACTTTTCAGATCCATCTGAATCGACCAGACCCCTAGATCATAAACTTACTTTATTACAAGGAGCTGTTGGAGCAAGTGTATGACAAACCTAAGTATTGGCTTGCGTCACCAAAAGGCTTAGAAACTTGAAGGAAATGTCTACTCCTTGAAGAGTTCACTTGTGAAGTCCATCTTGTAATTTCTTAGTCTTTCCTTGATGTAAAAGTGAAAGAATCTAAAGTGGTTGAGTCCAGTTGA
The DNA here is from genome assembly GCA_020310875.1 of Ceratopteris richardii. NCBI lineage: Eukaryota > Viridiplantae > Streptophyta > Polypodiopsida > Polypodiales > Pteridaceae > Ceratopteris > Ceratopteris richardii. The sequence goes on from CM035429.1 coordinate 62,088,981, forward strand.
TCAAATGAGGAAATAGAAGCCATGAATTTGTGATTGAAGGTATTTGGAGAATCAAATCAATCACTAATAGATTGGAGAGTGATTGTAGGAAGTTAGGCTCCCAAGATAAACTATAAATACATGGGAGTTTTAGTCGTGGTTAAGAGAAGACCTCCAAGAGCTGAGGTTTATGCCATATCAAGGTGTGGTTTCAAGGCACACATATGCATTGTATTGTACAATCAATATACTTTCATTTTCATGATCATTTGAGTTCATATTTTCATGTTCTTGTGAAGTGTACTGTTCATTGCCATATCTCTCAGTTTTCTCAGTCAGATTGCAGAGATGATTTCTCTGAGCTTGGTGCATCATTTTCAGTGATTCAACTTGGTAAAGTTACTATATGCTCACCAAGTTTCATTGTATTTGGATTTTTCAATCTTCAGTTATGATCATTTGAAGTCAACTGTGTTACCTCATTTTCTTCTTCTCAACCAGCACTCTCTCAGAATAGTCTTTTTGTTAGAGCTATTTCTCTCTACGTACTTCACCATTTTCCATGATTTAAAGCTTTTTAGAATCCTCATATTGTCTAATATATGCCTACAAATTTTCAAGAGCATTGGATTCTTAAATCGTGAGATATCTCTATTTTACTGTGCATGGTGGATCTGTGTATTGTTGCAGCCCAGGAAAATCGGGGTCATCCTATGACTTGCTAAGTTTGTATTCTCTTTGTGTGGTTCATCATTTTTTATCAAATCACTTTATTTTATTAAGTGTATAAGAGTTCTCCAAAGGAATTAAGTTAATTGTTGTTGTGGCCAGAGAATTGATCAAAACTTTGGACAGGTGTATGAACATAAATAACAAGTTTTTGGCTCTTGAATCTACTCCAACTTATTTGTTTTGATTCAACTTTTTGAGAGTGATCTTCCCAGGTACATAGGGTGTCTAATAAATCCTTTGGCAAGATAAAAGGGCCCACCATATATCTCTAGAGTCCATTTGGTTAGTGTAGTGCAAAGTTTTTGCAGCACCATTTCATCTTCATCAACTACAAATCCATCTCTTCACACTTTCTTCTTCCCTTTCTACTTTCTCTTGCTTGCTTGGCTTAGGAATTTTGCTCTTCATCCTCTACATTCTTCTTGCCTTATAGCTTCTTTTCTTTTTTAACTCCATATAGAGCACTAGTTGAATTACCATGATAGAAGTTACCTTGTTGTGTGCTGTTGTTGGTCTCTTGATTGAAGATTTGTCCAAGAAAGATGTTCAAATATGGAGTTTTTACATTACTGATGAGGTCATAGGCTCTGATGAAAGATTTCCATTGCTTCTCACCTCTAATCCCATTTAATTTTTGCTTCACGATGACTTCTTCTTTAGTCAAATCTCCAATCGATGCCTATTGATTAGAAACCTCTGTTATCTTTGTAAAAATCTCTATAATGGTTTGTTTTGGAGGCTTCTTCATCTGGTTGAACTCGTTCCAAAGATGATTCTCCCTTGTCTTTGTACTAGAAAAAAAAGTCTCTAGGGCATCCCAAGTCTCTTGAGATGTCTCACATCCTCTAATATATGGTAATAGAAAATTATAGATAGATTTTAGTATGTAAGAACTTTCTTGAGCATCCCTTGCACACAAAAGTGTGAAATTATCTATTTCCTCTTGAGTAGGTCCTCCTTTGGATCTTGGAATAGGCATTGCTTCATCACCTGATACAATCCCATATAGATTTCTCCCTTGCAAATAAGCCTCCATTATGATTTTAAGCAACATGATTATGTTATCAAGCTTGCCAATCATTTATGGAAATCCACCTCCCATCTTGAAGTTTCTTTGATACCACTAAAATAAGTTGGAGTTGTTTGGAGAAGCTTGGAAGTAGGGTTCTCAGATGGTGAAGATGGGCCAACAAACCAGCATAGTATGTGCCCTAGCTCTTTGAGTATCTAAGATAGACCTTGTGCTCTTGTGGTTCGTCCAATAAAACCCAATAGGTACTTTGGAACATCAACAAGAAAATAAATAACTTGCATGTTGACTAGCTCACAAAAACCTTCTGAATTTGGATCAAAGTTATGACTTCAAACACTTAGAGCAGCCAGTATAGGGACAATTGGAAACATTCCTCTTAAGGGAGTGTCATACATAGGGTTGGATAGCTATAATGCATAAAAGCCATAATTTACAACAACCAATGAAGGATCAATAAGCTTAACACTGATTAGATGTCATCCCGATTTTTCAAGGTTGTGTAGAAGATGACCGCAATATAATAGAATGTGGATTTCTCAGAATAATTGAATTAAATGCTTTGAAAATGTATAGGTATAAGAAAGATAGTTTTAACTTTCCAATGAATGGTCAATCACTTGATTTGGATCTCTATAGAGAGAACCATATCCTTTGCATGATGACTAAGTATGAAGAAGAAAGATAAGAGAAATGAAGGAGCAACACAAGGATGGCCAAAGATGTATATATATTTCTTCTATTTAATGTAGAAGTATGTGAGCCTTTACATAGACTCTTGGAGTGATCCATGATTTTTTTCACAAGAATTTGAACTCCAATCAGAGTGGGCTAGTCTGTTGTGATTGAATGGATCTACTTTTCCTGTAATCTAGGAAAAGAGAAGATTGAATTTATATCTACTTCTTGATTGATTGATTGAGAATCAATCTCAACCACTCCTACCTCGTGGCCATTTGGCCTTTTACTCTTCTCATTTACAAAGATAAATGCTTTGGAAATTAAATAAGAGGGTGATCATATGATCAAAATCTGAATACAATAAATGAATTCAAATAAAACACTCTTCAATGAGTATCTATGGCATCATCCAAATGATGGTTTTGATGTAGATCATATCCACCTCAAGCATATTCCAAGCTTGATGTTCCAACACATTACAGGGTTCTTGTGAGATCTTACAACCCCTAATGTTTGGAACTAAGAAATGAAAGATAGATATTAAGATATATGACCTTGTCAAAGCATCTTTTACACACCATGTACTCAACCTCTCTTGATATTCTTGTGTTGGTTGTCCATTGGTCATTAGCATAGGCATTCACTCATCTCAAGATATGTGTCCATACATATTTCTTTCTTGTAGATATGCTCCATCCTTGGAGACCATTTTGAATAGTTACTTAGATCCAATTTGTCAATTGAAGAAGGAAACCCATCAACCATAATGTATATACTATGATGATGCTCTAATAGCATTGTGAGGAGGTGAAGGAAGAATCCAAAGATGATAGGATCTTTGCAAAACCTACTCTACAACTACCCATTTCTTGCTTTGAAACACTAATTGAAGTCTTAAAATTACTAATGATGCATAAATATGGCCATAAAACTTTGGAGAAATATCCTCTAAAGTTTGTGTCAAGATAGGGTATTTGTAGATTGTGAGCATGCATAGAAAACCTTCTATTTTTGGAAGAAGGTGCTCAGATGAGTGTTCTACTACTCTTAACCTACTTTGAATTGCTCCTTTGGACAACTAATAGGAAGGTAACTGAGTTATTTCAAGCTATATATTGGAGTGCCTAGAATGTAAGCAATATACTTAAGAAGTCATATGTTGCAAGGATCTTAATTCATGTGCACACAGAGGATACTGGTACTAAAAACACGAAGAAAATAGATATGCAGACAGATGAGAGAATACACAAGATCGGGTGCAATCTCCCCCCACATACTCTATTTTGATAGGTCCGTAGAGTGCATGTATTTATAGGATTTTCCATTATGTCAAAGATAGCACTTACAATGAGGGAAGCTTTGAAAAGCAAACATGAAACTCAAAAGTTTCTCTCTTTTATGGAGAGTCATTACTTTTATTTACATAAATCACAATCTACAAGGATCCTTATCCTAATCACTATTTTTACTACAATTCTAGAAAGAACGCTCTATGTGGGTCTTTATTTATAAACTATATATAAAACATAAGCCCTATTATTTGTATCCAGACACATCCCAAATATCCATGCCCTTTCACGCCCTCACAAATTTTCAGTTGCTATATCAAAATACCAAAAGACATTAATAATTCAATACATTAACACTCCAACAATTCCTTGTTAAACACATTCCATAATTGATAACATGACCCTCTGTTGAAAAAGCAATTGATCTCAATTGATGAAAAATAAAAAGAAATTAACATTGATGGCCAGTCACATGTTCCATCACTAAACAAAAAAAGCATGTTCCATGTAAAAACACATGCATGGAAATGTTCATGGAGGAGTTATTGTGGGGTGCTAACATAGTCTCTAATTAAGTCAATAAAAGAACAAACATTATTGACTTATTCAAAATGTATTTTTTTAGTCATTCATGGCCTAGAATATGCTCTAAATATTCTAATTTATTTCGGGAAGCATAACTAAAGTATGCTCCTACAGACAAAATCCTATGTGTAAACACAACATGTAAACAACTATAAGATTAAAGAAAGACAAAAATGGAAGTTTGATAATCAAAGAAAACTAGACTTGTGAAAGGTTGTTATTGATGTGGTTGCTACAAATAGATCATTTTAATAATTGATTGGTACTCTTTCTCCCCATCATGAGCAAAATTAATAGCTTCATGAAGCATTGTGGGTTGGAGTGCATGAAGCTTAGCTTGGATCTCCTTCTCCAAACTGTCATCATACTTCTTCTTTATGGTAACTTTAGAAATATCTTCAAGCACGCGGAGAAGTACTAGATATAGCCCAAAACCATCCATTTAGGTTGTAAAAGTATCACCCCCCTCTTTCCATGTAAATGCCACCCACAAACATTGAACATGTAGGTGGAACTGTAGGGGAAGAGAAGACTCCTTAACCTTTTCTTGAAAAGCCTTCCATGTGGCCAAATGATATGCACCATGATGTATACTTCATTCATAAGAATTTGAATTCTAATAAGAGGGGGCTAGTTTTTTGTGATTGAATGAATCTAATTTTCCCATAATCTAGGAAAAAAGAAGATTGAAGTTATGTCTACTTTATGATTGATTGATTGGGATTCAATCTCAACCACTTCTAACTCGTGGCATTTTTGCCTTTTACTCTTCTCTTTTATAAAGACAAACGCTTTGGAAATTACATAAGAGGGTGATCACATGATCAAACTCTCAATACAATAAATGAATGCAAATAAAACACTCTTCAATGAGTATCTATGGCATCATCCAAATGATGGTTTTGATGTAGATCATATCCACCTCAAGCATAGGGCAAGCTTGATGTTCCAACACATTACAGGTTTCTTGTGAGATCTTACAACCCCTAAGGCTCGGAATTAAGAAATAAAAGATATTTTTTAAGATATATGACCTTGCCAAAACATTTTTACACACCATGTATTCAACCTCTCTTGTTAATTAGCATAGGCATCCGGTCATCTCAAGATATGTATCCATACGTATTTCTTTCTTGTAGATCTGCTCCATCCTTAGAGATCATTTTGAGTATTTACTTAGATCCAATTTGTCAATTGGAGAATGAAATACATCACCCATAATGTATATACTATGATGATGTGCTGATACCATTGTGAGGAGGTGATGGAAGAATACAACGATGATAGGATCTTTGCAAAAACTACTCTAGACCTACCCATTTCTTGCTTTGAAAAACTAATAGAAGTCTTAAAATTACTAATGATGCATAAATATGGCTATGTGAGCACGCATAGAAAAACTTGTATTTATGGAAAAAGGTGCTCAAATGATTGTTCTACTGCTCTTAACCTGCTTTGAATTGGGAAAACTCCTTTTGGATAACTAATAAGAAGGTAAGTGAGATATTCCAAGCTATATATTGAACTTAGAGTGCCTAGAATACAAGCAATCTAATTAAGAAGTGTTATGTTGCAAGGATCTTAATTCATGTGCACACAGAGGATACTGGTACTAAAACACAAAGAAAATAGATACACAAATAGATGCGAGAATACACAAGATTGGTTGCAATCTTCCCCCACACATTGTGTTTTGATAGGTCCATAGAGTGCATGTATTTATAGGATTTCCCATTATATAAAAAATAGTTGTTACAATGAGGGCAGCTTCAAAAAGCAAGCATGAAAGTAAAAAGTTTCTCTCTTTCATGGAGAGCCTTTGCTTTTATTTAGATAAATCACAATCTATAGAGATCCTTATCCTAACCACTATGTTTACTACGTTTCTAGAAAGAACTCTCTATGTGGGTCTTTATTTACAAACTATATATAAAATATAAGTCCTATTATTTGTATCTAGACACATCCAAAATATCAATGCCCTCACAAACCTTCAATTGCTATATCAAAACACCAAAACACATTAATAACTCAATACATTAACACTCCTTATTCACTACAAGAAAAAGGGGGGCGTAGCGACGCCCCCGAATTGGGAAAAAAACGAAAACCGTCGCTTATGCGACGAAACCGTCGCATAAGCGACGGAAAAAATTTCGGATTTTTTTTTTTGGCCGAGCCCCGTCGCATAAGCGACGATAGCGTCGCATAAGCGACACTAGACCACAAGCGTCGCTAGTAGCGTCGCTGGTTAGCGACGCACTTAGCGACGTTGGCAAACTGCAGAGCGTCGCATATGCGACGCTCTGGAATGTAAAAAAAAAAATTCAATTCTCCCGGCACATTTGTGCCGGGTCTTGAACGCGAGGAAGAACACAGACCGAGAGAGAGAGAGAGAGAGAAAGAGCGCGCGCGAGAGGGAGAGAGAGAAGCGAGACATACACAAGGTATGCGCACACACACACTCACACACACACATATGTACACACACATATACACGCATAGACACACACACACATACGCAGACACACACACACATACACACAAATACACACATAGACACACATACACAAGACGCGCACACACATACACACACATAGACGCTCACACACATACACACACATATACACTCACAGACACATACACACATAATGATGCATCCACACACATACACATGCATACACACATAGACACACATATACACACACACACACATATGCATACACACACACATAGAGAGACATACACACACATACACATACATGCATACACATACACACATAAACACATACACACACATAGACACATACACACATAAACACATACACACTCATAGGTACACACACATACACATAGACACACACACATATAGTATATACACACACATGCACACATAGACACATACACACATACACATGCATACACACACATACACATGCATACACACATACAGACACATATACACACACATACACACACATATATGCATACACACACATAGAGAGACATACACACATAAACCCATACATGCATACATTTGCATACATAATGCATATGCATATAATGTACATACATACTTACATGCATACATAATGCACATGCATAGATACATACACACACACAGATACATACACAGATAGACACATACACACACATGAACACATACATACTCATAGATACACACACATACACACACAGACACACATACACATAGACGCGCACACACATACACACACATAGACGCTCACACACATACACACACATATACACTCACAGACACATACACACATAATGATGCATCCACACACATACACATGCATACACACATAGACACACATATACACACACACACATATGCATACACACACACATAGAGAGACATACACACACATACACATACATGCATACACATACACACACATAGACACATACACACTCATAGGTACACACACATACACATAGACACACACACATATAGTATATACACACACATGCACACATAGACACATACACACATACACATGCATACACACACATACACATGCATACACACATACAGACACATATACACACACATACACACACATATATGCATACAAACACATAGAGAGACATACACACATAAACACATACATGCATACATTTGCATACATAATGCATATGCATATGCATATAATGTACATACATACTTACATGCATACATAATGCACATGCATAGATACATACACACACACAGATACATACACACATAGACACATACACACACATGAACACATACATACTCATAGATACACACACATACACATAGACACACACACATACACACACATACACACATAATGATGCATACAAACACATACACATGCATACACACATACAAACACATGTACACACACATACACACATAATGATGCATACACACACATACACATGCATACACACATACAGACACATGTACACACACATTCACACACATTCACACACATATACATACATGCATACATATTGCATATGCATATGCATACATACATACTTACATGCATATGCATACACACACACATATGCATACATACATACTTACATGCATATGCATACACATGCATATGCATATGCATATGCATATGCATACATAATGCATATGCATATGCATACATAATGCATATGCATATGCATACATAATGCATATGCATATGCATACATACATACTTATATGCATACATAATGCACATGCTTACATACACTGTCATAATGTATACACACACACATACACACATAGACACATACACACATAATTATGCATACACACACATACATATGCATACACACACATATGCATACATACATGCATACACATACACACACATAGATACATACATACACATAAATACATACACACTCATAGACACACACACATACACATAGACACACACACATATACACACACATAGACACATGCACATGTAATGATGCATACACACATACACATGCATACATAGACACACATAATAATGCATACACACACATACATATGCATACACACACATGCATACAAACATATACACACATATACACACACACATGCATACACACATATACACACACATATACACATATACACATACACATGCATACACACACACATGCATACACACATACAAACACATATACACACACACATACACACATAGATACATACACACGTAATGATGCATACACACATACACATGCATACATAGACACACATAATAATGCATACACATACATACATATGCATACACATACATATGCATACATACATGCATACACATACACACTTAGACACATAGACACACATAGATACATACATACACATAAACACATACACACTCATAAACACACACACATACACATAGACACACACACATATACACACACATACACACATAGACACATGCACATGCAATGATGCATACACACGTACAAATGCATACATAGACACACATAATGATGCATACACACACATACATATGCATACACACACATGCATACATACATGCATACAAATTCACACATAGATACATACACACACGTAGATACATACATATACATAAACACATACACACTCATAGACACACACACATACACATAGACAACACACACATATACCTACACACATACACACATAATGATGCATACACACACATACACACATAATGATGCATACACACACATACACACACATACACACACATACACACATAATGATGCATACACACATACCATTTTGTTTTATATGTTAGGTATTATGGATCCCAGTAAAGAGAGAAAGGCGAAACTCACTCTCATAAAAAGTCTTATGAGAGCAAGAGTTCCGTCAGATACTCTAGGGGCCATAATGCGGGACTACGCAGAGATGTCCGATGAGGAGCTGGATTATACGATCCAGATGCTTACGCGATCAGACGAGGGCTCTTCTGCGGATCCACATGCAGGAAGAGAGCTATCTGCTCATAGGTATGTTTTTTTTCATAAATTTTTTTAATGATATTATAGCACATATTTTTATTTATTTCTATCTATCTATTTTTAGGACACCTATACCACCTCCAGCACGTGATAGCAGAGCAGAGTTGCCTATGAGGACATGCATAGGCACCTTAGGACTAGAGTGCGACATAGAGCCGGAGGGGAACATTGTGTACATAGGGAATGGATTGGAGTTCAAGAGAAGAATGCGGGCACTATGCGACTCTTACCTGCGCTTTACCACTTACCATGGAAGTAAGTAAAAGTTTTACATATAAATTGAAATGTATATCTTATGTTTTATTTACATTATGTTTTTTATTTTTGTAGTGAGCATGATGAGAGGGATAAAAAATACGTGCTTAGTTCACTTGAGACAGAGTTTGGGACAGGATGGTCCCTTAAGTGGTGTTTAAAAGAGATGCGGACACTTATGGCTCATCGTCGCGACAATGCACGGTATGTATGTATATGAGAGAGAGAGAGAGATAGAAACATGTATATTAACTTATATATGTATCTAATATACATGTTTCTATTTTTGTAGTATGTATGTATGCATGTGTATCATGTATGTATACATCTATGTGTTGTGTATAAATGTAATATGTATATACTATGTGTATATATACATAAAAATGTGTGTATTACATTACACGTATGTATGTAATATAATATAATCCATGTATGTATGTATGTGTGTGTGTATATATGTATGTATGTATCTATGTATCTATATATATATATATATATATATATATATATATATATATATATATATATATATATATATATATATATATATATATATATATATATATATATATATATATATATATATATATATATATATATATATATATATATATATATATATATATACACACACATATACATATAAAAAAATCTAAAATAAAAATTGATTTGTACGCAACTTTATCGCAACTTGGGGTTCGCAACTTGAACCCGTTGCTAACGCGTTAGCAACCCGTTGCCTACGACGTTGCCATCCCGTTGCTAACCACTATGAGAGAGACAGAGAGCACTAATCTCGATATTAGGGTTTTGAAATCCCTAATTTAAAAACTCTAATTCAACCTTTTAGCCATATGTTTGAAGTATATGTACACCTCCGACGTCCTACTAGAGAGATGTCTCTCCTCCCAACCTTATGCCTCTATATATAGCTACTCGAATCAACGAGGATCATGATTCATAATATATGTAAAGATATATACACATCATGTAGATAGGATACATAAATATAAAATGGAGTAGATATATTATGCTTCACACATACATGCCTAAATGCACACATAAATATATATATACATACTAACATATTTACATGTACATATTTACACATACATGTACATGCCTACATGCACACATAAACATATATATACATGCATACATATTTACATGTACATATTTACACATAGACACATATACATATATACATGTACACAATTATAAACACTTGCATATATTACGTACATGAATACATGTATACATATATCACACACATGCAAACACATACATATACATGAAATACATATATATGCATACTAATATATGTATACATATAATACACATGAATACACACACATATGCATACATACATGATAAAAATTTACTCCTCGAAGATAAAGCTATATATAAAATAATTAGGCATACCCCCGAGCTTCATGTTCTAACTTAGAAGAACATGATTTCATCTCTCTAGTAGGATTCATCGTTATTCAAGTTAATAAAAAAAACCTATTATCTGATATCCATTCAGAAGCTTCAAGTTACTATCTAATCTGCTCATATGTTTTCATTATTGCCATCATTTTGGTAAGACATCAATATAGTCTCATCTTCATTATCCTTATTGATTTCATTTATTTCTTCTATTGTTAAATCTATGTTCTCATGAATCACATCATCTATTGGTGGATTAATATCTATTTCTGGTAATTCCTCTTCCTCATCAATAGAATCAGCATGTAGAGAATTATCCTCTTCATCAAAAAGATTAGTATCATTATCACGTATAATGAGTCTAATTTCTATTTCAGATGTTGATGTATCAGTATCTGATGCTGAATCATCAAGAGGACTTTCTTCAATCTCTCTAACAATAAACTGTTCAAACAATGACCTACCTCTAGGTTGCACATGAATGACTTGCCACCAAGGATGAGCATCTGGGTTTTTATAAAAAAATGCTTGTTCAATATGCCTAGGAAGAATATATGGTTCTTTAGTAGATCGCATTACCTTGGAAGAATCAATTGCCCAAAACCCAGATAATTCCTTTCTTATTGTAGAATTACTACCTTTATACTCCGCTCGATACCAGTCAACCTTCAAAATGACCTATCAAAATATATAACAACAAAAACGTCCCATTATTAGGTGCTTAAAAAAATAACTAACTCTAAAAAAAATATATAAACTTTTTTCTACCTGTTTGAATGTACGAAATGAAATTTCGTAGATACCAACAATAGTTCCTACGTAACCAAGTTCGCTATCTATAAGGTTCGTGTCTTTTGAGCTAGCACGTGATAGTTGCTTGAAACAAGCAACAATACTAGAATCCTCTGTTTTACGTAAAGAATCAATGGATTTGATTCTAATATGCTGTCCAAAAGCCCACATATTAGTGAACATTCGAGCCTGCAAAATAAATTCAATTAGTAAATAGAAACTAACATACATATATGAAAAAAATAAAATATATATTTTAATAAAATTACCTTTTGTTCACAACCTATCATTAACTCTCTTTGCTCATCTGAGATTTCTTCATTATTTGCGTTGGCGCGTTGCAAACGACTATATAGCCAATCCGTGAAAGAAGGTATATCTGTAATCTCATTATTATCGAGATTACGTCTAGATCTTTTGTTTTTTCGCCTTTTACTTTGGAGACTTTGAAGTTCCTCGTACTCGCTAACGAATGCTTGCATGCATTTGCTATTATATGCTACAAAAGTAGAAACATCATTTTTTTCTTGAAATGTAAATAAGAATGGAACCCCCTTACCTGATAATACCTCATCTGTTATTTTTGAAGAAGACTCGTTGGTCCATGCACGTGGAGCTTCTTCATGAACTCTTTCAAGGTACTCACTAACGTAATACATGCACTCTTCAAGCATCCAACCCTTTGCCATGGATCCTTCTGGTTTTGCTCTTTGTCGCACATAACCTTTTAGTATTCCCATAAATCGCTCGACCCAAAACATCCATCGAGTGTTGACAACACCGGCAATCTCTATCTCATCTACAAGATGGACTAGTAAATGAACTTGAATATCAAAAAATGAAGTAGGAAGTTCTTTTTCCATCAAACATAGTAGCTCTTTGCATTCACGTTTTTTTTGTGGGATCGAATTTTTATCGATCTCTTTGGATGTAATCCACCTATACAAATCATAAAAACAATTGTAAAGAAGTTAATTAAAAAATAAAAGATATCCAATATTCATACATATTAAATATAAAAGTATCATAATTACCTTATAAGTGATCCAAGACGATAGATCACATCTGGTACTCCTTTCGTTGTACATCCATCGATAACCAAAGATAAAATATGTTTCAAAAAGTTATGCCAGTCATGGGTCTTTAATCCAGATAAGCTCTTATCATCCATAGTAAACATGTTTTGAAACGATGCTCCATATCCTGTAGGAGTCTTGATCAATTGAATTCTATTGTTGATAGTCTGTATCTCTTTTGTCGTAAGTACCCAAGGAGCAGATGCATAAGTCGTTTCTTGTCGATGTCTATCAAAAACTGGCCATAACTTTGGTTTGGATTTTTTATCTTTCAAATCATTCCTTGATGTTGTGGTATCTTTTAGTCCAAGAAGATGCTGCCATAGTGAATAACCAATATTTTTGAATATATGCATAGGATCAAGAAGATGACATACTTTTAACTCTTTCCAATACTCCAAAGAATACCATATTGATATGTTCTCTGCGAGTGCCAATTTCCCTTTACCTTTGTTCACATACTCATTATCTGAATCATCACTGAAGATTTCTGCTTCTGGATCTATCAGAGGTCCATCTGTCCATTTTTTATACCAATCCATAGGCGTCATAGGTTTTGGATACTGGCCTGTTTCAAGCTTTCCATTAAAATGTATCGCTTCTCTTTTAGATCTTAATGGATGATCATCAGGCAAGAATCGTCGATGTCAAAGATAAATATTTTTGTTGAGATTCTTACTATAGATTGATCTCAACCAATCACCACAATATGGACAAGCTTTATAACCCTTAGTAGATATTCCTGCATCATGGAAAAGGATAAAAATATAATTAGATTAAATCATATTTATTTACATGCATATTGAATAAAAAAATTACATCAATACCTGAACAAACGCCATATCCAGGAAAATCGTGAATAGTCCAAGCCACAATACCACGAATCGTAATATGTCTTTCATTGATGCTTTTTGATATATCAATGACATTAATACCTCTCCATAACTCTTGAAGATCGTCAATGAGAGGAGCAAGATATACATTCATATCTTTAACTTGTCTTTTGCCTGGGATTAAAAGTGAAAGCATTAAATGTTCCTTTTGAATGCTAAGATATGGCGGAAGATTGTAGTTTATGACTACCACTGGCCATGTTGACCATTTACTGGATTTCATGGAGAATGGATTAACCCCATCTAATGCAACTCCTAACTTTAGATTCTGTGGATTTTGTGCAAATTCAGGCCATGTAGAATCAATATGCTGAAAAGCAACACTATCATGAGGAATTCTGATTATTCCATCAGTACTTTTGTGATCATGTCCCCAAGTCAAAAGCTTTGATAATTCGGGGCTTTGAAACATATGTCTGATCCGTGGAACCAATGGAAAATGTCTCAATACCTTATTCGGGATTTTACCTTCTTCACCCTTATATCGAGGAGATTGACATTTGGGACATGTCAAAGAGTCTGCATATTCACCTCTATATAAAATACAATCGTTAGGACATGCATGTATACATTGATAATCTATACCAAGATTGTTGATTATCTTCTTCATTTCATCATGTGAGGTAGGAAGAATATTTTGACTTGGTAAAAACATTTCAGATAATAACCTGTAAGTTTATCAAAAAAATGATATATTAAAGAAAGTAAATAAATAAATATACATATATATATGCATATAATTTTATATATGTGTATGCTTATGTGCATCTTTCAAAATATTTCCGCAAAATTTGATTGTTTTGGATGGCAGGATATGATTGTTTGTTTTGCAGGATATGAAGTATATACCTTCATTGAATGATTTGTCGATTCTATCATATGTTCAGTTTGAAAGTGCGAGAACCGAGTTTATAATTGCTATTCAAAGAATTTGGCACTGTTTATAGGCCATACGATGGTGACCTGGATGAATCGCATGCACAGAGGTTACTCAAGATAGAGCAACCTGATTATAAGGGACTAGTACTAGTAGGATTCTGGGGTATGCAGTAAACCTCTTGCATGTATAAAAGTGATCCTCTCAAGCCACCATGATTTCCACTTTGTATCCTAAAGTTCAAATGCTCATCATTGACATGCAAGAGGTTTACTGCATACCCTAGGAATCTTGCTGGCACTAGTCCATTATAATCAGATTGCTCTATCTTGAGTAACCTTTGTGCATGCAATGCATCCAGGTCACCATTGTATGGCCTATAAACAGTGCCAGATTCTTTGAATACAAATTATAAATCCGCTTCTCACACTTTCAAACTGAACATATGCGTGAATCGACAAATCATTCAATGAAGGTACATACTTCATATCCTCCAAAACAAACAATCGTATCCTGCCATCCAAACAATCAAATTTTTTACGAATATTTTGAAAGATGCATTAATAGTTTTAAAAGATGCGCGGACAAAAAGTGTCCATTCAATTCAAGTTCTTGTTCTTACCTTATCTATAGTAAGAATAAAAACTTGCATGTATATATATATATATATATATATATATATATATATATATATATATATATATATATATATATATATATATATATATATATATATATATATATATATTTATGCACATATATATAAATAGATAGAAAAATGAAAATTATACCTTAATAGTGTCGAAACAGATACATTACTCCATCCAAAACGATTTTGAAGGTTGAGAATAAGTAAGCTCGCACTTAGTCGTGTCAAACGACTTCCTTCATATACATGCTTTAGACATTCCTCTCGAAGATATTTCTCATTTTTAGAAATATCCATGCTCTCACTGTCATTTTGATACCAATCCTCAATAAAATCTGCCATGCCATCATCTTCATCATTGTCACACAAATCTTGTACTTTATCATCTTTTGAATATAGATCTTTCAACTTTGCATATTGCACAGGCTTAGTTTTGCGTAGCCTCCTCATGGAAGCTTCTGATAAATGAGGTCTTATTGGTAATTGTGAATGTTGTGGACGAATATCATCAACATCATACGTTGGAATCTACACATATAAATAAAACTCATTAGTATTCCATAAATGAATAAAAATTAAACTTCAAATATAAAATTAAGTATATAACTTATTAAATATGGATAGAAAATTTTTATTCTCTCAAGCTAAAAGGTGCTCTTGGAGGTCTACGCCATCCATAATTCACTAATAGTTCATCACCAGCATGTAATGTAGTAATAGTATTGACAACTATGTATCTTGATACATCTCTACTCATGTATGGTGATTCATGACTATTTTCACGCTCCTCAAATGTGCAATTAGTCCTTGAACTATTATGTAACCCTCGACTACTATTTATTAAACCTGCTATATTTCCATGTGTGTAAGGTCTTCCATCAATATATAATCTTTCATTTTCTGCATGTAAAATCCTTCTACTAGTAAGAGATGCTGCGTTCAAGCATATTCCATAAGTACTCATGCTTTGAACATAACGTGAAAGTCGATGCCAATCTCCCCATCCATATATAGGACCACAAAATGACATAAGAGTGACTTCAGAGTTTGGAGGCACATACAAATCCTCTACAATAAAGAGACCACGACCAGCATTAGTAATAGTGGATGGAGCAATCATATAGCGATTACCCCAAAAGTTGAAAACCTCTCCATCTAAAGGAAGTGGTCCTCTATTCCATCCTCCATATCTTCTTCTATCATATGTTTGTACTAAAGAACGATCACGAGCTGGCAATGGATAATCTCCAGCCGTTTCATTCTCTAAACCAGGAGGTAGAGGATTTCTAGAAACCTCTGCTTGTAATTGATGAACAGCAAGTCCATGACATGTACGAGGTATATTAACATTATGAGAAAAATCATCATCATCATCATCATCATCGAGCAAGTATTCCTGTATATCAATAATAATTTGATTTTATACATGGTTTTTAAATTAAAAAATGACATTAATATATATAGAAAATACATACCCAAGCATTATCACGTTGACTAGGTGATGGTGCATGCTCAAAAGTACCATACTCTGCCTCATGTTCAATACATTCCAATCGTGGTCTTCGATACGTGCCATAACAAGAGTTACACCAACATATAATATGCTCTTGATAGTAAAATTCATCATAATTCCTATCGGAGGACACATGTGAAGTCGTTGCATGGGTAGGAGGTGGTGGAGTACCCTCTGATTGATCAGAATCTGCACATCATAAGAAACATAAAAAAGATATATAAGTTATGTATCCATCAAATATAGTTAAAATTAAATATTTCATATACTTACAGTATAAAGTCGTTGCACGATGAGGAGACGGTGGTGGAGTTCCATCTGATTGATCAGAATCTACAAATAATGGTATTTGATATTAATAATTTGATTATCTACATAAATAAAAAATTCACATATACATATTTACACATACACACATATTCACATATACACATTTATACATACACACATATTCACATATACACAACACATATTATTGTGGGATAAATGCATGTATTTTGTATGAATGAGTGTATATGCATGCATGTGTGTGTACGTATATATGTGGATATGTATATGTGTGTTTATGTTATATGTATGTATATGTGTATATATATACATATATGCATGCGTATATGTTTGCATGTATATGTGTATGTGGGTATGTGTATGTGTATGTGTATGTGTATATGTGTGTATATATGTGTATGTATTCTGACTTTTTTTTCTGTTTGAGATTAAATTAACAGGAGATATTGTATGGTCGAAAAAAATAAGAGGCGAGCTAACATACCACCTGAGTCGTGGTAGTTTTTTCGTAGACAACTACGTCTTCAGGAGTCATTTCCTCAGCAGAAGGTACACAAATTAATAGTTTATATTTATAATTTTTAGATATTTTAGTAATTTTTTAATTTAATTTATGTATTTTTTTCCTTGAATAAACAGGCTGCTGCAAGGAAGAGAGTGGAGTCGGGCCACACATCGCACTTAGGCCAAATGGGCCATAATGGTTTTGTAGCTACGTTTGTAAGTATATGTGTTATTGTGAGTATATTTTTTATTTTAGTTAAAATGCAAGCAACTAATGTTTTTTATTTGTTTCATTGCAGCGAAAGGATTATGGCCGATATCCTACGAAACACGAGATCGAGTATGCTACACAAGATCATCCTGATGCCTTTGTGAGTATTTTTAAATTTTATATAATTATTTTGTTGTTATGAATGTTTTAATTATTTTATTGATTTATGTTTGTTATATGTAATACAGGAGTATTATGGGGAGACAAATATGGATGAGGTGGAGAGACAGACACGGGAGGGACGATCTCGATCGTCACAGGGTGATCATGAGGATGAGGATGAGGAAGATCCATCTGATCATGATATTGCTGATGATGATGATGATCATGATGACGATGATTAGGATTTTAGACGTTGATTATGACATTGGATTATATGTATTTACATTGATATATACATATATTTATCTATATATTTTTCATTTCAGTCATGTTTTGAATTGTGTGTATGGTATTAAGTAATGAAGAGTTTTGTTCTATTGATTTTTATTATTGTTTATATTAAGCATGTGTTTTAATACTTTAATTATATAATTCATTCATATGTGTGTACCTAAGTGTATATGTTTGTGTGTGTATATGTATGTATGTGCATGTGTATGTGTGTGTATATGTATGTATGTGCATGTGCATGTATAAGTGTATATGTGTGTATGAGTATGTGCATGTGCATGTGTATGTGTGTATATGTATATGCATGTATATGTATAACTCTATGTGTATGTGTGTGTATGTGCATGTATATGTGTATATGTGCATGTGTATGTGTGCGTATATGTATGTATATGCATGTGCATGTATAAGTGGATATGTATGTATCAATATGTGCATGTTCTTGTGTATGTGTGTGTATATGTATAACTCTATGTGTATGTGTGTGTATGTGCATGTATATGTGTATATGTAGGTATATGCATGTGTGTGTGCTTCTTCATCATGTATAAGTGTATGAGTGCATATCAATAAGTGTGAGTATGGTATGTAATGAAAATAACACAATTCAAATGATCTACAAATAATAGAAATTGTACTTACAATTGTGATCCATAGTTTTTGCTTGGTTAGCTTCTTGAATAACCTGCAATAAAAAGAGAGAAGAGAGAGAGAGAGAGAGAGAGAGAAAGAGATCTAGAGAGAGAGAGAGAGATCTAGAGAGAGAGAGAGTGAGATCTAAAGAGAGAGAGATCTAGAGAGAGAGAGATCTAGAGAGAGAGAGAGAAAATTCAAAGATACAAAGATGTAGAAAGAGAGAAACAAAGACAGAGGGAGACAATAACAGAGAGCTTAAGCAAAACAACAATTCTGCATATACTTGCTTCAGCTCGTAAGCGCAGCGCAATTGCGAACGTTGGAGAGCTCTTCGATCGGATGCGTGAAAATGCCGATTGCAGAGCCTCCAACGTTTTAATTTTTGTCCGTCAACAGATCGTCGTATAAGCGATGCAACGCGTCGTCGTATAAGCGATGCAATAGACCGTCGCATAATGGACCGTCGCACAATGGACCGTCGCTTATAGACCGTCGCTTATGCGACGCAAAAAAGCGTCCCTTAAGCGACGCCTTTGACAAGCGTCATTTAAGCGACGTTATGCAAATACCGTCGCAAATACCGTCGTTTTTTGCATCGTATAATCGACGGTCCGCGCTCGACGGTAATTCCGACGCAAGTTGCAATTTTATAGCGACGAAATTCTGTCGCGTTAACCGTCGCTACACGCCCGTATTCCTTGTAGTGATTAAACACTCTCCATAATTGATAACATGTTCCCCAATTGAAAAAGCAATTGATCTCAATTGATGAAAAATAAAAATAAAATAAACATGGATGGCCAGTCACATGTTCCATCACTAAACAAAAAAAGCATGTTCCATGTAAAAACACATGCATGGAAATGTTCATGGAGGAGTTAAATTGTTGAGATTAGTTTTTTGGTGCTAACATAGTCTCTAATTAAGTCAATAAAAGAACGTACATTACTAGCTATTTGAAATGTATTTTTGTTTTTTTTAGTCTTTCATGGCCTAGAACATGCTCTAGATATTCTAATTTATTTTGGGAAGCATAACTAAAGTATGCTCGTACATACTAAATCCTATGTGTAAATGCATGACATGTGAAGAACTACACGAAAGAAAGATAAAAATGGAAGTTTGACTCAAGGAAAACTAGACTTGTGAAAGGTTGTTATTGATGTGGTTGCTACTAATGGATCATTTTAATAATCAATTGGTACTCTTTCTCTGCATCATGAGCAAAAGAAATACCTTCGTGAAGCATAGTGGGTTGGAGTGAATGAAGCTTAGCTTAGATCTCCTTCTCCAAACTATCGTCATACTTTTCTTCATGGTAACTTTAGAATCATCTTCAAACATGCAGAGAAATACTAGATCTTGCCATAACCGGTTTGTTTAGGTTGTAAAAGTATCACCCTCTTTCCATGTAAATGAGGCCCACAAACATCAAACATGTAGGTGGAGCTATAGGAGAAGAAAATATAGGAAACAAGTCACATTGGTGCATTTTTCTTTAGTATGTACTATAATCCTTTCTATCACGTTCTACAACAAAAGCGATTGGTGGCATGGATAGAACATTGTTCCTCCAAAGAAGCAATGCGAGTTTGAACCTCGGTTGGTGCAAATCACGAGTTAGAAGTTTTCTCTTTTGAAAAAGAACTCACAAAGTATTGGATGCCAATTTGTTCAGATTTCTAAACTTAACGAAGTTACTTTTACTTAGCTTTTCATGAGTGGCGGCATCTTCCATGGTAGCTTTATGCTTTATTAAGCTAGCTTTTCAATGCTTCTAAAATACTATATAAGGAGGGCAGGGGTCATTCTGTGAGCATCACTCAATCATTCAAGGATCATCTCAAGGATCTTAAGTGTTCAACGCAAGGAGGAGGTCTTCTTGAAGAGAGAGTGTTCACACACTCTTGAGGAGGTCATCACTAGGAGGCTATCTTGGAGGAGGAGTTCTCACACTCTTGGAGGAGTTGTGGTCTACATCTTGGTGATTATCTGGAGGAGATTCTGCCATCTTACCATCAACATACATTGTTGATTTGCTGTGAGTAGCAATTCTATTTCCGTTCTTACTTGCTTGGTCACTCATTTCTGATTTAGGTTGATTAGAATTTGGGTTTGCTGTAAAATAGTTCTAAATTGTTCATATTCTCACACACACTCTTTTCATACCTCTTATGCACACAACTTCTTGTATTTAGTTCCTATTTCCATCTAGATAAAGATATTGTCAGTTTGTATCATATTCACACATTGTGATTAACATTGGAATATAGATAATGTAGGTGAGCCTCATAGTTTACCGTTACACTTGAAATCTCATCTATTTTCTCTCTATCTCTCACTCAAGAAAGAAGTATGCCATTATTGTAAGAGACTAGGTCATTTTATAGTAGAATGCAGAGGAAGGACTTTCAATGAGAAGAAGAAAGCATCAAGTGATAGTGTTGAACATGATCCAAAACCTAAATCTTCAAAGGTACTATTGAAGAGATAGCTTTTGATCACGTAGCGTTAAATGCAATCTCAGATAATCCTTGGATTTTTTATTCTAGAGCTACTAAGCTGATGATAGGTTGCAAAAAGGTATTTTCTTCCCTTTCTAACTCTTCAAGTAGGAGAGTGATCATTGCAGATGGTCATGATTTGGATGTTTTTGGTGTTGAAGAAGTGAACCTTAAGTCCAGAGTAGGTGGAAATTTCACAATTTCCAATGGTCTTTATGTTCTAAAAATAAAGAAGAATTTGCTTTCTATCTCGACCTTCTTGTCAGATGGTTATAAAGTAGTTTTTCAGAACGATTCATGTCAGATCCTCTCACCTGATGAGGAGCATTGTCTACTTCAAGGTGAAAATAGAAGTGGCATGTTTGTATTGTTTAAAATAATTCATGCTAATGTTGCTAGGTCTACTACACCTATGGAGAACATGAAATTATGGCATGCTAGATTTGGTCATATCAATTACACAACTCTCAAGCATATCAACGATCAAGGTATGGTGGAGAGTTTGCCTACTTTTGCTTTACCAAATCATGCAAAGTCATGTGAAGGCTGTCTTGAAGGAAAGCTTCATAAACTTCCTTTCAAGAAGCATGGACACATCACAGCTACAAGAAAGTTGCAGATCATACATTCAGATGTGAATGGTCTGATGAGAACAAATTTGATTCAAGGTTTGAGGTATTTTGTCATGTTCATAGATGATTTCTCAAGATATTCATGGATTTATGGAGTTAAACTGAAGTCAGAAGTTTTTCCAAGTAAACTCTTAGCTATGGTTGAAAATGAAAGCCAGTCAAAGATCCAGATTTTGAGAAGTGATAGAGGAGGAGAGTACATGTCAAAAGACTTTAAGTCTTTTCTTGAAGAAAAAGGTATCTCTCATCAACTCACTATTGCTTACACGCCAGAATAGAATGGTATTGAAAAGATAAAGAATAGGATACTTGTTGAGATGATGCATAGTATGATGTCATCCAAAAGGCTTTCACTCAAGTTTTGGTTTGACGTAGTACATATAGCTAATCACATTCTCAATAGGTCTTCCACAAAAGCTTTGAAGGTCATTACACTTTATGAAGCTTATTATGGGAAGAAGCCCAATGTGATTTACTTCAAAGTTTTTGGTTCCCCAGCTTATCTTCACATTGAGAAGAAGGATCGTGGTAAGCTTGATGCAATTGGTTATGCAATTGAAAGCAAAGGATATAGATTCTATGTTCCAAATACAATTGATATTCTACTCTCATGCAATGCATATATAGCAGAAAGTTAGATTTATGATAAGAAGGAAGAAATTCTAGATTTCATAAAGGCAAATAACTATGCATTTTTAGAAGGAATTCGGATGCTTACATTCATCCATACAAGGGGGGTGATGAACTTACTCAAAACCTAAGAGATACAGGTGAAGAGAGAGTTACATTACCTATATCAGTACCTAGTCCATCATCACTACCTCTTGAATTTCTGACTTATGAAATTGGAGAAGACTCTAGAGTTCTAGAAGAAAGAGACATTGAAGAATCAGAAGATATACCACCACTTTTCAAGAATATGCCAAAGTGGTTATATCTAACTTGGAAGGACAGTGGTATACACGAATACACTGGAAGAACCAAAAGTCAGACCAAGAGACAACAAGAAGACCAGATAAATTATGCAAGACATTTTGAGATACATAATATTTTAGTTCTTACTTCTGTTGAGTATGAACTAGCTAGTGTTCAAGATGCACTACAAAGTGATATGATTACCACAAGTCCCACGATTGAGTTCAAGTACAAAGATGAGTGTATCTACATGACATAGTAGAAATACATTGAAAACTTAGTGGAAAGGTTTGAGATGATAGTTTCTAAGCCTACGCAGACACCTATGGATGTTAATGTGTTATTATATTCATAAGCAAATTTAGAACCATTTGATGGTACATTATGTAATCAAGTAGTAGGATGCTTGATATCTCTATGTAATACACGTCTCGATATTCAATTTGCAGTTTCTCAAGTATCCAAGTTCATACATAGCCAGCTCAAGATTCAATGGAAAAGTTATAGGAAGTTTTGCAAGTTATTGAACCTTGTACCATTGTGAGATTGAAGGGGGGTTGTTGGAAACAAGCCACATTGGTGCATTTTCTTCCGTATGTAATATAATCTTTTCTATCAGTTCCTACAACAAAAGCAATTGGCAACGTGGATATAATGTTGTTCTTCCAAAGCAGCAACGCAAGTTCGAACCTCAGTTGGTGCAAATGTCGAGTTAAGAGTTTGCTTTTTAGAAAAAGAAGTTGTGAAGTATTGGATGCCGATTTGTTCAGATTTTGAACCTTAACGAAGATACTTTTATGTAGATTTTCATGAGTGACATCTTCCATCGTGGCTTTATGCTTTATTAAGCTAGCTTTTCAAGGCTTCTAGAATACTATATAAGGAGGGCAAGGCTCGTTATGTGAGAATCACTCAATCACTCAAGGATCATCTCAAGGAGCTTAAGTTCTCAGCGCAAGGAGGAGGTCTTCTTGAAGAGAGAGTGTTCACACACTCTTGAGGAGGTCATCACTAGGAGGCTATCTTGGAGGAGGAGTTCTCACACCCTTGGAGGAGTTGTGGTCTACATCTTGGTGATTATCTGGAGGAGATTCTACTAGCTTACCATCAACATACATTGTTGATTTACTATGAGTAGCAAGTCTATTTCCGTTCTTACTTGCTAGGTTGCTCGTTTCTTATTTAGGTTGATCAAAATTTGGGTTTGCTATAAAATAGTTCTAAATTGTTTGTATTCTCCATATTCTCACACACACTCTTCATACCTCTTAGGCACACAATTTCTTATATCTAGTTCCTATTTCAACCTAGATACAGGTATTGTTAGTTTGTATCATATACACATTGTAATTAACATTGAAATATAGATACTATAGATGAGCCTCATAGCTTATCGCTACACTTGAAATCTCATCTATTCTCTCTATCTCTCACTCATCTATTTTTGAGTCTTAAAGTGTGTATGTTAAGGTTCGTTTGTTGGAAGATCCTGTAAACCTGTGATATATTGTTATTGTGGCCCACTACCAATTCCAACATATGGCCCATTTAGACCTTAGAATACCAATAGAAAAGACTCCTTAACCTTTTCTTGAAAAGCCTTCCATGTGATCGAATGATCTACACTATGATGTAGGACATTCCACCAAATTTGAGCCTTACCTACTAAATAGTTGGTAGAAAATTTTACTTCATTAGTTTCATAATATGATTCATCAAAATAGAAATCATCAAATTGTGATAACCATGAGAGAAATAATGGGCCATCCTCGCTGCCATGAAACCATAGAAATTGGTAATTTTTAACATCAATCTTGGAATGTGTGCCATCATGTTGAGCATAGAAAATAGCTTTTACTACCCTTGCAAGATTATCCTCTTCAAATTGCATCTTTTGAAGTACTTCATCATGTTTTCGGGTCTCATTTTGGGTGCCTCAAAGTTCATGCCCGAGAAGATCCAACTCTTGCTTGAGTGGTACCTCCGATAGAGGTTGCTCACCAAACTCCTCCATGGTATTTTTAGGGTCCATGAGTATGTAGAGAAAGAAATCCCCTCATTGGGTATGTGAAAACAACTTTGAGATTGATTGAATTAAAAATGTAAAAGGGAAGGGTAATTCTTGGGAATTGAACAAGTAAGAGAGATGCAACTTGTGTTAAATATAAATAAAAGGAGTAGAGTGACAAAACAAGGGAATAGGGTAGTAGTAAAACATTCACTTGTGAAAGTGAGGTTGAGGGTTCAAATCCTCCCTCCTTGGTGAATAAAAGGCTCCTTATTACCACTAATTAATCAAAAGGTGTCCACATGTAGGCAACAACTTACAACGATTACCAAAAGAGCTAGTGCTAGGGAAGCCAAAGATGCCAAATTTATGCTAAAATAAATGTAGGAGTAAACATAGATATAAGCATAGGTTTAAGTTCAAGAATTGGAACAAAAATCAAAAATCGAAAATGAAACTAAAACTAGAATTGAAACTAAAACTAAAATTGAAACTAAAACTAAAAATGAAACTGAAACTAAGATAGACATAGAGAAAGTGTCCTTCTAGGTCTGACTATCAAGTAGCCCATGCTAAATTCTAATCCTCCGAAAATTGTACTCACACTTTTCAAAAGACTGACAAGTTTCACTTGAGCTTGGTCAGTCATCCTTAAGGACATCAGCGTATCCCATAAGATGGAGAAAGTGTCCTTCTAGGTCTGACTATCAAGTAGCCCATGCTAAATTCTAATCCTCTGAAAATTGTACTCACACTTTTCAAAAGACTGACAAGTTTCACTTGAGCTTGGTCAGTCATCCTTAAGGACATCAGCGTATCCTCCATATGGGCTAGTCCAAGGGCCTTCATCATATATTCGGTCATCAAATTGATTGTTGCTCCACTATCTGATTCGGCACCTCGGATGGTATATCCCTTAATCTCTATAGTGCCTATCAGGGCATTTGAATCAATCTGTGTCATAATGCTCTAAATGATGCCTCGAATATCTTTTTCTCACTTTTTCTCATCTTGCAATTTCCAAGGTTTCTTGATATACTCATTGTAGAACTTCTTCCTACATGGAGGAGATTACCTCATCAGAGTACCAATGTTGAGAGTCACTTTGGTTTCAGCCAACTTCTGCACTATGTCAATTTCTTCCTCACTTGTCTTTTCCTTTCGACATTTCAAAGTATTCAACCTCTCAGGGAATGGAGGAATGCCTGGATAAAAACTCTTTGTCATTGGTGGAAGTATCTCCACTTCGTCCCCTTCTTCCAATTCCTATTGCCCAAAAAGTCCTTCCACTTTTTTTTCCACTTCACCACACACAGGTGTCTTTCCTTTGTCGACATGTCCATTCCTTCTTTTTGCATCCTTTTTCAAATATTCTTGAGTACTTGTGACCACTACCACAATAGGCTCTTTTTGCACACCCTTGCCTTGGTCGGCTTCCACAAAATGCATGGAAGAGATGGATCCTTCCCAAGGATCTGATTTCCTAGACACCACTCCTATTGTAGGAACTTGCTCTTGTCTTTTAGGAGTGGGGTGTTCTTGGGTCTCAACATAGTGTGGAGATTCAACTGACCCCTTTCCCTTTGCCGGTGTCAGCTCTCCTTTTTGTTGGTGCAAAACAAGCCTACACACATTGGCTTGGAACATTGGAAGCTTTGGAAGACTTGGCTTGGATATCAACTTTGAAGAATTTACATAAAGCTTGGACCTTGAAGGCTTAGCTTAGAACCCTTGAAGGATATATGTACAAGAATCAATAACCATAGGAACCTAGTCTTATTGATTCTTACCTTTTATCTCATGTAAAAGTCTATGTGACTTTAACCACTCATGTAATCACACCTAACAGAGAAAGTCGTGGAAAATTTGATTGAATGAGTAGGTGAATGATTGAGAGAATATCTCATTCACTTTTAGGTACAAGATTCTAGGAGATTGACATGATTTTTGAAATTCAAAATCTCACTCAATCTCTATATAATTTACAAGTCAAAAGTCGCGGGCATCCTTCACTCCTCCCGAGGCAATTCTGAGTCAATCTTTGAGTGTGTGAGAGCTACACCATAGCCTACACCTCTGAGTACCATTGAGCATCACATTACATGCCAATGTGAATGTACAATCATTAGATTTAATCAATATACTTACATTTATATTCTCTGTTTTCTCTGAGTGACTACCTTCAACTCTGTCAACTTCCAAGAGTCATATCTCAAGATCTACTGAACCAAATTGGATGATTCAAAGTGCATTGGATTCAGCTCATAGTCTACTATACTCCTACAAAGTTTCAAGGCCATTGGATCTACCATCACAGAGAAATCTCAGTCGGGGTGCTCACTGGTCTGTGACTGTAAGTCTCCTAAAAAATCGGGGGTACACCTTATTTTGCTAAAGTGATTTCTCTGAGTGTAGTTTATCATTTTCTTTCATTCCACTTGCAAATGGAAGATTACTAAGCTAATAGAATATCTCTAGAAGGAATTTTTCTAATTGTAACTACACTAGTCACACTGAGCATAACACTGAGCAGGTATCAAGACCAAAATAGAAAGTTTTCAAGTCTTGTGATTTCCAAAGTAGTCTGTTTTGATCAAGTCATTACTCAAACCTTTTCCAAAGTACATATAGCATATTTTGGTATCATTTGAAAGCTCAAGGAGTCTACTAAGCATATCTGGAGTCAAAGGAGGCCAGGTGTGAAGCAAGTTTTGCAGCACCAACTCAACTCTTGAGTGCATCCAGCCATCACATCCAACACTTTTAGGACAATCTTCATCAAAATGACCTTCTCCACTGCAATACATGCATATCAGAATGTAACCAACTAGATTCCTTTCATTTGGACACCTAGCTTGAATATGTCCAAAATTTTAGCATCTCCAACACTGAATTGGAGGAGCCCTTCTCTGATCTTGCACTGCCCCCTAGGATAGCCACCTCCTTGGCCTTGAGTATCATGCCCATACGGTTGACTTGTTTCCCAACGAGGTACAGGCAGTTCACTTTGAGCAGGTAGTCTTGTGTAAGGATGCTCTCTCATGTTCCCATATCACATGGTCCTTTCTTCATAAGGGAATTTTTTATAGAATTGATCCTTAGTATGGTTTGGCTTGTTGCAAAAGGTGCAAAATCTTCTAGGTGGAGGTCTATCCATGACCAATCTAGAGACCTTGGGGCACTCGATAGCTACATGAACAAAGCCATGGCATTGCTCACGCCATGTGATAGAGCTGAATATGTCCTAATTGGGGTTCAAGGCTGCCCCACACTTCACAATGTTTGTCTCTTGGGTCATCGTGGTAGCTTTCACCGCTTGAGTCATTAACTCTAGAATCCATTCCTCAATCAATGCAGGCTTAACCTTGCCTAGTGTACTAGTGGAAGCTACAAAGGCCAGAGTTGTCAATGTAGGGATTCCATGGTTAGGATTTCTTATGGGTGCACTCCCTAGTCCTTCTGTTAGCTTGTATAGGAGCTCTCTCCTCCTCTGATGACCTAACTGTACTTCCTCCCATACCTTAGCCTGCTCTTTTGTAGCTATCAGATTGGTGGGTTGCATAAGGCTTATATGTTGCTGCATTGTGGGATCCTGTAATCCTCTAATAAACCTCCTCTTCACTATTCCATCATTGGGAGCATTCATGCCCATTTTTTAGAACAATGTCTCCATTTGCTAGATATAATGATCGATGCTCTCATTTACTCCCTGTCGTAGATAGTCCATCTATTGGGCAAGTCTATCTTGGAAAGCTTCTCTTCGGAACTTCACCAAGAAGGCATCTTCGAGCAACTGATAAGTCCCTCTCTCTTGCAGTTTCAGATTCCCATACCAATTTGCAACCTGATCCCGCATGGTAGCTGGAAAGATCCTTAATCTTTGGCCTTTTTCAACTACTTCATTAGCTTCACACATCACTTCAAAAAGCTGGATAAAATTATCTGGGTCCTCATCCCAAAGGCCTGAGAATCTTGGGAAATCCCCTAAATGGATTGGAACTTGGTAAGCCATTTCAAACAATGGGGAAATGTCAATATCACTTCATTCCCAAAAGCTCAAAACCCTTGGTTTCAAGGCTCCCTTGAGTCTCCTGACTTGGGCGGGAACCCTTCTCCGGTAGTACATTCTTTCCTAAGACTTCTTTGATTACGCAAAGATTCCTCATGTGATTCTTTCCTATGCCTCTCTCAAGCTTCAACCCTTCAAGCCGCTCGCTCTTCTCTCTATGTTCGAGTTCCTCATGAGGAAGAACTCCCTTTGCTCATGTACCAGGCATTGGGTTCACAAGCTCTTCCAACGTGTGGCGCTAGGCAAACCTATGGCACTGTCTTATAATATCAAGAAATCCCCAGTAGGATTGCCAAAATGTTGAGGTCCTATGCCTGCGAAAACATGCTTTCACACAATGATATTTTGCTCAGACTTATCGTACTATGTCAAATTCTCCTTGTTCTAAGTCTTTGGTTGCACTCGGATGTATTTGTTGAAGAGAGGAGAATGGACATCCTAATGGATATCCAATCATAGGCCCCAAATTGTATCTCTCTTTCTTTCCCTGTTTTCGACTTACTGTCACACACGCTTCTCACTTGCACACAGTTTCCTCACACTTTCCCGCTTTCGTTTTCTCTTTCTCACTCACTCTCAATCACTTTAGCTCTCTTCTTCTTTTTCTTACCTACTCCTAGACACTCTCTTACTCACATGGACACACACACTCTCACACCTATATTTACATGCACACACACACTCTTTCACTATCTTTCTCTCACATTCCCACTCTTTTCCACATGCTTTCCACTTTCTCATTCCCTTTCCCTTCCTTTGTTTCACTCTATCTTTGTCTCACTAACTTTTTCTTTCTTTCTCTCTCATCCACATATACCCTTGCACACCCTCTCTCACACTAGACACATTCACACACACATGCTCACATATACTCCCACATACCCTCTCTCGTAGGAGCAAGAGAATAGATGCCGATAGAATAGAACAAACTACCATAATGGTTGGGGTACGATTCTACCTTCCCATCAGTCCCTTTAAGAAGGGATACGAATGCATTATCTCCCAAATGGTGAAGAAACGTTTTCCAAACAGAGGACCCCGTGACTGATAAACATTATTGATGGCATCAGATATTCTCAAAATCACACCCACAATGTTCAAAATCAAAGTGTTCTTGGAGGGATCAGAAGAGTAGTCCATTTCAACTGATAGAGCTCTACAAACTCTTCATCATCTACCTATTTTGACGTCACTGTGAAGCTGGTATCAACACCTATAAGAACCTTCAAAAAATCAAATGGTGATCTGCTCTTTTAAAAATTTTAGGCCATAAAGATTTCCAGCACTAATAGTAATAGACGAAATTGACTACAGGGAATCCTTCATGTGCAATACATAGTAGATATTGTGTGCATTTCCTAGAAATAAAGAGGGCAATTTGCACATTCATCTGGTGCTATTCATTGAAAATAGTGCATGAGTACCAATACAACATTCCATACATTCGTTTTCCATCTTTGAGACCCTTCCCAGACAGATTTAAAAAAAACAAATGGCATGAAGTAAACTATTCAGAGTTGACCTTCCTCTATTTCATCTCCATTCAATACATGGGTATGCAACTATGGTTCTTGTATTCTTATAGCAAAAACAAAAAAAAGGCACCTATAGCGCTTCACAAAAGATATGATTCTCGAGGCAAAGTGGAGCATTCCCCAACTTTGTGCAAATCTTCCCCAACAAAAGTCCTCCTATTTTCCTCTCGACCTTCCCTACTAGGACAGCCAAGAAGACTCCCATGCATGCTCAAACCTACACCAAGTTACATCTGTTGCTACTTCTATGCAATCCCAATCATTTCTCCTGAAGATCTAGAGGCCAAACGGAGTGAAGATGTTGATAAAGCCTCCCCTAGTCGCCCATGCACTCTCCTCCAAACTTTGAGAGTTTTTCCTCCCTTCTCTCTTTTACAAACGAAAAAGAACTCCCTCTATCGCACATAACTTTATGTCAACAACATGGTCAACATCCTTCTTTCTTCAGCTTCAAACCAATGTGTTGTTCTCCTTCTCCCAGGAGGGCCAGAATCCATGCTTGTTTCCTTGCACTACTTCTTGGCTTCTCTCCTCACTCCTCCCTTCAACCTACAGAGGACACCCCTGCTCGTTTTCTCCTTCACGTGCACATCAAGAAAACTCCCCAACAAAACAAGAAGAGACCCCCCCCCCCCCCCCTTGAGAATGAACATAGCTCGACATTTTTCGAACTTTCTATATATGAAGAGCTTTTCCCCCTCGAACTGCGTCTCCCCACTTCCTTCATACAAGACTCCTCTTGTCGTGTGTACATAATGCCCCCCCCCCCCCCCCTACACTTCTTCTCTGCCACCATCTCATAGGGGTGGGCAGTCCTCCCCCCCTGTATGATTTCGCAATACAC
The DNA here is from genome assembly GCA_020310875.1 of Ceratopteris richardii. Classification (NCBI taxonomy): domain Eukaryota; kingdom Viridiplantae; phylum Streptophyta; class Polypodiopsida; order Polypodiales; family Pteridaceae; genus Ceratopteris; species Ceratopteris richardii. Next base: position 62,120,867 of record CM035429.1, read on the forward strand.
ATTCCCCAAAATGAATGGCGGTTATCCATCTTCATATACTTTTATAGATTGAGTCGCAACCCTTTTTTTTTTAATAAAAGGAAGTTCGGCCTTAGCCTATTCTCCTGAAGTTTAATTAAAATAAAGAAGAAAAATTACAAGCGAATGAGACTAGTGTCCATGGGACCCCCCAAATCCCACAATGTAAGGGAGGGGTATGGCAAGCTAGAGGGCATTACAAATGAGGCAGATAAATCTAGCATCACCCTCATGTGGGACCCATTTGGGTTTCAACTTGTTGAGTTGCAACCCTTGGGGATTTGAAGCCACTATGATATGAATGCATTTCTTTGTAAAACGAATGCTTTGAGCTAAAGATTTTTCTAACATCATCTTCCCTTTAGAACTAAGATTCTTCTTACTATCCAAAAGCCTCATATTATCAACAACTTGCAAGGCCATATCCCTTTTTCATTCATTAGATTTGATATTGATCTCCACTTCCCCTTTTTTTGAAGAATACTTCTCTTGTTTATGTCCAAATTGTCACTGTTACCATCATCACCAACAAAACTTACAATATTAATAAGAAGCTTAATCATCTCATTTGTCCACTTTATCTGATGCCATCGAGATGTCGGCTTGCCCTTCCCATAGTGATGTTCATCCATTGATTCCTTCCAGCTAGGCTCATCTTCATCACTGGTCACAGAAGGCTTAACTTTGCTCAATAGGAAAGCATTGCAATCTTAATCTCATGGCTTCACATGTAAGGTCTCGCTATCATTCAAATGTTGATTTGAAGGCCAAGATG
>CM035429.1:62126659-62129159 GCA_020310875.1 Ceratopteris richardii
ATTTGAATTGGTCGTTTCCATGCAAATAGACAACCAATCTTAGGGTTTTGGCACATGAACAATGCTCTCTCTTCAATCTGAACACATTCTTCCTCATCATTTGACATGTGATCAAGCCATATTAAGAAGGCAATGTTCAAGGGGACCAAAGAGTAGTCCCTTTCATGCTCTAGGCATAAATCTAGCTTTCTTGGCAAAGGGGATATCCTTTTGCACTTTCTAGTGATTTTTTCCCTATCAAGTGGATTCTTTCCAAAGATGTGTGAATGGATATAGGCTTTTCTAGAGATAGTAAGCTCCTTTCCATTGACCACACCCAAGAAGCTCTCCTACTCATCCCTCAGAAATATTTTTGTTTTCTCCAAAAGTACTTCAAAATATATCTTGGGATTGAATATCCTCATTCCATCTGGAAAACAATTCACTGTTAAACCCTCTTGAACCATGAAATCAATAGTTTCTCAGATGGAGAAACACTTAGGATCACATTCCTTTCCTCCATCTCAACTCTAGTTATTCTAGTGTGTCCTAGTGGAGAACACGACATGCAAGCAAAATAAGCTAGTCAAAAGTCGGTCAAACAGTATCGATCGTATTGGATATGAAGCACAACTATGCAGGGTGATGACGAGAGAAATTCTATGAAGGTTGAAAATGTGAAATGGTGAAGGGAATTGGTATTTATAGTCGAGGAGGACCGGGTAACGATCACATGACATGGACCAATAAGTGAGTGCCACATGGAAAATTGACATTGGGAATCGCAACGGTTAGATGATGTGGCCCACTCAAATGATGCCATGTGGCATTGTACATTGGGATTTGTGGCTAGACGATGTGGACCAATCATAGGGTGCCATGTCTCACCAATGGTCAACTCATTCTAGAGACCTATTTAAGCTCCTCCATTCACTTTTTTTCATTCTTTTGTGAACTCCTTGTTAGCACTGACTTGCGATTGCCTTCAAGTTTTTTACCTGATTTTCAAAACTTTCCATAGACAACACATTTTTTGTGAGGTATAATGGATCATAGAAGCTTGTCCACGACCAATCCAAGCGATTAGGGGCATTGAGAAGTTTCGGATGCCTCTAATCGCTTAGATCATCTAATCATCATGATCAATCATTTTACAACACCACTGATTCAAGCGAATAGGGGCATTCAGGGATTTTCGGATGACCCTAATCGCTTGAATCGGTCATGCTTCTCGTTTATAATTAGTGCTTTGTAAATCTATAAGGCATAGCTTTAGCTATTTTTCATTGTTGGCTATATGGGAAACAGAATGGAATGATAATTCATGAAGAATATAAGGAGGAGTGATACAAGCGATTAAGGACATCCGAGGATTTTTGGATGACCCTAATCGCTTGGATTAGTCGTGTTTCTTCAATGTCATAGAGCTTTGTGAAAGCTTTTTTACATTAGTTTGTTTGCTTTTTAAATTTCTTCCAAGCTATTAAACTCTTCGTAAATGTGAAGTGGCAAACTCAAGCTCTTCTATGCTTGCAAGAAGCTGTAGAAGACTTTGCAATCCACTTCATGAATGATGCTTACTTGTGTGCAGCTCATTGTCATAGGATGACATTGATGGCAAAAGATTCCATGGAGATTTTGGCTTGCCCTTCTCATAGTGATGTTCATCCATTGATTCCTTCCAGATGGGCTCATCTTCATCACTGGTCACAGAAGTTTAACTTTGCTCAATAGGAAAGAATCGCAATCCTAATCTAATGGCTTCACATGTAACGTGTGGCTATCATTTAGATGTTGATTCAAAGGCCAAGCTGCTAAACTGTGTGGCTGCTACATTGCATGTCCAAGATAATGAAGGCCCCCAAGTCCATCATGGTAAGAACTATTGAGATTTGCTCACCCTGAGTAGGGCATGGCCTCAACCATAGTACTTTCATTATTGTTATCAAGATCACTATTGTCCTTTGAAACCTCCCCTAAATTAGGGATGGAATGAGAGGGCTTGGATTTCATATGCTTCATTGAGAAGACCACATTTGCAACATATGTCCACCAATGCATTGCTACAAGCAAGATTCATCACCAACATCCCACCTTTGTGTCCCAAATATGTGAAATCACCCATCTATTCTACACAATGGAGACATGTTAGTGTGAAAGATCAACAATAAATATAATTAACAATGAGATAGAGAGAGAGAGAGAGGGAGAAAGAGAGAGAGAGAGAGAGAGAGCAGGGGAGAGAGAGAATGAGAGAGTGAGATTCGTTCAAGCATCATAGAGCACCATTCTAGACTATTAGCTTGCTATGAAGAGGTAGGTCTTTCTAGTACCCATGATACTGGTCTCCAACTATGTTTTAAAATGCATCCAAGGTTGGTTAGCTTGATATGAAGAGGTAGGTCTTTCTAGTACCCAGGATATGAGGTCTCCAACTTTGTTTTAAAAGGTCGGAACTCCCTTCAAGATCCTACTATTCACATATTAGAACACTCCCTGCATCTATTGTGACTATGTGCAT
>CM035429.1:62136659-62139159 GCA_020310875.1 Ceratopteris richardii
CTTCCATCAATATATAATCCTTCATTTTGTGCATGTAAAATCCTTCTACTAATTCAAGCATATTCCATAAGTACCCATGCTTTGAACATAACGTGAAAGTCGATGCCAATCTCCCCATCCATATATAGGACCACAAAATGACATAAGAGTGACTTCAGAGTTCGGAGGCACATACCAATCCTCTACAATAAAGAGACCGCAACCAGCATTAGTAATAGTGGATGGAGCAATCATATAGCGATTACCCCAAAAGTTGAAAACCTCTCCATCTAAAGGAAGTGGTCCTCTATTCCATCCTCCATATCTTCTTCTATCATATGTTTGTACTAAAGAACGATCACGAGCTGACAATGGATAATCTCCAGCCGTTTCATTCTCTAAACCAGGAGGTAGAGGATTTCTAGAAACCTCTGCTTGTAATTGATGAACAGCAAGTCCATGACGTGTACGAGGTATATTAACATTATGAGAAAAATTATCATCATCATCATCATCGAGCAAGTATTCTTGTATATCAATAGTAATTTGATTTTTTATATGGTTTTTAAATAAAATAATGACATTAATATATATAGAAAATATATACCCAAGCATTATCACGTTGACCAGGTCATGATGCACGCTCAAAAGTACCATACTCTACCTTATGTTCAATACATTCCAATCGTGGTCTTCGATATGTGCCATAACAAGAGTTACACCAACATATAATATGCTCTTGATAGTAAAATTCATCATAATTCCTATCGGAGGACACATGTGAAGTCGTTGCATGGGTAGGAGGTGGTGGAGTATCCTCTGATTGATCAGAATCTGCACATAATAAGAAACAAAAAAAGAAAGTTATGTATCCTTCAAATATATTTAAAATTAAATGTTTGGTATACTTACAGTATAAAGTCATTGCACGATGATCAGACGGTGGTGGAGTTCCATCTAATTGATGATAATCTACAAATAATGGTATTTGATATTAATAATGTGAGTATCTACATACACAAAAAATTCACATATACATATTTACACATACACGCATATTCACATATACACATTTACACATACACACATATTCACATATACACAACTACACATTATTGTGGGATAAATGCATGTATTTTGTATGATTGAGTGTATATGCATGCATGTGTGTGTACGTATATATGTGGATATGTATATGTGTGTTTATGTTATATGTATGTATATGTGTATATGTATACATATATGTACCTGTATATGTTTGCATGTATATGTGTATGTGGGTATGTGTATGTGTATGTGTGTGTATATATGTGTATGTATTCTGATTTTTTTTCTCTTTGAGATTAAATTAACACGAGATATTGTATGGTGGAAAAAAATAAGAGGCAAGCTAACATACCACCTGAGACGTGGCAGTTTTTTCATAGACAACTACATCTTTAGGAGTCATTTCCTCAGCAGAAGGTACACAAATTAATAGTTTATATTTATAATTTTTATATATTTTAGTAATTTTTTACATTTAATTTATGTATTTTTTTTCTTGAATAAGCAGGCTGTTGCAAAGAAGAGAGTGGAGTCAGGCCACACATCGCACCTAGGCCAAATGGGCTGTAATGGTTTTGTAGCTACATTTGTAAGTATATGTGTTATTGTGAGTATATTTTTTATTTTATTTAAAATGCAAGCAACTAATCTTTTTTATTTGTTTCAATGCAGCGGAAGGATTATGGCCGGTATCCTACGAAACATGAGATTGAGTATGCTACACATTTTGGATATCGGCATTTGAGCGAGTATATGCAAGATCATCTTGATGCCTTTGTGAGTATTTTTAAATTTTATATAATTATTTTATTTTTATGAATGGTTTAATTGTTTTATTTATTTATGTTTGTTATATGTAATACAGGAGTATTATGGAGAGACAAATATGGATGAGGTGGAGAGACAAACACAGGAGGGACGATCTCGATCGTCATAGGGTGATCATGAGGATGAGGAAGATCAGGATGATCATGATATTGCTAATGATGATGATCATCATCATGATGATTATTAGGATTTTAGTTGATTATGACATTGGATTATATGTATTTACATTGATATAAATTTTTTTTTTATCTATATATTTTTCATTTCAGTTATGTTTTGAATTGTGTGTATGGTATCAAGTAATGAAGAGTTTTGTTCTATTGATTGGTATTATTGTTTATATTAAGCATGTGTTTTAATACTTTAATTATATAATTCATTCATATGTGTGTACCTAAGTGTATATGTATGTAGCGTATATGTATGTATGTGCATGTGTATGTGTGTGTATATGTATGTATGTGCATGCGCATGTGTAAGTGTATATGTGTGTATGAGTATGTGCATGTGCATGTGTATGTGTGTGTATATGTATGTGCATGTATATGTGTAACTCTATGTGTATATGTGTGTATATGTGTGTACGTGCATGTATATGTGTATATGTAGGTATGTGCATGTGTGTGTGCATGTGTATATGTGTTTT
>CM035429.1:62146659-62256659 GCA_020310875.1 Ceratopteris richardii
CATATGTTTTATCCCTGCCTAATAAATCACTACATTCAAAAAAAAATAAAGCACACAAATCATATAAGAATTATGAAACTAATTTTTTTATAACAATTACGTTAACAATACTTACATCGAAGATGAACCACTCTTTGATAGGATTCATAGAACTCTCCCATACACTTTGTAAAAATGAAACCGTCGCTAACTAATATTAACTTATATTTGCAACTCAATCCTAAGCCCCCAATGCATGTACACTTGGGATCTCTTGATGGAGGGGGTACTAGTGGGTCTTGGCTTGGAAAATAGAAGTGTTGGTGTAGTAACCTGAGAGGCAAATACGTGTATAAATCATGCGTTGAAAGGGGTAAATATATGGATTCTAAAGTTTAGAATATGTACATTATCCTTGGTTTATCCCTTTATTTATCCTTGGCACATGCTTGAACCCTTGGGTTGAACCCATGGTTTGAGTCCTTGGGGTATTTACTCATATGAGCGTTGGGAGAAGCTTCTCCAACTAAGACTTTGGGGTATACATGAGAGGAGAAGAATCATTTGATTGATTATCCATGTGATACCATGTGATGGGCCACTTATCAAAGGTCCATCCTCTCGACTCACAAAAGGGCTTAATTCATGTTTCACCAAAAAAGGTGTATCGATTGGCTAATTAAAAAAAGGGGTGTCTCATTAACCATGTTTTACAAAAGAAAATGTAACATACCTCTAAAACTCATGTCCAGAGTGGATGCATTTGAGAAAACATGATCGAGGCCATCATCCGACTATGCACACACACACACTGACATCCACAACACACACAATGACATAGAATACAAAAAGGACTCTATAATAGAATATTAGAGCTTGATGATGTTTCTGGTGACATCTTGAAGCAATTCAAAGGTCAACTTGGACATGCCTCCAAAATTCTAAATACGTTGAACACTAGATGGAACTTGAAATGGTCTTGTAACAAATGGAGACCCGAAATTAAATGTATCTAGGTTCTTCTCATATATACTAAACATTCTTACCTTTAGTTTCTCATTGTCCACAATGGACTTTGGATTGGCAGTAAGGCTAAGAATCCCAAAATTAATAACCGATTATATAATTTTTGTGGTAGGGAGGAAGATTCGGTCCATCTCTTCATTACTTGCAGACATGTCAAGATATTTTGGGAGTTCCTAAAACCCTATTAGATCATAAATAACATATTTAATACTGGGTACTAGGAGATTTTATTAGGGTGTTGCTCTAGGATGGATATTTTTTTGTGGGAAATTTGAAGAAGTATCATCCTTTGGCATATATGGAACAACAAAACCAAAAGTTCTTTTGTACTGGGAAGAAAGAATATTTGTATTCTCTTAAATCTGTCTTGAAAGATACTAGTATTAGAAGTATATACTCCATCAAAGAGGCACCTTGTGAGAAATTTCAACTCTCTACTACTATCAGAGCGATGCATCATAATAAGTGGAGAGAATTTTCACTCTATTTGTAACTTGAGGAGGATTTTTCATGATATTTTCCCTTGAATATTAGGGTATTTTATAAAGAATCTCTCTACCAAATGTTTGGATATATGTAGCTTGTGTTCCTTGTGGGATCTTGCATCTTGCACAAATTGTAATATCTTTCATTAATTTGGTTTTGTTTTCTTATTTTCTCAAAAGAAAACATCATGTTGTGGGTCCAACATTGTTGGGGGATTCTTCAGTTGAAAGGGACTTGAGTATTAGTAGGAGAGGGATGAAGAAGAAGAAGTAAAACACTTGCACCGAAAGCTTTTGTATCTTGATTGCAATGAAAAATACAATGGATCTGTCTAGAGTAACACAAAAGGGTCTTTGTGTGGAGTGCTAAAACCAAAAAGCACACAAACACGCACACAAGTATACAAGATACCAAAATTCCTTGCGTAGTCAACCTTCTCTGTATCAGACCTCCACCCTCTCTTGTAGCTTGCAGGGGGCAAGAAAAGGGAGAGAGAGTAGAGAGAGAGCAACGAGAGATAGAGAGAGGGTGTGAGAAATAGAGAGAGATAGAGAGAGGATGAGAGAAGTAGAGAGATAAGATAGAGAGAGATGAGAGAGAAGGAAGAGAGGGGTAGAGAGAGAATAGAGATTCTTTTTATTTTTTAATAAAAAAAGGGTGGCACTTTTTTTAAGAGGAAGAAACACCAAAAAACAAGAAAAAATAGGAAATAAATTCCAAAAAATCTTTAAAAATTATAAAAAATTCTCAAAAAAAAAAATCCACAACTTCTATATAGTTTGCCACACTCAACCACAGAGAGCCTCCTTTTTTCTTCTATTTCAACAAGAAAAAGATCATTTAAAAAAAAAGATAACAAATTCCAAAAAAATCTAGACGTTCCAAACAAAAATCCTAGAAATTTCCTAAAAGATGTTCTTGATGAATTGGACTATGAAATGACTTCTGACTTCCATGAAAATGTAAAGAAAAAGCATGAAAATTGATGAAAATTAATAAAAGTAAGCAAAAAAAATGGTGCGAGAAGGTTATGTACAGCTTGGACAGATTTTGCAAGTTCTAGGTGATCCAAAAAGCTTCACTTTTGTTGATGATAGGCCTTGAGCATGGATATGATGATGAATAAAACCTCTTTGCCCTCCACACTATCTAACTGTATCGCACTCCATTTTGATTATCTTCCTTTTGGGTACACTGACCATGTGATAAGGCCACCCTCATTCCTCCATTGGAATAATATTTCCAACATCTTCCATCTTTTGTATCTCTATTTTAGATAATTTTGGATTTAATTTGTAACATTTATCCCTTAATGGTCTAGCTCTTTCAATCACGAGAATCCTTAGTCCCTCAAAATTGGCAGGTATTCCTTCCTAATCCTTGTAGTTCCCTACACTTACTGTCAACAAAATTTTCATAAAAGATACTATACATACCATTATCTGTAACTAGGTGGTCATTGATATTCTCTTCTCATTGTTTTCATAAACTTCCTTTGTGCTTGAGTTGCTTGGAAAGATCCCATAGCAAGAAGATGAGTGTTCTACATGCATCCAAGCCAAAAGGTCCTCTTCTTCGTATAAACCAAATCTAGTTTGTCCATCGTATCTCTTTCCATACAAATACCAATCATCTCCATCGTGCTAGTATGTCCCTGGTTGTTTGGTCTTTCTTCTAAAAATATTTTTTGCAGCTCTCTTACCTCTTGTTTTACCCAAATAGTATCCTTGCCCCAATCGTGCAACACATTGGCATGCCTTAACCAGTGTCTCCCAATCAACAGAGGAAAACTTCCATTTACCTATTGCAGCCTTAAGACAACACAGTCCAAAGTGAAGATGTTACCTTGTACCTCAATTGGAACTCCAAGGACCACTCCCATAGGTCTTACTATGCTTTGGTCAGCTAATGTCACCGTGAAGTTGGTAGGTCTTAAAGGTTTGAGTCCAAGCTTCTGCATAGTGTGATTCAGCATCAAGTTAATGCTAGAACTTCCAACCATTATAGCTCCTTGTAATTGATGTCATCTAATAGTTACTCTTAGATGTGGGCTCTTATAATAATCTATGAGGGGGGCTTCCCCTACAATTTTATCCTTACTCATAGTAGTAGACTTTGCCACTAAAGTGGTTGTGGAAGCTCATGAATAACCTACAAGACCTTTGATATGAATTTCTTATCCATATTTATTAGATTAAAAAAAAATATTAACCTCCTTTTTAACTGATTTAAGTAGTCTGAAGCCTCATATTCTTTAAGAGCAATGGGCTCTATTTGACTTTTCAAACTACTCTCGAGACTTGATGAATGCATACCCAATGACATCACTAGTACCTATAAGGTCTTCTTTTTGTCATGTATCTTCACATGTAGTGGCTCTATCCTTGTGTGTCCCTTTGTCCTTGTTCAATCCAATAGTACTTGACTCCTATCCTATGTCTATTTGAGCTTTCCCCTTGCTTCTTGTCTGCATAACAAAAGAGTCAATTTCTTCTAAATGCACTATTGTAGTAGATGGTGATGGCACATAGACTTCTTTTGTAACTTTTTCTTTGCTCATAGAGATCATTTGTATGTGAGGCCCAGATATAGATGCCTTATTCTTTAGACAAAAATTGGTATAATGATCCCTTCCAATTTCTGCAAGGAGGTGCATTTTCTAATAGAGGTCACTTGCTTTGATAATGCCCACATTCCCCACACCTAAAACAAATGATTGGACTCCTAGGCCCATTTCCAAAGTTACTCTTAGGACCTAGAGTGTAGGTGTTATCTTGAGTTGGTGCAGTTGTCATTACATTTATAAGTGGTGGGACTCCTCCTTGTCCCCAATATGCTTGTGCAAGCATTCCTCTTGTGTGGCACTCATGGGCATCATGGCCAGCTTTCCTGCATAACTAGAAAGTTATACTTAAGAGAGGGCACTCACTTACCACATGGCCTTCTTTGCTACACATGATGCACCAGAGTCCATTTTTTATGCCTCTCCACGAAGTTGCTGTAGTTTTGCTAACTCCTCTGCTTGCACCTCTTATTCTTTTTATAACTTTATTGCTTCAATTTTGTGCCTCAATTGAGTTACTGCATCTTCTTCTTCTTTCTAGGGCTTGTTCCTTCTTAGACTCTCAAGTTCTTTCACTGCATCCTCACTTTCCAAAGGATAGGGTAGACAAGAAGAACCAATTCCATATTGGTATCTGATTTGCTCTATCATTATTGCTGTTGAAATAAATTCTTCAATTGTTGTTGTGGGGAGCATTAACTCTTCAATCTTGCATTGTGTTGATATTGGAAGTGGTTTAGCAAGCCACTTCTTGACAAATAAGTCATTAGGGGGGTCTGATAATTTAGCCATGAGTGCTTTTGCTCTAGGACAAATTCTAAAAATGTCTCCCTAGTACCTAGTCTTAAGTTCTCTAATTCTTCAATAATATTCTCTATTGTATTCTCTTATTAGAACTGTGTCTTGAAGGCCTCCTTCATTAAGTCCCAACTAGTTAAATGGTTTTTGGCCAATTCACTGAACGATTTATTTGCTAACCCCTTCAATGTCGTTGGGAAAATAATTAAAATTGCATCTTCCCTTCCTATTAGCCCCCTTGTTTTGCATAGGGCTAAAAGAGGGAAATTTGATATTTAACCTTGAAAGTAGAGTTTCTAGGTCTACCTAAGTGGCCATGTTTCTTACTGAGGATGTTGAAAAAAGCATGCAAATATGGGGGTAGTGATCCCCCCTTGAATTAAAACAATCCAAGTAACCAGGTACCACTCAAGTAGCGAAAGATATGATTAACCACCTACCAATGCTTGACACCTGGGCATTGCATAAACATGCTCATCTCTGAGACAGAAAACTAAATATCTAGCCGTATAATGCATAAGTAAATCAAGAATCCAACAGCATGCTGATAAAGAACAGCATCAAATGCATCCCCAGCATCATGAAGACTCAATCGTAAACCTATCTCCATAGGAGTGGCAATAGGTTTATAGTCCTCAAGGCCAAAATGCTACAACAATTTGTCAATATATTTTGTTTGACACAAATCTATCCCGCCATCAACTTGTATAAAATGAATGCCCAAACAATGATGCAAATGCTCCAAATCACACATCTGAAATGAGGCATGCGAATCAGCCTTGAAATCAGCAATATGCTTCTCATGAGGACCAGTGAGCATCATGGCATCAATGTACACAACAATGATTAGAAGCACATCATTTGCACGCTTAACATATAAGGTGCTCTTAGTTGGACTAGTCTCAAAACCATGTGCAATCACATAGGCATGTCTCTTTTCATACCAAGCACGTGGTGCTTGTTTCAAACCATATAAAGCCTTTTTCAACTTGCACACCTAGTTTTCATGCCCTTTTTGCACAAAGCCATGGGGCTGAAAAACATACAATTCTTCATGCAAGTCACCATTCTGAAATGCAGTTTTAATGTCCAACTGATGTACATTTCAACCATGATGAGCTCCAAGTGCATAAATGCTATGAACAATAGTCATTCGGCATGTAGGTGCAAAGCTCTCATCAAAATCAATGCCTCTTTCCTGCGCATAACCCTTTGTAACAAGCCTAGCCTTATACCTATCAATTGTTCTATCAGGCTAATGCTTCAGTTTGTATACCAACTTAGTGTCAATGGACTTCTTGCCACGAGGCAAGTCACATAAAGACCAGGTACCATTTTTCATGATAGCATCATATTTAGATTGCATAGCAACCATCCAATTTTCTCAATTTTGTGCTTCATCAAATAAACAGCCTCATTCTCATCACAGAGACTAGAGGCAACCATAGCATAGCAATCTCATGCAAATGAAGCATTATGCGAGCCTGAACAAGTACGATATGACAGAGATGCATCTAATTTGCTATCATGCAAAGTCTACACCAACCATTTTGGCATAATTTTTGCCTCCTCAATATTAGCTCTCTCATCAACAAGTGCATCATGTAAATCTACATTGGAAACGGAATGATCTGCATCATCACATGAAACCTGTAAAGGCAAAGAAGTTGCGTCATTAGGACCAGCACTAGATTGTCCACTTGTAAAAAGAGCCAGCAAAGTATCATACATGTCTTTGGAGCTAACTGATGTCTCCTTAGTACATGAAAGTAATGGTTGAATAACATCTTCCACAAAAACAACATCGCTAACCAGAATGTGTTTTGTCAGTGGATGATACAGACGATAGCCTTTGCTTTTAGAACTGTACCCAACAAAAATATATTTCACTGCTTTATCGTCCAATTTTTTGCGATGTTGTTTGGTCACTAATGCATGTGCAAGATAACAAAAAACATGCAGATGAGCAACAGATGGCTTGCGACCATGCCAAGCCTCATATGGAGTGATAGATTCCAGCGCTTTAGTGGAACACCTGTTAAATACATATGCTGCACACATAACATCCTCAAGCCAAAAACTATGTGCTAAAGCCTGACTCTTGACCATACACCTCGCCATCTCCATGAGTGACATATTCATCCTTTTAGCAACCCCATTCTGTTGAGGTGTATATGGCACTATACACTGATGTTTTATCCCACATTCAGCCAGAAATGCATTAAAAATTGAAAACATATATGCTCCCCTCGATCAGAATGGAGGGTACCCATTTCACATGCTAACAGATTTTCAGCCAAAACCAAAAATTGTTTGAAGCACATAAACACTTTGAACTTTTCTTTCAATGGATGTACCCATGCATGCATGGAAAAATCATCGATGAAAGTCACGAAGTCAAGATAGTTTCCAAAAGAGGGTGTCCACATAGGACCACAGACATCACTATGAACAAGCTACAATTTCTGAGTAGCTCAAACTGGACCATCTTTTGGGAACGAAGAACATTTCATTTTACCAAAAATACAGCCTTCACAAACATGTTTACGAGGTGCCTCAAGTTTGGGTAGAGAGGACACCATTTCAGATTTCCACAGGCATAGCAAACTAGAAAAATTTAGATGACCAAAGCGTGCATGCCACAACTTTGCATCTGACATAGCCTGAGAATTGTGTATTGCACATGCCGAATCATTCACAGATTTTTCATAGTCTATGAGCTTATACAGCCCACAATGTAAAATTCTAGAAGTAATAATCACGTCGCCATTTGATAGATCATGAACAGTACATCTATCATCAACAAATCTCACAACCAAGCCAATCTTGGCTAAAGCCAAAACTAATAATATATTTTTCTTGATCCTTAATACAAATATAAAGCATCGGACAAAGTGAAAGAACTAGCATTAGTAGTAGTCAAAATGATCTTACCAACTCCCATGACATGATGATAAGAGGAGTTGTTGGCACATGTGATAGTATTCCTTGTAGGGGCAGGCTCAAATGAAGTAAGAAATTGCGCTCTGACGTGATATGTTTGGTTGCCCCACTATCAAAATACCAAACATCTGAGTCTAGTGCAGACATACACTGCTCATGAGAAGATGGGTCAAAACTGCAAACAATAGTAAATGCCCATTCTTCATTCTACACAAGATTAGCAGACTTTGTTTTCGGTGTAGAGGCCTCTGCAACAACCATTCCAGCCTCCTTCTTAGCAGCCAGTTTTGGAAATCTCTTAATGAAATTATCATTTTCTTTACGGTATTTGCAAAACAATTTCTGCTTTTTTTATTTCTTCTCATCTTTCTCTTCCTTCTTTGAATGTGCAGCATTTGTAGATTTCTGCTTACTAGTAGAAGAGCTCCATTTACCTTTGCCCTTTTGACAAGCCAAGAAAGCTTGATCTGCAACATGCATAATAGGCATGTTCTTCCTAGCTTGATCTTCCTTCAACAGAATAGAAACTAACTCTTCAAATTTTAAGGCATTTGGATTGCCTTTCATCATCAAATGAAGGGTAGAAGCAAAACTTTGATATGAGTCAAGAAGACCATTCAAAACATTCTACACAAGTGAACTATTAGGAAGGACTTCATCAGTAGAAATCAATTGTTCCTTCACATATTGTTCTTTGTCAAAAAACTGTCCATAGAATCACCTTCATTCATATGCTCACTCTCCAATTATTTTTGGAGGTAAGCAACATGAGCTTCATTCCTAGCCTCATACAATGTGGTAAATGTATCCCAAGCATCCTTAACTATTCTACCAGAGCGACTGTGAGGAATAATGGCATGTTTGATAGACAAGGCTATCAATGCATGTGCCTAAGCATCTTTGCCATTCCAACAAATTTTCTCTAGAGTAGCTGTAGCAGGAACCGTAGCACGAATAGGAATCTATAGAATATCATCATCTTTGATGCCATCTGCATCAGCTTTAGTACTTCGGTTTGCAATTGTAATGGGACATTTTTCAACACCCTGCACAATGTTCCATAGTCCTTTTGTGACCAATACATGATGCATCATATAATCCCATAATGACTAATTCTTACCATCCAACTTATCCTCAATAGCCAACATACGAAATAAATCACTACTTTCAGCCATGGCCACTGCCTAAAATACCATGATGCATAAAAATGATTGTATTTGAAAAATTTGCACAGAACTTCCCTGAGGAGTTCTATTAAACCTGTAGCAAACTTTGAGACGCTTATATTGGCAAACCAAAACCTGTATATATCTTTGGCACAAAAAGACAAAATACCCTACATAAGCATTATGATAGTGCATTGGAGGCCAAAACAAGCTCACATCGCGATTTCGGCACCACAAAGCAAAGTTGCTTTGATCACCTTGTGTATACTCACCAAATTTCATGCGATTCTAAGACTATGATTGGAGAGGTGTTGATGACATCCTAGATGAGGCGACAATCTACTGTGATACCGATTGTTGGAGTTCGAGGTCTATGGATGCACACGAACAGCACAAGGAAGAAGAAGAAGCTTGGAGCGCAACACACAATACTAAATGTATTTACCACTAGAATGTATAAAGGTAAGTAGCCCGTTAGTGCAATAGGCATATACACAAGGAGGGGGGAAAAAACCTCCTAAAGAGGGAAAAAGCTGCCCGGCAACCTTAGTGTGTTCACACACATCACTACCTAAATATATCAACAATAGAAATTGGGGGAAAAAACCTCCTAAAGAGGGAAAAAAACTTCCCCAACGGTCTTAAGCGTGTTCACAAACATCATTACCAAAATATATCAACAAATGCCCATAGGAGTGATGTGGTGAACAAGGAGCTATCATTCATGTATAAGGAAGTGAAAAGCTATGTGGAAAGAGATCAATCCACGAAATGAAGTAAGCCCAAAGCTTTGCAAAAAGCTTCAAACTTCTCCTTAGGCAGAGCCTTTGTGAAACGGTGTGAAATGTTATCCTATGCGGGAACATATACCAAACTGATCTCTCCAGCAAAGAACCTCTCCATCATGTAATGATAATGCATCTCAATGTGTTTTATGTAAGAATGGAAGATATGGGTCCTCATAACTATTGATGCACTCTCATTTTCAGTGAAGATGGTGGTGGTAGAAGATAGACATACATCCAAATCAGCTAAAAGGTATCTGAGGCACACACACACCCACACACTCAAAAATTGTTGTGAAAGCTACCTTATATTGAGCCTTACAACTAGAAGTGGCCACACTAGGCTACTTCTTGCTTAGTCAAGATATGCATGAGCTACTAGGCATGAAGCAAAAACCACTAGTGGACAGTGAAGTGTCATTACAACTATTGGAGTTAGACATCTATGGAAGCATGCGAATAGCACAAGGAAGAAGAAGAAGCTTGGAGCACAACACACAATACTGAATGAATTACCATAGTATCCCATTAGGGCAATAGGTTTATATACAAGCCGGGGGAAAAAACACTCCTAAAGAGGAAAAAAAGTGCCACGGCAATCCTAGAGTGTTCACACACATCACTACCTAAATATATCAACAAATTCCCCTTGGAAGTGATGCGGTGAACAAGGACCTGACACTCATGTATAAGGAAGTGCTAAGCTATGTGGAATCAATCCACAAAAGGAAGTAAACCCAAAGCTTTGTGGAAAGCTTCAAACTTCTCCCTAGATAGAGCCTTCATGAAAAGGTCTGCGATGTTCTCATGCATGGGCACATATGCCAAGCTGATCTCTCTAGTAGTGAACCTCTCCCTAACATAATAATAATTCACCTCAATGTGCTTAGTGCGAGCATGGAACACATGGTTGCTTGCAACTGCCAATGCGCTCTGATTGTTAGTAAAGATGGTGGTGGCAGAAGACTGACCAACACCCAAATCAGCCATAAGGCATCTGAGCCACACACACTCAACAGTCACTGTGGAAGCTACCCTATACTCAACCTCACATCTGGAAGTGGCCATAGTAGGCTGCTTCTTGCTCAACCAAGATATACATGAGCTACCAAGCATGAAGCAAAAGCCACTAGTGGACATACGAGTGTCATAGCAACCAGCCCAATCATTGTCAGAAAAACCATGCAAATTTGGCGATAATAATCCTCGCTTAGGATAAAACAACCCAAGTAGCTAGGTACCACTCAAGTAGCAAAAGATATGCTTAACTGCGTGCCAATGCTTGACACCTGGGCAATGCATAAATCTGCTCATCTGTGAGACAACAAACTGAACATCTGGCCGAGTAATGCATAAGTAAATCAAGCATCCAACAACTTTCTGATAGATAACAAGATCAAATGCATCTCCAGCATCATGAAGACTCAATCAAAAACCTATCTCCATAGGAGTGGCAATAGACTTACAGTCTTCAAGGCCAAAATGTTGCAATAATGTATCAATATCTTTCATTTGACACAAAGCAATTCCACCATCAACTTGCATAAACGGAATGCCCAAATAGTGATGCAAATGCCCCAAATTAGACATTTCAAATGAGGCATGAAAATCAGCCTTAAAATCAACAATATGCTTCTCATGAGGACCAATGAGCAGCAATAGACAACAATAATCAGAAGCACATCATTAGCACGCTTAACATATAAGGTGCTTTCAGTTGGATTGTTCTCAATACCATGTGCAATCAGATAGCCATGTATCTTTTCATACCAAGCATGTGGTGCTTGCTTTAAGCCATATAATGCCTTCTTTAACCTACACACCTGTTTTCATGCTCTTTCTACACAAAGCCATGGGGTTAAAAAACATACACTTCTTCATGCAAGTCACCAGTCAAAAATGCAGTTTTAGTATCCAATTGATGTACATTCCAACCATGATGGGCTTCAAGTGCACAAATGTACATTCCAACCATGATGGGCTTCATGATGAACAGTAGTCATACGACATGTAGGTGCAAAAGTCTCATCAAAACCAATGCCTCTTTCTTGCGCATAACCCTCTACAACAAGCCTAGCCTTATACCCCATCACCTATTCCTTATGCTTCAGCTTGTAAACCTACTTAGTGCCAATGGCCTTCTTGCCAGGAGGCAAGTCACATAAAAACCACGTACCATTCTTCATTATAGCATCATATTCAGATTGCATAGCAACCATCCAAAATTTTTAGAATTTTGTGCTTCATCAAATGAAACAGGCTCATTCTCATCACAGAGACTAGATGTAGCCATAGCATAGAAATATGATGCAAAAGAGGCACTATGAGAGCCTGAATGAGTACAATAAGATAGAGGTGCATCTAATTTGTTGTCACGCAAAATCTGCACCAACCATTTTGGCATAGTTTTTGTCTGTTCAATATCAGTTCTCTCATCAACAAATGCATCATGTAAATCTGCATCAGAAATGCAACGATCTATATCATCACATGAAACCTATGAAGGTTGAGAGGTTGCCTCATTAGGACTAGCACTAGACTGTCCACCTGTAAAAAGAGGCAGCAAAGTATCATATATGTCTTTGGAGCCAACAGATGTCTGCTTAGTACATGAAAGTAAGGGCTGGATAGCATCTTCCACGAAAACAACATCATGGCTAACCAGAATGCATTTAGTCAGTGGATGATATAGACCATAGCCTTTGTTTTCAGAAGTGTACCCAACAAAAATACATTTGACTACTTTATCATCCAATTTTTTGCGATATTGTTCAGGCACTAATGCATATGCCAAACAACCAAAAACATGAAGATCAGAAACAGATGGCTTGCAACCATGCCAAGCCTCATATGGAGTGATAGACTACAGTACTTTAGTGGCACACCCGTTAAGTACATATACTACACACATAACAACCTAAAGCTAGAAACTATGTGGTAAAATCTAACTCTTGACCATACACCTCGCCATCCCCATGAGTGATATGTTCTTCCATTCAACAACTCCATTCTAGTGAGGTGTATACAGAACTATACACTGATGTTTTATCCCACGTTCAACTAGAAATGCATTAAAGTCAGAAGACATATATTCCCCCGCTTGATCAAAACGAAGGGTGCACATTTTACATGCTGACAGATTTTCAGCCAAAACCAAAAACTTTTTGAACCACATGAACACTTTGGACTTTGCTTTGAGTGGATATACCCATGCATGCCTGGAAAACTCATCAATGAAAGTCACGAAGTAAAGATAGTTTCCAAAAGAATGTGTCTGCATAGGACCACACACATCACTATGTACAAGCTGCAATTTCTGAGTAGCCCGAACAGAACCATCTTTTGGAAAGGATGAACACTGCATTTTTCCCAAAATACAACCTTCACAAACATGTTTACTCAGTGCCTCAGGTTTGGGCAAAGAGGACACCATTTCAAATTTCTACAGGTCTAGCAAACTAGCGAAATTCAGATGACCAAAGCATGCATGCCAAAGCTTTGCATTTGACATAGCCCATAATCTTTTAGCTTATATAGCCCACGAGATAAAATGCCAAAAGCAATAATCACATCACCATTTGATAGATCATGAACTCTACATCTCTCATCAACAAATTTCACAACCAAGTCAATCTTGGCTAAAGCTGAAACTGATAATAGATTCTTCTTGATCCCTGGCACAAATAAGGCATCTGACAAAGTGAAAGAACTAGCATCAATAGTAGTCACAATGATCTTACCAATTCCCATAATAGGATAAGAGGAGTTGTTTGCACATGTAACAGTATGCCCTATAGGGGCATGCTCGAGTGAAGAGAAGAAACCATGCTATGAGGTAATATGTTTGGCCCCCCCACTATCAAAGTACCAAATATCTGAGTCTACTAAACATGCATTGCTCATGAGAAGATGGATCAAAACTGCAAACAGTAGTAAACACCCATTCTTCATCCTGCACAAGATTAGCAAACTCTGTTTTCGTAGTAGAGGCCTCTGCGACAACCATTCTAGCCTCTTTCTTCTTTGCCTCTTTAGTAGCCAATTTTGGACAACTCTTAATGACATGAGCATTTGCTTTACATTATTTGCAAAACAATTTGTGCTTTTTTTATTTCTTCTCATCTTTTTCTTCCTTCTTCGAATGTGCAGCATTTGCAGATTTCTACGTACTAGTAGAAGAGCTCCATTTTCCCTAGCCCTTCTAACTAAAGCTTGATCTATAACATGCATAATGGACCTATTCTGTCGGGACTGATCTTCTTGCAAAAGAACAGAAACTAACTCTTCAAATGTTAAGCCATTTGGATTGCCTTTCATCATCAAACGAAGAGTAGAAGTAGAACTCTGATATGCGCCAGGAAGACCATTCAAAACAGTCTGCACAATTGAACTGTCAAGAAGGATTTCATCGGCAAAAATCAACTATTCCTTCAAATCCTTGATCTTTGTCAAAAAATTGTCCATAGAATCACCTTCATTCATGTGCTCACTCTCCAACTGTTTTCGGAGGTAAGCAACACAAGCCTCATTTCTAGCCTGGTACAATGTGGTAAGTGTATCCCAAGCATCCTTAGTTATTCTGCAAGAGCGAACGTGAGGAATAATGGCACGTTTGAGAGAAAAAGCTATCAATGCATGTGCCTGAGCATCTCTACCATCCCAACAAATTTTCTCTATAGTAGGTGCAATAGAAACAGCACCACGAATAGGAATCTACAGAATATCACCATCTTTGACACCATCTGCATCAGCTTTGCAGGTGTAATAGGACTTCTTTCAACACCCCGCATAGTATTCCATAGTCCTTTTGCGACGAGTACAATGCATCATATAAGCCCAGAATGGGTAATTCGTACCATCCAAAGTATCCTCAATAGCCAACACACAGAATACATCACTGCTTTCAACCATGGCCATTGACTAAAATACCTTGATGCAGAAAAATGATTGTATCTGAAAAAGTTGAACAAAACTACCAAAACGAGTTCTACTAGACCTGTAGCAGACTTTGAGACACTTATATGGACGAATCGAAATTGGTATATATCTTTGGCACAAAAAGATAAAATAGCCTATGCAAGCACTACGATAGTCCATGCGGAGGTCGAAACGAGCTCAGATCGTAATTTTGGCACCAAATTTCATGCGATTCTGAGACAATGACCAAAAGAGTGATGACAATGCCCTAGATGAAGCAACGACATGCTCTAATACCAATTGTTGGAGTTAGACATCTGCGGAAGCATGTGAACAACACAAGGAAGAAGAGAAGCTTGGAGCACAACACACAATACTAAATGAGTTAGCACTAGAACGTACAAAGATAAGTAGCCCATTAGGACAATAGGCGTATATACAAGCCAGGGAAAAAAACCTCCTAAAGAGGGAAAAAAGTACCCCGGCAATCTTAGACTGTTCTCTCACGTCACTAGCTAAAGATATCAACAAGAACCAACCCAATCTGAGCCAGAAAATGCATGTAAATATAGTGATAGTGATCCCCCCCTGGGATAAAACAATCCAAGTAATTGAATGCCACTCAAGTGGCAAAAGATGTCCTTAACCGTCTGCTAATGCTCAACACATGGGCAATGCATAAACTTGCTTATCTAAGAAATAGCAAGATGAATATCAAGCCAATAACCTGCTAATAGAGAACAACATCAAATGCATCTCCAGCATCATGAAGACTCAACCCTAAGCTTGTTCCCATAGGAGTTGAAATATGTTCATAATCTTCAAGGCCAAAATGCTGCAATAATGTAATAATATATTTTCTTTTGACACAAAAGCTATTCCCCCATCAACTTGCATCAATTGAATGCCCAAATAATCAAATTTGACATCTCAAAAGAGGCATGCAAATCAGCCTAAATTCAAAAGTGTGCTTCTCATTAGGGCAAGTGAGTAGCATATCATCAATATACACAAGAATGATCAGAAGTACATCATCTACATGCTTAACATATAAGGTGCTCTTACTTGGATTGTTCCCAAAACTATGTGAAATCAAGTAGGCATGTATCTTTTCATACCAAGCGTGTGGTGCTTGCTTCAAACCATATAATGCCTTTTTCAACCTATGCACTTTGTTTTCATGACCTTTTTGCACAAAATCATGGGGTTGAAATACATACACTTCTTCATTTAAGTCACCATTTAGAAATTTAGTTTTAATGTCCAAGTCATGTACATTCTGACCATGGTGATTTACAAGTGCATAGATGCTATGGACAACGGTCCTTCAGAATGTGGGTGCAAAGGTATCATCAAAATCAATGCTTCTCTCTGAAGCATGAACTTTTTCAACAAGCCTAGCTTTATGTTTTTCATTTGTTCCATCATGTCTATGTTGTAGCTCGTATACCCATTAGTGTCGATGGACTTTTTGTTTGGAGGCAAATCACATCGAGACCAAGTAACATTCTTCATAGTAGCATCATATTATGATTGCATTGTAGCCATCCAATTTTTTGAATTTTGTGCTTCATCAAAAGAAAAAGGTTCATTTTCATCACAAAGACTAGAGGTAGCCATTGCATAGCAATCTAATGCAAAAGAAGCACTATGAGATCTTGAATGACTACAATATGACAAAGATGCATCTACTTTGTTATCTTGCAAATTTTGCACCAACCATTTAGGCAAAGTTTTTTCCTCCTCTATATCAGCACTCTCATTAACAAGTGCATCGTGTAACTATGCATACAAAATGGAATGATCTACATCATCATGTGGAACTTGTAAAGGCTTAGAAATTACCTCATTTAGACCAGCACTTGATTTTCCACTTGTAAAAAGATGTAGCAAAGTGTCATACACATCTTTGGAGCTAACTCATGCCTCCTTAGTACATGAATGTAATGGATGAATTGCATATTCCATAAAAACAAGATCAGGGATAACCAAAATGTATTTAGTTTGTGGATGATACAAATGATAGCCTTTCCTTGCATAACTATACCCGACAAAAATACATTTCAGTGTTTTATCATCCAATTTCTTGCATTGTTGTTCATGCACTAATGCATATGGTACACAACCAAAGATACACAGATGAGCAACACATGGTTTGCGACCATGCCAAGACTTACATGGAGTGATAGATTGTAGTGTTTTGATGGGATATGTCTTAAGTACACATATTGCACACGTAACAACCTCAAGCTAGAAGCTATTTGGTAAAGCCTAACTTTTGATCCCATGCTCAGCCAAAAATGCATTAAAATCAAAAGACATATATGCCCTCCCTCAACTAAAATGGAGGGTGCCCAATTTACATGCTGACAAGTTTTCAGCCATAAGCAAAAACTATTTGAAGCACATTAATACTTTCAGACTTTTTTTTTCAATGGATACACCCATGCATGCCTAAGAAAACCATCAATAAAAGTCATGAAGTAAAGGTATTTCTCGAAACAAAGTGCCTGCATAGGAGCACAAACATCACTATGAACAAGTTGCAATTTATGAGCAACTCAAACAAAAATTTCTTTAGGGAAGGAAGAACACTACATTTTGGCCAAAATATAGCCCTTTCCTACATGTTTACAAGGTGCCTCAATTTTGGGAAAAGAGGAATTGTTTCAAATTCTTGGAGGCATAGCAAACTAGCATAATTTTGATGACCAAAGAATGGATGCCAAAGCTTTGCATTTGAGATAGCCTGAAAATCTTGAACTGCACATGCTGAATCATTCATAGATTTTGCATAGTCTATGAGCTTATACATCCCATGACATAAAATGCTAGAAACAATAATAATATTTTCATTTGAGAGATTATGAACTATACATCTCTTATAAGAAAATATGATAACCAAACCAATCTTGGCTAATCTTAAAACTTACAATAGATTTTCTTGATCCTTAGTACATACAAAGCATATGAAAATGTGAAAGAACTACCATTAATTGTGTTACACTTATGTGTTCCTTGAGTAACTTTGATATGACTCTTTTCCCTATACATGGGAGCTATTTACTCTAGTGTTGGCTAGATGTTGTTTCCACATGTTACCACATACATGATTCACTCATATGTGGTGGTACTTTGTACTTAGGGATATTTTTAGCTCTTACTTCAGTTTTGATCATCATCAATAGAGTGAGCTACTCTAGCCGTCCATCTTCTTTGTGTGTCTTGCTACATTTGTGCTCCTTGTGTGTGATTCTTGTGTGTGTCTCACAATTTTATACACACACACACACACACACACATTTCCAACAGTCATATCAGAGTAGGATCACATCCTTCCCAAGTTTTGATTTTTTGTGTGTCATGGAACGGGTGCACTTTTAACAGTGAAAATCGATTTTGGAGCATAGAACAATGATTTTCAATAGCCAAGAAACATTTTCACAAGTTGCACTAAATTTTTGCCCCCATTTTTGTTGGAGGAGATGGTGGATAGATTCCAGAGATGAAGTGGTGCTACAAAATCCTACTTCACACCAGCCAAGAACAAGTTGTGGAGAGTATAGTAGACCCCTTGAGATTCCCAAAAATAAATAAATAATCACCTATGTGCTTTGGAACATGATCCTCAAATCAATCGATCAAAATAGATGAGTAGAAACTTCAACTAGTGTCAAGGCTTGCTATTTTGGTCTCTACACATGTTTAGAAAAATAAGCAGTGCTCTCAACCTGCTAGCAATTGACTAAATTCCTTTTGGGAGTATCTAATTAACTTAAATAGCTAGTATTCATGAGTTATTTCAATAAAAATAATCAGTTTTACACTGAGAATGATGCTTAGCAAGTTGAAAGATTACCCCGACATTTTTGGGGGGCTACAATATGCAGACTAGTGAGCAGTAATGTGAAGATATCTCGAGATTGAGATAAGCAATGACAATGAAACTTTGTAGTTATGAAGTAGACAATGTGCTGAATCTATAGCACTTTAAATAACATCAAATGATCAATTGTACACTGAGAACAAGATTTGAGAAGTTCATTGTTCTAAGATGATCATAGCAAAGAAGAGAAGTAGAGATATGATGAATGTGTATGTATTAAATCACATAGAAATACAATGACATGGGCAATGTATAATTTCATAATGTGAGGGTAGTGATGGAGCTATGGAATGAGCTCACTAATCACAATATTGATCTTCAAATCAGACTCTGTTCCACATGAGATTTTGATCAACTTTTATAGTTAGAGTTGGAGCCAAGTTTTGAATTTCAACCTCTCGCCCTAAAGTGAGTCATAGAATTTAGGCTTTACTTGGATCCCGCTTAAGACTAACATGCTTGGTCTTCATATCTCTTTGATTTCCTGCAATCCAATCATCATCTTGAGTCTGTTCATCTTAGTTCCATCCAAAGACTTCGTGAGCATATATGCAAATTGCAAATTGGTTGATACATAGGAAAATTGGATGTCCTTGTTGAGTAGCTTCTCTCTTACATAATGATAGTGCACTTCAATGTGCTTAGTCCTTGCATGATATACAGGATTAGCAACCAAATGAAGTGAGCTAATGTTATCTCCAAAATCATTGGAGTATAAGAATGCAATCCCAACTCTATGCAAAGTTGATTGAGCCACATAGCCTCTTGTGTTGCGTTTACTAAGCCTCTATATTCTGATTCTCTTGATGACAATGCCACAGTTGGTTGTTTCTTTTATGACCATGATATTAGCTTTGAACCTACAAAAGGTAAGTAGCCAAAAGTGCTCCTCCTATCATCCTCGAAGCCAGCCCAATTTGCATCAGAATACATCTTGATATCCAAATCAGAATTGAATGGATAAAACAACCGTTCATTTATGATACCCTTTAGATATTTTAAGATCCTCTTGGCAACTTCCAAGTGAGTTTTCTTGTTGTAATGTACTTACTCCATAACATATGTCCACTCTTGTTAGGGTTGCATAATTGAGACTCCCAAACAAGCCTTTGATAGCCTGTAATGTCTTCAAGTAGTTCTCCCTCATGAGAGCTAAGCTTGTGATTGAGTTCCATGGGTGTACCTAAACTTTTAGTGTTCTTCATCTTGAATTTAACCAACATATCATGAATGTACTTCCTCTGAGTAATAAAGATTCCATAATCTATATATACAAGTTTTAATCCAAGGAAATATGTTAACAAACCAAGGTCACTGATTTTAAACTCTTCCATCATTTGAGATTTGATTTGCTTGATGTCATTAGCATAATTCCCTCTAATGATAATGTCATCCACATAAACACATAAGTAAATAACTTCTGAGTTAGTGTTCTTTATGAACAAAGAAGAATTTGCTTTGCTCGCAACAAATCCTTGATCCTACAAATATGTGACAAGCCTATGGTTCCAAGCTCTAGGAGCTTGCTTTAAACCATATAGTGCTTTTCTTAGCTTTCACTTTCCTTGTCTTCATAGCCTAGTGGTTGAGCCATGTAGAATTCTTCTCAGATCCATCCATTTACAAATGCATTTTTAACATCTAACTGATACAAGTTCCAATTTTTTGAAGCAGTAATACTTATTAAAACCCTAATTGTTGACATCTTAGCCACATTTGAGAAGGTCTCCTCATAATCCACTCCATGGATCCTATTACCTTCATGCTTGGTTTCTTGGAAACCAAACCCCAAGTGTTGTTACCCTAAAGTGCTTTAATTTCTTCCTGCATAGCTTCTTTCCATTCTTTCTTCTTCTTGGCTTCTTCAAATGAAGAAGGCTCTTCTGACATAGAATCTTTCGTCATGTATACAGAATGCTTGGTGACTTCATCTCCTTAATTATCAATCTACACAAATGTGGGGATAATATAATGATCATGAACAAGTGAGGTGTGCAAAGGTGATGGTGAGAAGTGCAAGAGATGCACACACATACACACACAAAAGGCAAAGAGAAGAAGTAGATCAATGGAAGGAAGTAGATTCTCTATTACAAAAGCTTGCTTTCCCCAAAAGTCCAACCTCAAAAATGATTTCTTTAGATCTTTTTATAGTTTTCTACTAGCTTTGTTTAGTTTCACACCTAATGTTCGGTATAATTCTAAAATAGGTTCTAAGTATTTTGAAGTATCTAAGAGGCTCCAAAAACTATGAAAATTGGTGGGTGGATTCTACATAAAGTCTTCAAGCTTAGGGAGACCTCAACTTGCAAAAAATGTAGCATTGAACTACAAAATTAATGGTTTATAATACAAAAATAGTGATAAAAATCATTGTTGGGCACTTAATGGAATCTTTGAACTTTGATCATTTGAC
This sequence comes from Ceratopteris richardii, assembly GCA_020310875.1. NCBI lineage: Eukaryota > Viridiplantae > Streptophyta > Polypodiopsida > Polypodiales > Pteridaceae > Ceratopteris > Ceratopteris richardii. Next base: position 62,167,625 of record CM035429.1, read on the forward strand.
ACTTTGGCAAAATGGTGTTTCAATATCACTTTCCTTTGCACACACTTTTCTGTACATGCTCCCTATTCTTCTATGTCTGCTACCTCCTCCTCCTCTAGTTAGACCTTGGACTTGCATACTCCCAACAAATGCCAATAAAATTTAATGTGGAAAAGCTATGAGTAATGATGGTATTTAAAATTGCAATGTAGGAAACTTGTAAAAGTGAAAGGAGAGAATGCTTGGTGACTTCATCTCCTTAATTATCAATCTACACAAATGTGGGGATGATATAATGATCATGAACAAGTGAGGTGTGAAAAGGTGATGGTGAGAAGTGCAAGAGATGCACACACATACACACACAAAAGGCAAAGAGAAGAAGTAGATCAATGGAAGGAAGTAGATTCTCTATTACAATAGCTCTCAATGAATACAAAAGCTTGCTTTCCCCAAAAGTCCAACCTCAAAAATGATTTCTCTAGATCTTTTTATAGTTTTCTACTAGCTTTGTTTAGTTTCCACCTAATGTTTGGTATAATTATAAAATAGGTTCTAAGTCTTTTGAAGTATTTAAGAGGCTCCAAAAACTATGAAAATTGGTGGGTGGATTCTACCTAAACTCTTCAAGCTTAGGTAGTCCTCAGCTTGCAAAAAATGTAGCATTGAACTACAAAATTAATGGTTTATAATACAAAAATAGTGATAAAAATCATTATTTGGGCACTTAATGGAATCTTTGAACTTTTATCATTTGACACTTTGGCAAAATGGTGTTTCAATATCACTTTCCTTCGCACACACTTTTCTGTACATGCTCTGTTGGAACCTTGAAGTTATGAAGGACCCATGAAGCTATGAAGGCTATGGAGTACTTGGAGGCCTCCGTTGAAGCTAAGGATACTTGGAGGCTCAAAGCCTTGTGGAAGTGTCTCAAATTTCCCACTTTTTCCTTTTCTATACAGGCTCTTCATAGGAACTCTCCCTTATTTCCTTTTTTGAGAAAACCCATAAAAACTCAACCTTATCCTTCTTTTTTGTAAAAGGCTTCTTTTTTGAGTCTTTCCTTATTTTAGAAAGGAAGGCTCTCTTTTGGATACGTGCAAAGAGCTCTCTCTCTCTTAGAAGATTCCCTTTTTGATTTTCCCACCTACCTATTATTTTTAGAATATCCTAGTTAATGAAGCATGTGGCCACTTGTACTCAACGGATCCCTCCTCCTCACTTATATAAGGAGGGGCTCATTTTGTAAAAGGGGAGGTCCCTTGGCCATGGCCTTGGCCTCCATTTTGGTAATGGAAGAAGGTGTCATTTGGCTTCCACATTTCTCCTTGTGTGCTAGGCGATGATCCATGTGTGTGGGTTTGGCATTTGGGGTTGGCTTGTGTGTGAGCATTGCCCTCCCTTGTTCCTTTTGACGTTGGCCATGGTGCCATTGTTCTTGGACGTGGGTGTGTGTGCGTTGCTTGCACTTCTTGCAACTCCTCTTGGAAGAGCCCCTCACTTCCATGTGAGGCAGTTTGGGTTGGTTACTCCCCATACTTCAACAACAAATTTGGCGCCGTTGCCGGGGAAGATCGACCTTCAACCGTTGGGTTTTTTCAAGATTGCCGTGCCTACACTTAGTGGATGCACCTCATGCTTGGATTGAGTTGTGGATCCGTGTGGCCTTCGGTTGGCCTTGGGTACCTCCTCTTTTAATTTTTGGAGTAATTTAGATCTTCATTTTTGTTTGTTGCACAAAAACACCCCCTAACCCCCTTCTTTCTCTCATATTCACACACCTCCACACACACATTTGGGCATCAACCCCATCTCTGTCCTTTCTTGAAAATTGATGCTTGCTTTGGAAAAACGGGGTGGGTAGTTCCCTCTGTTGTCCCTCCCCCTCATCCATGAAAAGAAAAATACGAATAAAAACTTGAGTGAAGAATTCGTGGCGGTTTTTTCTGCCAAATTGAATGTATCGAGTCATTTTCTTTAGCTTTAATGCTCGTACTTCAAAATTGGGAAGGTTGTAAGGGTCTCTCTCTCTCTCCTCATTTACTGCCTAGCCGGCGTTGCTAGGCAAGGACGCGAATGGGGTTAATCATATCATGCATGTTGGTGTGGTGGGTAGGGAGTGTAACTTCCCTCCTTGCTCATTTACACTTCCTTTGACATAGCTTATTCTCTCTGGGCTCCTTCCATCCGTTAGACCTGCTCGACGCGGGTAAGCCATGGCTTCCCTCCATGTTTATGACCTGCAGCGAGGAATGGAGCCACATGTTTTTTTCCCCCTTCTACCTCTCTCCCTCTTGCCTCCCATCTGAACCTGGCTCATGAGTTGTGCTATGCACGACATTGTCTTGGAGGTCTATCCCAACAGACATCATGGCATCTTTTCCTCATTTCCTCTGATCGTTGAGAACTTCTTCATACACGAAGCTCCGCGGTGGAGGACTGTTATTTCTACCATTACTGTACCAATCTATGTGCAAAACCGTGCCCCGTGGTGGGGCAACCGCCTCAAGAATCGTGGCCTTACTGTTGAGATCTCGTGTCCTTTGATTCTGCTCATCTGCAACTGGCATAGTACTTGTGGAATGTTGATTAAGGCGCTGAGCATTTGGAGAGAAGGGCACAGAGGACAACAATTGTGGAGTGTGCAAGGTGAAGCAGAACTGCAGTAGATAAATGAAGGCTCAAATGGGAACAAAATTTTGACACAAATGTTGGGGCAATCCATCTGAATGGCAGTTGTAATTCATTTCTAGAAAGGATTTGAAGAAGGGGCTGGAGGAGACCATTCTGTGCGATATGAACAATTCAAAGTCACTGCTTGAAGCAGCCGAAGGGGCAGATGTCCTAGTACATGAATGCACTATGTTGGAAGAAGATGCAAATGAAGCAGAACTTTCTAGTCATTCAACTACATTTTCTACTATGCCTTGTCATGGCTATAATGTCAGAAAGGAGGTACTGCAGGAAGAAGTAAAAAAATTGAAGAACCAAAGCTAAGGATCAAAGGCCCAAAGCCAACTAGAACAAGCCTGTTATGAATGAATAGGAGTTATTTTTGTTTCTGAAATGCAGTGCCTTATGGGCGTGTTGTATTGTTTGAGTAGATGAATCTCCCACGATGGAGTAGGGCCACGAGGAGAAACAGTCATCTTTCTGTAATAGAGATTACTCTTCAAGCTGGACTGAAGTCTCTGCTAATACCCATGGTGGACACACTATCTTCATTATAAGCAAGAGCGACTGTGTGCCTTACCATCGACGTAATTCTTATTTGAAGAGCAGAAGGGTTCCACGTTGGGAAATGTTGATGCCTTAAAGAGTTACAAAGGCGTCATCATTTTCGCTATGGAAGCTTTGGGTGGGCATAACGCACTCTTGGGGATACATAATCAGGTTGCGAGGAAGGAATGGAGGGTACTTACAGAAGGATCGGCTCATGATAGGCTGGCTGGAGATGGCCCAGTGGATCATGGCAGAGTAAATGGGCCCTCAAGGATAAGACATTTGCATTCAAAGAGTATGAGGTATGGTCGGGTGTTTCGTTCTAGTGCAAGCAGTGGGACTTCAAGTGATTCTGACCATCAACACAGTGACGGCGAACACAAAATAATCAACTTTGGCTGGGCCAAGAAAGACAGCTTGCTGAAGTTGAAAGATATCATTCTCAAACCATACAAAGGCTCCGAATGGAGGTAGCTCAAGTAAGGGAGCGGAATCGAGTTCTAAAGAGTAGCTGCCAGAGTAACCTGGAGTCAAACAGTGATCTGTGTTTGCAAGTTAATGGTGGGAATAAAGAAAGCTTAAGTCCAGCAGATGGGTCTGTTTAAGTTCAGGTGGAGCATGCTGGAGTTTCACCTGTTCCAGTCTCCCCAATCATAGGGCCAACTGCTCCAGTCCTTGCTGGCAATCCAATCCCTATCCTTCATCACTTTCAAGGACAGGCACAAGGAATCATTCCAACCATCCCCACTGCAACGAGTCTGATAACTCAGTCAAACTTTTCTAATCCTGTTGTGCTACAAGTAACGGCCATAAAAAAAAAAAATAGCAGAAGTTCGATCTGGTGCGAATATCAATGAGACAAGACATGCACAGTTGAGGTTCTTTATCATATCGGCTGCAAGTAGAGGACATTTTTATAAGGCTACACAGTTGCCCATCAGTCTAGGAACATACGTGCATGCTAAAGACAAGGAAGGGTTTGCCTATCATAATAGTGAAAAGAATTGTGCAACTCTAAGGGGCTGGAATTTCTGATAACTTAATGGGCTCTTCGTGCAAAAGCATCTCATTGAGTTGCACTCCTGTGTGCTCAGCCACTTGTGCTACCACAGATCAGATAAGAAAAAGAGTTATAGAGATTGTGCTCTGAACTTTCATCTCGACAAGCAGGCCCCTATCTCGCTTCAAGAGGAAATTAACGAGGGAAAGGCTGCCAAGGAGGAGCAGATCGACCAAGTACACAGATAGAGGTGCAGCACATTATTCAGAACAGTGGTCGGCATCATTTAAAATTGTCATTCTCTAGGGGAGAAGTTCAGACAAAAGCGTTGAAAAAAAAAAAATACAAACTTGGGCTTCATCTGAAGTGTGTATACCACGAATACCAAAGACATATCACCACAGATAATGTCTACAGCTGACCATAATGCGGAGTTGGAGGAGACCCGCTCCCAGACCTTATCATGAAGGCAACACTTCTCGGGGGCTCATGTTGTAGCACTGGAAAACGTGGTGCATCTTTCTGCCTGGGGAATGTGTATGTGACTCAGAAAATAAAGCCTTGGGCTGAGGACATAGGAATACAAGATTGGACAACAAGAGAATAGCATTGGCCCCCTCTATTCTAGTACTTATGATCTGTATAAGTAAATGTGGCCCTGAGGTAATATCGACAGTCAGATCTGGGCGCACTTTGAGCTTCATTTTGGCACTTTATCTCCCTGTTCTGACTCATGAGATGGGCACTTCACCTACGCCATAACTTAACGAGCATGAAATCACGCTTGAGACGTCCCCCATCCCTTGCTGTTGCGCTCCATGATCGTTGTGGAGTCGTGCATGCTGCCCCCTTGAAGGTTGAAAGATTCATTAGAACATAGCACGAATGCTTTGTTCAGGAATCAGGGCAAGGATCAGTAGAAGGATTTTTTATATGGCTCCACAAGCATAGGAAGACATTACATCAGTCATAGCATGAGCATGCAATGCTGGAACAACCATCGAAGATCGAAGCGAAGTGCTTTCTCCTGAGCTCCATTGTGACCCAAACTTGTCTGAAGTCTTATGTCAACTCTTGGAATGAAGCTAAACTGTCATCTCCGTGGTGGTCTTGAACAGGTAATTAGAGCATCACTGTGGCTGGAGTTGGCAGAAGTATTGCACATCCCCCAAAGATGTCGAGAATGTAGCTCCTATCTTTGTATGCATCCCATACAGATTGTATGTCAGACTTCATCAGGTGCAGCATAACTCCTTGATGACATGTCAATGGCAAGCTCGAATGCACCAGTATGCTACCAGCATCTCAAGGTCTTTTCGTACAAAAACCTACTTGCACCAATGTGTGCTTACTCTGTACCTTTGTGCATTGCTTGAAAAAATGGCCGATGAAACAAAAACCTGGGACTTCTTCATAAAACGGTTCACTTATCATCTTTGATGAAGTTGTTGATGCAACCATTTTTCTATCACCCTGAAAGAGACGAAGTACTCCTCTCAGACACGGGCAAGGATGCCCTCCACAATTTTGAAGAAATGGGGGACAGTTCATGTGCAGAAGGGTATATTGGGAGTAGGAAAATACTACTATTCTCACAGGCAGGTGAGATGAATGATGCGCCCAGCAGATGGCCAAAAGACTACTACTCTGATATGCTCAGCAGATGGTCAAAAGAGATTATGCCCGAGACAAATTGGGAATTTTGCATGATGTGGATGTTGGGAATCACTTTTAGGTTCAGATAGACGCGAGCAAATGTGAGGGAGATGATCCACCTTCCTCAAACTTGTGGAAGTCATTCGATAACTACCTCAAGCATGCAAGCAGGTCTGCAGAAAAATCATGATTGTGCAGGTACATCTCATCTCTAGGAAATGCTACAAATCTCAGCAGTCAAGCACCTCATTCCATCCGACAGAGAAGAGTTTTGTGCAATGCAAAATAACCATTACTAGTAATAAAACCAACATGGGGTCTACGCATTTGATAGATGACAATACCTATGGAAGGAAGGAGGTATTGTCGATCTCTGTGCATCCTGCTCTACCAGGTTGAGACCTTGTGTCATTCTCATCATGCAAACTTGGATGCTTCCCCTCCATGTCTCCCACTGCCTATGCTGTTGTCAAGGGGTTGATCCTTGCTCTTCCAGAGAATGGCTGCAGATCCAGCCTTCGTACATGCCTCGATATGTGGACACCAGCTGTATTGGGGGCAAAATGTATCTCAGCGATTGAGGGCAAAACAGCACTGATGGGTTGTCTGAAGAAATTATCAGAGCATGACTTGCTTCATGCTTCTTGAAGCTAGCAAGAATGGGTGAATATCACTTGAAAATCTTCAAGCAACTTACATATTGAAAGAAGGGTGCTGCTAAGAACCTTGACAGGCGAATCGACTCAGGAAGATACCCACACTAGTCTTTAAGGTTTCTAAAACATTGTGTGCTGCTGACAAAGGCTCAGGGTTGGGGTTCTTCCGGTGCTCTATTGCCAAATGGGTAAGATCAGTGCTCCCCCTTGAATGCTTGCTGAAGTGTTGTGCTTCAATTTCCTATGTGCAGTTGAGCACAAAAAAGAAGTAGCTGCCTTGGGCCAATTAAGGTGTTGGAAGATGTGGAGGAGTTGCTTGCTATATCTGATGTATTGTGGCTGGTCCTCTATGCCTGAAGTGGGCATTGCTGGCTGCATTAGAATCTCAGGTGTCGTTTGTCCAGAAGATGTCAATACAGCTGTTGCTACCCACAAGGTAAGGAGATACAGAGACAAGGGTTCCCCCAAACCATACAGGTCGATCAAACAATGAAGACTGATTCCATCATGTGCTTATCATGAAGAGAGATATGCTGGTGTTATATGTAATTGTAGCATCTATATGAGGAGGGCTGAGATCCCCCTATTGACACTATGATAGGGGTGGCGTGATTCACCTTCTCTGGGACCGTCCTTACACTAAAGAAAACTTCTCGGTGTGCGGGACCAAGTGTATGCTCACCATCAAACCTCAATGGAAGCTAGTGCTGGCTGAGGCAAAAGGGCAGATATGTGACTGTTCAGCAAGCCAAGAGGTTCTAGATGTTATATTTTGGTCTTCGTGTTGGACTCACAGAAGCTGATGGGTGCTTCTTCGATGTCTTCTTAAAAGCAAAGTGACATGCTGCCTGAAGATAAATCTGATGCCGGGATTACTCAGACTTGATGTGCTTATGCTCCCTTGGATGCTATAAAGCCTATTCTTCGAATACCTCTGAGCATGAAGGAAGTAATTTGTTCTTGGATATGGACAAAATGCCATGACTCACTTGTTATGTTCCTGTATATGATGCAGCTAGTGATTAATGTAGCAAAGATACTTGTGCCATTAGTTATGGATGCATATGAAAGGAGGGGTATCTCAACCTACTATTGTGATCAGTTCTACCTACATTGTCGGTGCTTATGCTCTAATCACATCTGTAGCTAATGTTGGGTTTGGTTCCTGTACAACTTATCATGAGGCATCTTCCCCAAACAAATCAATTGCTATATTGGGTCCTGAGACTGGCACTAAAACTTTTAGTGGGAAAGCTTCCAAAATGTGGTTGTTGTCCAGGTTTCCTGAGGCTCCTATGTGAGTCCTGGGCAGTCAATCATTGTAACTCAGTCGGAGCTACTGACAGCAGGATGCCATGTCCAGATTTAAGTGTTTCACGGGGTTGACGAGATACTCCTATGGTTAAATGGGACATTTTTTTGCTCTCATTTTTAAGGTGCTCTTTATGATTGATGCACATCATTTACAGGACAAAGCATGAAGGAAGGTGGCTCCTGGGCTTCAATGCCTATTGATTGGTCTTCCAATCACTATGTTGCAGGCTGCTCCTCACTAGGTTGCTTGGATCCAGGTTGTTCCCCATCACTCTATTGATGGCTTGAAGCACCAGGTTTGCTGACTGCTGGCAGGGAGGCTGCATGACATTTTCATGAGGACTCTTACCTGATGGTTTTCTACCTGCAAATTCTAGGAAACTAAGTCCTGTGGCTTTCAAATGGTTCAAGCTCCTTGCTTTATTGTTTATATATGAATATTCATCTTCTTGATATTTGCTTCTCAGATTCTCAGATGTGGGTCCTCCACTCTGTTATGATGATGTCTGCACATATGGTCGGGGATGACAGTCAACAGGAACCGATTATGAATTTTCCCTTCTGGGGAACTATGTCTCAAGTCCTATCTACACAACAAGATACTAAAAGTGCTTTATACATGTTGGTGCTGATGCACCCTCACCAATCAGGAAGCTTGATGGATGCCAAAGCTGGTGGTGCCCTATCAATCTAGTTTTTACTCAGGGTGTGTTGTTAGATATTGGAATTGAGCTACTTCAGTATGTGACTGCCCCATTTTGGGAATTGTGTCCACTTTCCCAGCCATCCTGTGGGAAGATTGGTACATCTTTGATGCCAGGACTACTATCCTAAGTGTCGTGTATGCTGTCCTTTCTTGCTCTGTCTTGTTGGCAGTGGTTATGTATGCACATGGAGTTTTTGGACTTACAGTTTTCAGGTCCTCTGAAGACTTGCTCAGAGGGTTTGCTGCATATTTGGCAAGAGAGGCTGCTGTGTACATGGTTGGGCTGACTGCCCCCCAAGGGGATTGTGTCGCTCAACATTGAAGACCTGAAGACTTGAAGGGCTGCAGATTTCAAAATTTGAAGACTCAAAACCGTTCAGCTATGTATGATCCCCTTCTCAGCTTTGTCGAGGGCGACAAAGTCTAGGTGGGGGAGGGTGTTGGAACCTTGAAGTTATGAAGGACCCATGAAGCTATGAAGGCTATGGAGTACTTGGAGGCCTCCGTTGAAGCTAAGGATACTTGGAGGCTCAAAGCCTTGTGGAAGTGTCTCAAATTTCCCACTTTTTCCTTTTCTATACAGGCTCTTCATAGGAACTCTCCCTTATTTCCTTTTTTGAGAAAACCCATAAAAACTCAACCTTATCCTTCTTTTTTGTAAAAGGCTTCTTTTTTGAGTCTTTCCTTATTTTAGAAAGGAAGGCTCTCTTTTGGATACGTGCAAAGAGCTCTCTCTCTCTTAGAAGATTCCCTTTTTGATTTTCCCACCTACCTATTATTTTTAGAATATCCTAGTTAATGAAGCATGTGGCCACTTGTACTCAACGGATCCCTCCTCCTCACTTATATAAGGAGGGGCTCATTTTGTAAAAGGGGAGGTCCCTTGGCCATGGCCTTGGCCTCCATTTTGGTAATGGAAGAAGGTGTCATTTGGCTTCCACATTTCTCCTTGTGTGCTATGCGATGATCCATGTGTGTGGGTTTGGCATTTGGGGTTGGCTTGTGTGTGAGCATTGCCCTCCCTTGTTCCTTTTGACGTTGGCCATGGTGCCATTGTTCTTGGACGTGGGTGTGTTTGCGTTGCTTGCACTTCTTGCAACTCCTCTTGGAAGAGCCCCTCACTTCCATGTGAGGCGGTTTGGGTTGGTTACTCCCCATACTTCAACAACATGCTCCCTATTCTTCTATGTCTGCTACCTCCTCCTCCTCTAGCTAGACCTTGGACTTGCATACTCCCAACAAATGCCAATAAAATTTAATGTGGAAAAGCTATGAGTAATGATGGTATTTAAAATTGCAATGTAGGAACTTGTAAAAGTGAGAGGAGAGAAATATGTATGTAAGTACATGTGTATATCATAGACAGTTAAAAACAAGAAGATAGGGTATCCCAATGTAGAGGAGGATACAAGAACCTTATAAATGAATGGTATGCAAGTTTGCATATGAAGGATATGGAAACAACATGGAAATATTGTAATCAAAGGAGATTTTTGTAGCAACAACGCCACAAAGAAGTGGCACCTATCCTTACCTTTCACAATCAAACAAATGACCAATCAATGGGAACTGTTATATCATCAAGATTACACTATGCTTGAGGTGGATTCGATTTGTTGATCTATTTAGGCAGTGATGTGTGTGAACACTTTAGAACTGTCAGGGCACCTTTTTCCCTCTTTAGGAGGTTTTTTCCCCCAGCTTGTATATATTCCTATTACCCTAATGGGCTACTTATCTTTGCACATTCTAGTGGTAATACATTCAGTATTGTGTGTTGTGCTCCAAGCTTCTTCTTCTTCCTTGTGTTGTTCATGTGCTTCTGCAGGCGTCTTACTCCAACAATTGGTATCACAGCAGGTTGCCACTTCATCTAGGGAGTCATCGAAACCTCTCTGGTTATAGTCTCAAAATCGCATGAAATTTGGTGAGCATACTCAAGGTATTTCAAAGATCAAAATTTCTTCACTCTGTGGTGCCGAAATCATGATCTGAACTCATTTTGGCCTCCAAATGCACTATCGTAGCACTTGCACGGGCTATTTTTTCTTTTTGTGCCAAAGGTATATACAAGTTTTGGTTCGCCTATATAAGCATCTTGAAGTTTGCTACACGTTTAGCAGAATTCATTTGGAAAGTTCTGTTCAAATTTTTGAGATAAAACAAATCAATTTTTTGCATCAAGGTATTTTAGTCACTAACCATGGCTGAAAGCAATGATGTATTCCATATGTTGGCTCTTGAGGATAAGTCGGATGGTACCAACTACCTGTTATGGGCTTATATGATGTGACATGTATTGGTTGCAAAAGGACTGTGGAACATTGTGCAGATGTTGAAAAACGTCCTATCACACATGCAACTATTACAACTACAGGTACTGAAGCTGATGTAGAAGGTGTCGAAGATTATGATATTCTACAAATTCCTGTTTGTGCTGCTCTTTTTGTTGCACCTACTGCATAGCAAGTTTGTTGGGATGGCAGAGATGCTCAGGCACATGCATTGATAGCTTTGTCTACCAAACATGCCATTATTCCTCACACTCGCTCTTGCAAAATAGCTAAGGATGCTTGGGATACACTTACCACATTGTACTAGGCTAGGAATGAAGTTGTTGTTACTTACCTCCGAAAACAATTGGAGAGTGAGCACATGAATGAAGGTGATTCTATGGACAGTTTTCTGACAAAGATCAAGGATTTGAAGGAATAGTTGATTTCTGTAGATGAAGTCCTACCCGACAGTTCACTTGCGCAGACTGTTCTGAATGGTCTCCCTGACTCATATCAGAGTTTTGCTTCTACTCTTCGTTTGATGATGAAAGGCAATCCAAATGCCTTAACATTTGAAGAGTTAGTTTCTGTTTTGTTGCAAGAAGACCAGTCTAGGCAGAACAATTCTTATATGCGTGTTGCAGATCAAGCTTGCATGTCTAGTCAGAAAGGCAAAGGAAAATGGAGCTCTTCTACTAGTAAGCAGAAATCTACAAATGCTGCACATTCAAAGAAGGAAGACACATATGAGAAGAAATCAGAAAAGCAAAAATTATGTTGCAAATACTCTAAAGCAAATGATCATGTCATTAAGAGCTGTCCAAAACTGGCTGCTAAAGAGGCAAATAAGAAAGAGGCCAGAATGGTTGTTGTAGAGGCCTCTACACCGAAAACCGAGTCTGTTAATCTTGTGCAGGAAGAAGAATGGGCATTTCCTACTGTTTGCAATTTTGACCCATCTTCTCATGAGCAGTGCATGTCTATAGTAACTTAGATGTTTGGTACTTTGATAGTGGGTCGACCAAACATATTACCTCGCAGCACAGTTTCTTCTCTTCACTCGAGCCTGCCCCTACAGGGAATACTGTTACATGTGGCAACAACTCCTCTTATCATGTTATGGGAGTTGGTAAGATCATTTTGACTACTATTGATGGTAGTTCTTTCACTTTGTCACATGCTTTGTATGTGCCACGGATCAAGAAAAATATGTTATCAATTTTTGCATTAGTCAAAATTGGCTTGGTTGTGAAATTTGTTAATGATAGATGTACAGTTCATGACCTGTCAAATGGTGACATCATTATTGCTTCTCGCATTTTGTGTCGTGGGTTGTATCAGCTCATAAACTATGAAAGATCTGTAAATGATTCAGCATGTGCAGTACATGATTCTCAGGCTATGTCAGATGCAATGCTTTGGCATGCACGCTTTGGTCATCTAAATTTTGCTAGTTTACTATGCCGACAAAAATCTGAAATGGTGTCCTCTTTGCCCAAACTTGAGGCACCTGGAAAATGCTTTCCATAAAGCTTTGGTCTTACTTCCTTTTGTGGATTGATTTCCACATAGCTTGGCACTTCCTTATACATGAGTGCCAGCTCCTTGTTCACAGCATCACTCCTAGGGGGGATTTGTTGATATATTTAGGTAGTGATGTGTGTGAACACTCTAGGACCGTCGGGGTACTTTCTTCCTCTTTAGGAGGTTTTTTTCCCCCGGCTTGTATATATGCATATTGCCCTAACGGGGCTACTTATCTTTGTACATTCTAGTGGTAATACATTTAGTATTGTGTGTTGTGCTCCAAGCTTCTTCTTCTTCCGTGTGTTGTTCGTGTGCTTCTGAAGACGTCTAACTCCAACATGATCTACATAAAAAACATCATTTGAATAGTGTTAAAGTCCCCCATTGAAGAGTTTGGCATTTATGCTCATTTTTTAGTATTTCATAAGGATCTTCCATGATCACTTATTCATGTAAAAGTTTAAGAGGTTTACTCTTATAAAATGATAAAAGGAAAACTCAATTTATACAAGTTTAGATTTGGTGAGATTTTCAATCAATCAAACACCTAAAATCAAGAATTTAGATTTGATCATTACCTTTCCTAGACTATAGGAAAAGAATGTTCATCACAACAAACTCTAGCCCACTTGAATCCAAATTCTTGTAACAAGAGTCATGGATGACTCAAGATTCTATATAAAGACCCCCAAATTCATGAACAATATGTTGAAGCAATATACAGATACTTTTGGTCATCATTTTGTTCATTTTTCATTTCTTTGCACCATCATCTTCAAGAATAGTTATCTTGTAGAAGTTGTTTCTCTTTCTAAACAGTTTCAAATTAGATGAATGAGCATTAATTAGAAAGGTATTACTTTCTATGAGAAATATACATTTTAAGGTCTAGGTTCTATCTTTGCACAACCCTTAAAAATTGAGGGTACCACCATTCACTATTAAGCTTATTTCTCGAGCTTACATTGCTTATTTATTATACTCAAGCATTTTAGCTTCTCAACCCTATGTATGGCATTCCTCTAAAAGGAATGTTATCAATTGTAATCATGTTGGCTACTCTGAGCATTTGAACTTGCACCATCCAGCCCAAAATAGAAAGTTTTGTGAATTAGTCATAGTGCTCATCTATTTTGGATAAAATACTTTCCATAGATGTTCCAAAATACATAGTGATTCTTATTGCAATAATTGAAAGCCCATAAGTTATACTTCAATTTCCAAGATTGTAAGGGCACATTGGGAGTTGCGAGGAACCCTACGTTCCATGTTCACACTAAGCACATTGAGGTGCACTATCATTATGTCAGAGAGAGCTTCTCTGCTGGAGAAGTCAATTTGGCATATGTGCCCACAAAAGAGAACATTGCTGACCTTTTCACAAAGGCTCTGCGTAGGGAGAAGTTTGAAGCTTTCCGCAAAGTTTTGGGCTTACTTCCTTTTGTGGATTGATTCCACATAGCTTGGCACTTATTGAGTGCCAGCTCCTTGTTTACCACATCACTCCTAGGGGGATTTATTGACATATTTATGTAGTGATATGTGTGAACACACTAGGAATGTTGAGGCACTTTTTTCCCTCTTTAGGACGCTTTTTTTCCCCCCGGATTGTATATAGGCCTATAACCCTCACGGGTCACTTATCTTTGTACATTGTCTTGGTAATACATTCAGTATTGTGTGTTGTGCTCAAGGGGCAAAGGTACGAGAAGTTTTGAAAAGTTTTCCATTAAAGGTTGAAAGCTGAAGCATTTCAAGACACAAGGCATCAAAAGGTTACTTCAAAAGTATCTTCATACACAAAGAACTCCAAAAGGTATTATTCTTTATCCTTTAAGCTCACAGGTTGCACCAGAAGGAAAGGAGTATGGCAGATCATATCTCCATTGACAAACTGGACAGAGATAATTACCCCGTATGGGTAATGAGAATGGAAGCCTTACTTATGAGTAAGGATCTCATGATATATGTTACAGGTGAAGAAGAGAAGCCAGTATTTGAAGATGAAAGTCGGCCAAAGAAAGAAGAACTTGATGCTTTAAAGCATTGGCAGAAGAAGGATGCAAGTGCAAAAGCCTACATCTACAATACAATCTCTGATCATTTGCTATCACACATCAGAGGATTGGAATCATCTGAAGATATATGGAATGCATTGGAGTATCATTTCCAAAGCACTACTAAAGCACGGAAAGCAAGTCTATGGTCAGAGTTTACAACATTCAAGAAGAAGACAAGTCAAAGTATTAGTGATTATGTCACTAAGATGAAGGATCTAGCAGATAGTCTTGGATCCATAGATGAAGATGTTTAAGATCACAGATTGATTGCTCAACTACTTGCAGGTTCGAGAGGAGATGAAAGGTGGAAACCTTTTGTCTTATCAATAGAACTTTCATTAAATCATTATGTTCCAGATTTGAATCAAATACTTGGTTTGATGCTCACATATGAGCAAGACTTGAAGGGAGATGGAGATAAAGGACAAAGTTCTGCAATGTACATGAAGAACAAGAAGAAAGGAGATAAAGGTAAAGCAAAGGATGAAGAGGAGTCAACTTCTCAAGTTTATTATGCAAGAGGTAAAGGCACTGGCAGAGGAAGACCAAGAGGTTTTGGAAGAGGTAGAGGTAATCAGAATAACAACAAGAAGGCTTGTTGGATCTGTGGATTGAGTAATCATTTGGCTCATGATTGTTGGCACAATCAACAAGGATCAAATCAAAATCAGAATAACAATAGCAGAGGCCGAGGTGGAAGATATCAAAGTAATTTTCAAAGAGGTAGACAAAGTCAAAGAGGAGGCTATGGTAGAGGTGCAGGAAGAAGTTGGGGGACAGAATCAATCCTATAACACCACCTACTACAATTATGCAAATGACACACAGAATGAAAGTCATACATCATTGATAATGAACTCAATCAGCACATCAGACAAAGAAGATCTAAAGGTATTTTACATTGACTCCGGATGTTCTAATCATTTGTCAGGAAACATAGAATTGATGTCAGAATTGGAAAAAGGCATTTCTAGTCATAGTGTTCAAACAGGTGATAATACCAGACATAGTGTACATTCAATTGGAAAAGTGAAATGCAAGAGTGGAGCAGATTTGCTAACCAATATTTTGTATGTTCCCACAATACCTAAAAGCTTGATAAGTGTGGGACAGATAGTTGAGAAAGGTTTTCAAGTCAGGTTTACAAATGAAGGAGTATTTGTTGAAGATCCAGAGAATGGATATAATCAGATTGTCTCTAGTAAGAAAGAAGGTAGACTCGCTACTTTAAGAGTGCAAGGGAACATTGGTCAAGCTTTGCTCACACATGGTGAAGGAGTGATTACAGAACTTGATCTCTAGCATAAGAGATTAGGTCACCTATGTTCTTTTCATTGATGATGCTACAAGATGGATAACATTATATGTTTTGAAGGAAAGATCAGAATTGTTTGGAGCCTTCAAGCATTTTCATGCATATGCAGAGAGAGTCACAGGTCAAAAGCTTAAGAGACTTAGGTCTGATGGAGGGGGAGAATACTTCTTCCAAGAGTTCAATGATTATCTTTGGAATGCAGGTACTAAGAGAGAAATAACTTGCAAGTATACACCACAACAAAATGGTGTAGCAGAAAGAAGAAACGGGACTTTGGTTGAGTTTGCTAGAGCTATGCTAAAGGAGAAGAATTGTCCAAATTATCTTTGGGCTGAGGCTGTAAATACAGCTACATATCTTGTGAATAGATTACCATGTGCAGCTCTCAATGGAATGACTCCATATGAAGCTTGGTGGGGTAAGAAACCAACACTAGATCATTGTAGAGTGTTTGGATCAATTGCATATGCTTATGTGCCATCACAGCTTAGGCATAAACTTGAACCAAAGGCAGAAAAATATGTGTTCATTGGTTATGATGAAAAGCAGATGGGTTACAGATTGTGGAGTCCTCTAACCAAACAATTTCTTGTTTCTAGAGATGTTACATTTGATGAACAGAAAAGTTGGTATGCAGATCAAAGTCATACAGCTGAAGAATTTGAAGAAGAGGTTAGAAGATGTGAGAAAGGAAAATCAATTGTGCAGGTAAATAGAGATGAAGATTATATGCAAGCAAGTACATCCAGAAGTGGATTAACAAGAAGAAATGAAGAAGCTCCTATATTTGATGAAGAGGTGTATCCAGACACTATAGAAGAATGTGAACCAAGAAGGTCAAGCAAGACAAGAAGACAACCAGTAAGGTATTCTTATGATACTTATTATATAACTCAGAAGAATTATGCTTACATGGTCAAAGATGATGAAGAACCTCAGAACTACGATGAAGCTAAAGGTAAGAAGCAATGGGAAGAAGCAATGAAGGAAGAGTTCAATGCACTGGAGGAGAACAAGACATGGGAACTTGTTCCCAAACCAAATGTTAAGAAAGTAATTGGAAATAAATGGGTTTATAAAGTGAAGAAGCTTGCAGATGGAAGTATAGCCAGATACAAAGCTAGACTGGTGGTGAAAGGCTATGCCCAAACCTATGGCATAGATTATGATGAGATATTTAGTCCTGTAGCTAAGATGTCAACTATAAGGACAATCATTGCTATTGCAGCTTCAAAAGGATGGACTCTAAGTCAACTGGATATAAAGAATGCATTCTTGAATGGATACATATCAGATGAGGTATACATGGAACAACCTCAAGGGTTTATAGATTCCAAGTATCCAAATTTTGTTTGCAGGTTGAGAAGAGCACTCTATGGATTGAAACAAGCTCCAAGAGCATGGAACTATAGACTGGTGAAGTATCTCAATGATCTTGGATATCAAAGTTCAAAAGCAGATCCAAGTCTACTCATCAAAAGAATAGAGAAAGGTACAATCTACATTTGTATTTATGTAGATGACATTATAATCACAGGTACTTCAGATGAAGGAATTAAGGAGGTAAAGAGGTTACTTGAGAAAGAGTTTAAGATCAGTGACCCAGGAAAGTTGTCATACTTTCTTGGAATGGAAGTCACTTATACAGATCATGGCATATATGTATCACAAGAAAGGTATCTTCTGAATCTATTGAAGAAGTTTGATATGGAAAATTGCAGAGAAGCTTCAACTCCACTTGAAGTTAATCACAAGCTCAGTAAATATGATGGTGCAGAATACAAAGATATGAGGAAGTATCAATCTCTTGTGGGTAGTTTGATTTATGCTACACTAACAAGACCTAATCTTAGTTATGCAGTGGGAGTTTTGTCACAATTCATGCATTGTCCAAAGGACCCACATTGGATTGCAGGTCAAAGAGTTCTCAAATATATCAAAGGAACTATAAAGGAAGGATTATATTATCCTTTTACATCAGATTTGAAGTTGAGAGCCTATAGTGACTCAGGCTGGGCAGGTAACCAAGGTGACAGAAGATCAACTCATGGCTACATGATATACATTGGTGATAAGCTTGTAAGTTGGTGTTCAAAGAAACAACATACAGTAGCATTATCATCAACTGAAGTTGAGTACAAAGGACTTGTGGAAGCAGCTAAGGAGGTCATATGGATGTAGACATTGTTCAAAAGCTTGGGCATTGATCAAGATACACCTACAATACATGGAGATAATATGAGTTCACTTTATCTTGCAGCAAATCCAGTTTTTCATGCAAGGACAAAGCACATAGAGATACAGTATCATTTTCTCAGAGAAAAGGTAATGGAGAAGGAGATTGAAGTGGAGTACATTTCTACTAAAGATCAGTTAGCAGACATAATGACAAAGAGCTTGGATGGTTTGAAGACCAGCAGATTCAAAAGCATGGCAGGAGTAAAAGAAAAGAAGATGATATGAAGAAACAGAGAATGTCAATTAGTGATTGAGGGGGAGCTGTTGGAGAAACAATCACTAATTGGACAAATATTTGAAGGTCAAAGCTTTAGAACAAAACCACATGCCTATGTGAAGGGACAAATTCACAAGTGTATTATATTTGTAAAGTTAGTTCACTTTAGTTCTAGAAGTTTTTTTTTTTTTAATCACGAGAATGAGAAAATCTATATAAGTTAGTTTGTATCAACTGACGCGGCGAGAGAGAAGAAGTGGAAGAGAGTGATAGAATGTGAGAAGGAGTTCATTTTGTATGACTGAGTATAGTCGGGCTTCTCTGAGTGAGAAAGCATTTGTAAAACTTCTGAGTTTTTCCATAGCTATGAGAAGAAATAGTTAAAGTTCTGTGTATGAAACTCTCTCCATCATCTCCATGTTTGTCTACTCTGTGATGAGTTTAAAAGTTCAAGTTTTATAAGCAACTCGATGCCTGGCATCGAATCTCTGTTGATAAGTCATATTTTTCATTTATCTTTTTCATTCAGTGCTGAAGTGTTTGCAAATCATAACGTTGTTGAAGCAACTCGATGCCTGGCATCGAATTCCAGAGGATAAGTGATGTTCTAAGTATACATGAAATCATTTATTGTTTTGGCACCTGAAAGGTCAAGGTTTTATGCGGAAAATCGATGCCTGACATCGAATCCCTGCTGAAAAGTGGCTAAAAACACCCCAAGTTGATGCCCGGCATCGAATTCTCGTTGCAAGTCGATGCCAGGCATCCAATTCCATTTTTAGATAGGCGCTTTTTACTAAAGGAGGAAAAATTTCCAATTTTGGCAGTTATACATAGTCATCTTGTGAAGGCCATAACTTGAGTTCTAGAGATCCGTTTCATGCATATGATAGCTTGTTGGAAAGCTCTACTCTTCTAGTTTTAGCCTATAAAAGATCTTGGAGAAATAATATTTGAGCTAAGAGAAATTAGCAAAATACTGAAGGCATGTCATTTCAGTGACTAGAAAAATCTGAAGAAGTAAAGTTCTTGGTTTTGGTTATCATTTCTCAAAGTTTGGAGTGGCAATGAGTTAATGGTGACCATAGAGGTGTTCTAGTGTCACATTAATTCATTTCTTGTGGTGTTTCATACATCAACACATTATTGTAGATAGATATGCTAGTTGAATCTCTTTGCTCAAGAGTTTCTCTCTAACATAGTGATAGTGCACTTCTATATGCTTAGTTCTAGCATGATAAATGGGGTTAGGTGCAAGATACAAAGAACTAGTGTTATCACCAAAAATCATTGGTGAATGAGTGTGAAGTCCCAAATCTGAGTAGAGCAACCTAATCCAAATAGCTTCTTGTGTAGCATTTGCTAATCCCCTGTATTCAGCCCCTGTTGAAGATAGAGCAGCAGTTGGTTGCTTCTTAGAAGACCATGAGATGGATTTATCACCTACAAAAGATAAATAGCTAGAATTAATTCTTCTATCATCCTTAGATCCTGCCCAATCTGCATCTGAGTACAACTTTATGTCCAAATATGATGTGTATGGGAATTAAAGACCTTGATTTTGAGTACTTTTGAGGTATTTCAAAATTCTTTTTGCAGCATCCAAGTGAGATGCTTTAGGTTTATGCATGAATTGGCTCATAACACTTACTCTATAACATATGTTAATCCTTGTTAATGTTGCATAGTTTAAACTCCCAACTATGCTTTGATAACCTACAATGTCTTCATGCAAATCGCCTTCATGAGCACTCAATTTATGATTTACCTCCATAGGGGTGCTAGCTACTTTTGCATCCTCCAAGTGGAACTTCTTCAACATGTCCTGCACATATTTCCTTTGAGTGATGTAGATTCCAGAGTTAGTGTATACCAACTCAAGTCCAAGAAAGTATTTCAAAAACCCTACTTCACTGATCTTAAACTCCTACATCAACTGGTTTTTTATTTGTTTGATGCCATTGGCATCACTACCTATAAGAATGATGCCATCCACATATACACATAAATATATCACTTCTAAGTTACTTCTCTTGGTAAACAGAGAAACATATGCCTTGCTCATCATGAATCCTTGATCTTGAAGATAGGTTGATAGCCTATGGTTCCATGCCCGAGGTGCGTGCTTCAAACCATAAAGAGCTTTCTTTAATTTGCATACATGATTTACCTTGTTTGGATCTTCATAGCCAAGAGGTTGAGCCATGTAAACGTCCTCTAAAATCCACCCATTGAGAAAAGCATTTTTCACATCTAGTTAATACGTATTCCAATTTCTAGATGTAGCTACACTTACCAATACTCTGATGGTTGGCATCTTAGCCACTGGTGAAAAGGTTTCTTCATAGTCTATTCCATGGGTTTGTGCAAAACCCTTAGCCACAAGTCTAGCTTTGTACCTGTTTATGGATCCATCTGAGTTCCTTTTGATTTTGTAAATCCACCTAGAACCAATTACCTTCATTGATGCTTTCTTGGGTACTAGCTCCCAAGTGTCATTCTCTTGGAGTGCTTCTATTTCTTCATCCGTAGCCTCCTTCCATTCTGCTTTGGTACTTGCTTCTTCATATGAAGAAGGTTCTTCAAGTGGTGAATTAGCAAGATAAATAGAATGCTTAGTGACTAATGAAGTATCATACCCATATCTGATTGGCTTCTCATTCTCTCTTCATGATCTCCTTAAGGCTTGGTTGGATGACTCAAGTATGTCTTCCAACCTCTTCATCTTGACCTTGCCTTTTGATTTCCATGCTCTAAACTCTTCCAAGTCCTCATCATTTGATTTGATGTCTTCAATGGTGCTTGGCTCCTCCTTGGTGAGGCTCGGAAATTCTTCTTCCAAGTCATATGGCGATTTGACCTTCCTCCATTCACTTTCAAACCAAGAGTCATTCTCATCAAACACAACATCTCTATTGATCATAAATCCTTTGTTGGATGGATTATAAAGCCTGTACCCCTTTTGATTCATATCATACCCTATGAAGATGCATTTCTTTGCCTTAGGGTCTAACTTATCTTTGATTTGAGATGGAATATGCACATAAGAAACACAACCAAATATTTTGGAATGTTCAAGTGATGGTCTCCTACCATTCCATGCCTCATAGGGGGTCATCCCATCAAGGTACTTAGAAGGTAACCTGTTAATAAGATAAGTGGCATTAGAAACAGCCTCTACCCACAAGTAATTAGGCAACTTCTTTTCATTTAGCATAGATCTAGATGCTTCCACAATCAATCTGTTCCTCCTCTCTGCTACTCCATTTTTCTCAGGAGTATATCTAGTTGTGATCTCTCTCTTGATACCTCTATCCTGCAAAAATGCATCAAACTCATTGGAGAAGTACTCACCTCCTCCATCTGACCTTATCCTCTTTAAACTCTTTCCTGTTTGATTTTCCACAAGTGCAAGATGCTTTTTGAAACAATTGAATACTTCATCCTTGTGTTTCATGAAATACAAGATACTCAACTACAGAAATCATCAATAAATGACACATAGTATCTTGAGCCTAAAATTGAAGGATCCTTGATTGGTCCCCACACATCTGTGTGGACAAGTTCCAAATAATCCTCATGCATATAGCCTTTCTTTGTAAAGGGTAACCTGTGTGATTTACCAAACTCACATGCACCACATTTATAGATCATAGTTTCTTGGATACATTAGGTATCCCAAGTACACATGGATCTCTACATATCTACTTCAACGTTCTCTCACCAATGTGTCCTAGTCTTTTGTGCCATATTTCTAACTCAAACAAGGTTTGATCCTTATAATTATAAAGTGCAATGTTTCTAGTGTCCTCAAGCTCAAATGTAAACAATCTACCTATTTTCTCTCCCTTTGCAATTCTCTTGAATCCATGTTGGGGTCCTCCACAAAGGCTCCAAATTTATTGAACCTAACTTGCAAACCTTCTTCCACTATCTGTCCAACACTCATCAAATTCTTTATGATAGTAGGTACATAAAGAACTATGCTCAACAGATTCCTATTCCCATTAGAAGTTTTGACATTTCCTACCTTGACAACTGAATGCTTGGTATCATCACATGTCTGCACTTGGTGCTTTCCCTTGGGCTCTTCAAGATCATAAAGGAGAGCTATATTACCTGCTACATGGTTTGAACAACCTGAGTCAATATAGAAGAGGTGCTCATCATTCATACCTTGTTTTGATGCCATGTTCATAATGAGAAGAGAATCCTCTTGATCCTTTGTATAGTTATTGAAGTCTTTTCTTGATTTGTATCCTCCTTGATAATTGTTGTTGTAATTGTTGTTGTAGCCATGGTTGTATCCTTGATTATGATTGAATCTTCCTCTTGATTGTGACTAGCCACCTCTTTGAAATCCTCTTCCTCTCTGGTTCTTGAAGTTCCTATAACACTCATATGTTGTGTGATTACATAGTCCACATATATTGCACGGGGAAGAGTTGAAAGGTCTCCCCCTACCTTGCTTACCTCCTCTGCCCCTTCCTCTTGAATTCCTACCTCTCCCTGCATAGTTAGCTTGAGACGTAGCACCTTCATCTTCAAACTTCTTGCTCTTTCCTTTATCCTTAAACTTTCCTTTATTTGTATAGAGCGCAAAAGAATTGTTACCTCTTTATGATTCACCATTTTTGTTGAGCTTAGCCTCATGGGTGAAGATTTTCCCCATGAGAGTGGTTAGATTAGGGATTTGCATATCCATATAAAGATCCATTGCAGTTATGAAGGATTCCCACTTATCATCTACCTTGATGCCATTGATTATTTGTCTCACTATTTGCTCCTCTTCAATCTCCTCTCCTATGCTTGCCAACTGATCAGCCACATCGTTCACCTTGGTCACATACTCTAAAACATTCTGCTTAGGTTGCTTCTTTTGAGTAGTAAACTCCATCCACAATTGATTTTTCCTAGCTCTTGTATTGGAAGAAATTTATGAAGATAGAGTATCCCAAGTCTTATGGGAAGTTTTGCAATTCCTAATATGAGGAAGAAGGAAGTCAAAGAAAGAGTTAAGTAGATATGACTTGGCTAAAGCATCTTTGGCACACCATGAGTTGAGTCTTTCTTGCTTCTCTCTTGTAGGTTGATCTTTGCTTCCCACATTCCTCATCCCTTGATATGTATCCATAGAGACTTCTTCCTTGTAGATAGGTGTTCATCCTCAAAACCATGTTGGATAATTATTCCTGTCCAATTTTTCAATGAAAGAAGCGAAACCATCTCCCATTTTACCTCAACTTGCTCTAATACCACTATTGGAAGAGATGGATGGATACCTCAAGGAAGTGAGGTGGTACTGCTAAAACCTGCTTTGTATCGGCCCTGATTTACTTCAGAGTTATAAATTATGCCCTTTTACCTTGCAAATGACACCAAGAAAGTACCTATGTACTTTGGAATTGATGCTTGAAACAATTCATCCAAAACAGACTAGTTCAAAAATAACTAGTATTGAAAAACTTTCTATTTTAGTCCATACACCTGTTGGTTCTTTTACTCAGAGCTCACAGCACAGTAACAATTGGCAAAATTCCTTTTGGGTGAATTCAATTATCTTAGATAGCTAATTATTTCAAGTGGAATCATTTAAATTGATCAACTATGCTCTGAGAAATAACTTTAGCAAATCAGATCTTACCCCCGATTCTTTAGGGAACAACCAGTAGATGACCAGCGAGCACTTTGAAGGTGATTTCTCCCTGATTCCTGAACCAAATGCCTTGAAATTAAATTTTTACAGCATAAAGCAGACTTCAAGATGGTTCCAACAAGCCAAAGATTATGTAAAATGGTTGAGTATTCACTGAGATATGACCAGAAGAAGTTGACTATTCTGAGTAGTCATAGTAGAGAAGTAAATAGAGATTATCAATGAGCTATATGTATTATAGAACATAATCGTACAGAGTCATTGGCATTGTAATGATCCTCAATGATGATGAACTAAGTGAGCTATAGTGTGAGCTACTCAAGTTATACAAATGATCAAGGAGAGAGCTCTAAAAATGAGCCCCATATTTTCCGCGAGATTAGCCTTTTTATATATGTTTCCTCTAAGTTTGAATTTTGAATTCAAACTTTGGCTCCAATTAAAAGGTGACTACATTGATTTAGGAGATATTACCTCGTCTTGAAGTCCAAGCTAATATTCTTCCTAAATCCACCAGTTATAAGCTTTTGCAAGTTTCTCCAAAGAATTAATGTTTTACAATGCTAAATGATCAAGGAGTTACAAGCTATAGTTCACATGAATCATCAAGTGCTAGTTCCACACAATGTCTTCCATGCGAAGCCAAATGTGTAGGCTTGAACATTTGCACCAACACTTATCAGTACAAAGATCAATGCAAGCAAAAGGAGTCCACAAGAAGAATATAGAAATGAATCAAAAGTGCTACCTATCCCATGAAGTAAGGCCTTCTACATGTCTAAGGATCCCATATATCCCTAGATCCCCAAAACCACTTGGATCCCAAATTTCCAAGTATATGTTTAGGGATCCCATATGTCCCTATATCCTAGGGATGTCATATGTCCCACCACCATGAATCCCAGATATCCATGGAACCAAAAACCACATGGATGCCACATGTACATGAAAGCCAAGGGACACCATATGTCCCACACTTAGATGCCATATGTCCAAGCTATGTCTAATGATCTTGTATGTCCATTGATCTAAAAACTAAATTGACTAAGTGATGCCATATGTCACTAGTTCCCCACATTTCTAACAAAAGGTCCATCACATGGAGGGGGGTGTTGAGAGTTCTATGCTCCATAGTTTTGTCCAAGCTTAGAATTCATGGATTCATGTAAGTCATACCCATTCCAATTCATTCATAATGTTTTCTCATCTTTTTTTCTTTCCTTTGTAGCTTGTTAAAATGTGTGAATGTGAGTAGAGTAGGAGTAGTTCTTTGTCATTTCAACATCATACTCATTTGCAAGTTTTGTATTTGTTAGCTTTTCTCCATTCCTTTGTAAAAATCTTTGAGTTACTTATCTCTTTCTCATGAGTGAGGCTTGCATGCATGTTTGTGGGTGTATGCATACTCCTACATGTGTGTCTGTGTGACTCATCTTATATGTGCATTTCCATTGGTGTGGTCAAGGTTTTCATACCACCAATGTACATCTTGAATTGATTGTTTATGGACAAGGATGTCTCGACTGATGATGTCGATGTGACACATATGCCATGGTCGTAGGATTATGTCTCCAACACTTTGGCACTATCTACATCTCAAACACTTACTAGTGCTACATATAGAAAGTGTGTCAAGAAATATAATCAAGATTTCTAGGATATAACTACCATTGCCTCATATTCCAAGCTCTACAAAAACATTACAAGAGCTACATTTATCATCTTAAGATCAACCACAACATCCTCAAATGAAATATTTCCAGTTTTTGGACTAGGATATTTCATCCACAACGCCTTGGACACTTTGCACAAGTACATTTTTCCTTTGTGCATCATTTCTTAGCATTCCCATTTCTAGAGTACGCATGCATGGGGCCACCCTACAAGGCTAGCACAAGGCACTTTACTTTCTTTTTTTCCCATGCATTGCACTAAGTACCAAGAAACACCCAAGTATCTATTGCATAAATGTAGATTTGATATCACTATGTATGTAATTAAATCAAGGATAGGATATGATCTACTATCTAAGAAAAGAGAATGGAGCAAATATCTTCACCAAAGTGCTTGTGAAGGATCTACTTAAAGCACATCTTTGAAGGCTTGTGATTTGTACAAGTAGTTCATCCTATAAGGGAGGAATGTTTTTTTTTTTTCAATGCCCCACCCTTATAAAGTTCCATTGATGAATTGTGTGAGAATCTATATAGTGAATCTATGGTTGACTCTTGACTTGTATGTCCAATGAGATTTATGTGGCTTGATGATAAAAAAAGGTTATTGTTTCAGGGAACATAGATGGTTCTAGAGGAATTTATGATATGTTAGATTTGGGGTTGATTTTATATGAGAATCAATGCAAATCAATGCTTAAAAATAAAAGCATCATTATTTTTTAGGGAAGGGTTCATACAATCTCCCTGGATTCCCCTTTGTGAGAACTTTGCGAGGATACTCTTAGAGTAGAAATTTGAGTTTTGGACCATGGCCACAATGTTAAAATGAAATAGAATACTCCTAATCTACTAGCAATCGCGCACTAAACAAACTATGGAAAAAGAATTGAAAGATATGAAAACATGATGAAATTAATTAAAATGGAAATCACTTACATCAATGCTCTATGAGCATGGAGACTCCATGAGGAGAGTATGGGCACTCTTGCCAAGAGCTTGAGTGTATATGCTTTTGAGGAGTGAAGGGAGGCCTTGCTTATATGGAGTAGAGCGAAAATTCCTTGCATGTGGGATAAATGGACTTGCATGAGAATGATTTTTAATAATGGACAAAAGGGTGGAGCATGGAACTCTCAACACCCCCTCTGTGTGATGACCCTTTTGTTTTTAAATATCGAGGACTAGTGACATATGGGATCACTTAGTCCATTGAGCTTTTAGATCTAATGACATATGGTATCCTTAAACATAGTTTGGACATATTGCATCCAAGTGTGGGACACATGGAATCCCTTGATTTCTAGATCCATGGACATATTGGATCCATGGGTGTGTGGGACATATGGCATCTCTAGGATTTTGGGACATATGAGATCCCAAGAAATACATTTGAACATTTGAAATCCAAGTGGTTTTGGGGATCTAGGGACATATGGGGATCCCTAGATATATAGAAGGGTTTATGTAATGGGGTAGGTTGTGCATTCATTGATCTTCAGTAGCCCTTGATATCCTTTGATAGGTCCTTTGAGCTTTATTCCTTTTCTTTTCTCCATCCTTGTCGATGTTGCATCCTTCTTTGGATCCATCAATGGGATCTTTGGTAGGGTCCTCTTCCTTCTTGCTTGTTGTTGATGAAGCCTTTGACATGTGAATTCTACAACACATCCTTTGATGTGTTGTAGAGTTCTTAGTTCTCCTAAACATCATGTTGAAAATGCCTTGATCCACGTTCAAGATGTCTTTGATATTTGAGCTTGCCTTTTGATGCCTTCACATCTTTGTGATGTAGAGAAAGAGCGCATTTCAAAATATATATCTTTCTTGAATTTGCTGACATGCATGAGAGTCTATGTGTGTGCATAGCCATAGGGAATGTCTTACTCTCCAAGGGAGAGCATTGTCCAATCCCACATATTATGTTCATTTATCTCTAACCTTTGACCAATATGACACATTAAAAAATGATCTTTTATGTTGTATTCTAGACTTTTGTAAATACATTAGAAAAAATGAATGTCATGACATAAGAAAATATTTCATTTGCAATGCAAAAGCATATGGTCTTTCCCTTTATGGTGGTTGTTTGATATTGTTGCACGAGCTTGAGCCTAGAACAATGCTTTTCCCCTTTCTACAATCCTCATATGATTGATGATGTAGCTTGTCTTGGTTGCATCTCCGGTGCTCAAGCCTACATGGTTTGCTCCTTCAAGCAGATTTGTCTCTGACTCTCTTTGTCTATTGCAAAACATGGCATGCATATAACGATAATAGAGGATCTGCATCCTAAATATTTTCCTCAGTTACTCTCGCCATCTTCCTTCTCTCTCTGTGTAGCTATATAGATGTATTGCATGCCACTTGTGTGAAAAATAGCGAGGACCACTTGGATCATCTACTCTGGATTCGTCTCCTCAAAAGAGCACTTCTCCCACTTTTCCAGCTTGCAAAGCAGGAAATTTGCACTCAATAGCTTTACCATTCCTCTATCAACGTTTAGGCTGTTCTACAACCTTGAGCAAATGCTAGAAAGTCAACCGAATTCCCTTAAATCATGGCATGCATCTTTTATCATCTTAAGGACAGAGTATGCATCCTCTTCTACCGTTATTATCCAAACATTTAACTTGCAGGTTTTTAAAGCTTGAGAATTCCTTCCTTCTCGCTAACTTCAATCAAAGCTATTCGACATCTTCGGGCCTAACTGAATCATGTCCACCTTCTTCCTGATGGTTGGCTCCACACAGAAGCCACCTAGCTCTCACTATTTCTCCATCTCATTATGTTGTTGTAAAATGCATAAACCTTTAGTTCTATTTATTGCTAGATAGGCGTGAATTACAGGTCGTTTGAGTCCATGTGGCTTTGTAATCAAGTGTGGAGTCATAGATATAGAAGTTGCATTCAAAACAATAGGGAAACCCTCCTCTCTTGCTCAAAGCCCAAGATTACTAGTGGACCGTGAGTACTTATATTTCACAATCTAATGCTTATAAGTACTTCATTCTACATATGATCTCTAACTAGATGACATAACATTCCTAAAGAAAGAAAGACAATTATGGTTATGAAAAAGAAAGGTGCTTAAAATCATTTTTATCATGGGAGTAAGATAAAAGTTGAGAATAATGAAATCTAGAACTTATGTGAAAGAGAAACCTAAACACAAACTCAAATTATGCTATGATACCATGTTGAAATGAAATAGAAAACTCCCAATCTACTAGCAATCCACAGTAAACAAAGTATGGAGGAAGAAATGAAAGATATGAAAACATGATGAATTGAATTAAAATGAAAATCACTTACATGCAATGCTTTATGAGCATGGAGACTCCATGAGGAAATTGTGGGCACTCTTTCCAAGAGCTTGAGTGTATATGATTTCGAGGAGTGAATGGAGGCCTTACTTATATGGAGTAGAGGGAAAATCTCATTGCATGTGGAATAAATGGACTTGAATGAGAACGATCTTAATCTTGGACAAAAGGGTGGAGCATGGAACTCTCAACACACAATGCACAAAAAACCACTGAATACATAGAGAGCACGAACTCATATTTTATAGGTATTACAAAGTGGTTGAATTTACAATCTATGGCTGACTAGACCACTATATCTTTTATTAAAAGAACGTATACAAAAGTGTCTGATGGCTGTTTGACCTCTCGCATGGACATAACAATAACAATCTCCCATTAAAGCCAATGTGACCATAGTGAACTATGGGAGAAAAAAAATAAAGAATGATGAAGGATACCTATAAGTATACAAACTATAACTCCCACTTGATGGGATGCTACATAGTGCACAGGTAACTATGCAAGATTCTAAATCAAGTAGCCCCTATCAAGTGACAACAATGTTGAAAGCTATCTTGTGGTAGAGATTTAACCAAAGCATCTGCAACATTATCTCCAATATGAAACTTCTCAAGAATAATGCACTCAATGGATAAGCAATCTCTAATGAATTGTTACCTCACCTCAATGTGCTTGGTCTTTGCATGATAGACTGGATTCCTAGCCAAAACAATGACACTCTGACTATCACTGAGCAAATGAGGTACATGCTGAGGTAGATCGATATCAAAACCAAGATGACAAAGCCACAATGCTTCCTTACATGCCTCACTAGCTACAATATACTCTACATCTATAGTGGAAACAACTCTAAATTCTTAAATACAAGATATCCAAGCAATAGCACCTCCATCAAACTAAAAAATAAACCTTGATGTATACTTTTGATTTTCTATGCAATCAGCATAATTGGAATCTGTGTAACCAATTATGGATGTCTCTCCTCTACCCAAGCATAGAAACTTGTTCTTAGTACCAGTCAAATAACTCAAAATCACCTTGACTACTTCTCAATGCTTCTTGCTAGGATTAGACATATATCTATTGACAAATCCCACTGCAAATGCAATGTATGGTCTTGTTGTTACCATAACATACATGAGACTACCGGCAATAGAATAATAAGGAATTTCTCTCATGATATTCCTTTTGTGCATCTGATTTGGGGCAATCATCCTTGCTCAATTTCACATATGTAGTTAAAGGTTTCTTCAATGCCTCTCCACCCTGCATCTTGGACATGTGAAGTACTTTGGATATGTACTCACTTTGAGACAAGTATATATATGTTTTCCTCTTATCTTGAGTAATGTGCATGCGAAGAATATGTTTAGCATTGCCCAAATCTCAAACGTCTCACTCAACTTCTTTTTGAGAAATAACAAGTCATTAGAGGACATTCGAGCAATCAATATATCATCAACATAAAGTATCAAGCATATCAAGCTACAATCTGAGTATCTCTTAGTGTGGAGAGAATGATAGTCATTGCTTTGAGAATATTTAGCTTACAAAAGTAGACTCTCTTTGTCAAGAATGATATAACCCTCTCATTGTTTCATATAGATCTCATTTGTAAGATCTCCATGCAAGAAAGCAGCTTTCACATCCATTTTGACCACTTGTGAGTCCTCCATTGCAATAAATCCAAGCAACATGCACAGTGTAGTCATCTTGACTATTAGAGAGAAGATTTCCTCAAGACCGATACCATGTTGTTGCTTAAATCCCTTTGCAACCAATCATGCTTTATACTTTGGACAAATACTATCTGATGTGAGTTTCAACTTATATACCCATTTACATGGTAAATATTTCCTCCCTTTCGCAAAGGTACCAAGTCCCAAGTACCATTCTTACGAATAGAATCAAGTTCACTCTTCATAGCATGCTCCCACTTGACATTTCCTTTGTATGCATAGCCACAATGTAGCAAGAAAGCTCAACAACATCAAATCATAAAAAGATCCAAACCTAGAACATATCTATCAGGTGGATGCAAGACACATGTAGAACATCTCAATGGTTGTTAACAAACATTTTCAGATGAATATGATTGGACATTCTCCTTAACATCCCTATGTGTATCATTCTTATGCATGCATGTTAACTAGAGGACTAGTATCATCAAACACAACTCTTCTAGCTTCAATCTCATTAATGGGTTGTTTATGCATCTTATAATCATTAAAAATGACATCACTACTTTTGATCATTGATCATCTTTCAGGATCCCATAAGCAATATCCGAATTGGTTGCCTCGACCATATCCAAGAAAAATGCATTTCTTTCACTTATAGTATAGTTTTTATTTAAGATTATTTGGTGTATGAATGTAGGATTCACACCCAAAAACTTGAAGATGATCATAATATGGTAGCTTCCACGTCCATAACTCTTGTGCCACTTTAGACTTTTGGCAATACTAGGTGAATGATTAATGACATGGACTACAATCAAGACTTCTTTTGTCCAAAAGCCTTGTGAAAGTTTCGCATGATTCAACATAGAAACTAATCTATCCTGAATAGTTCTATTCATCCGCTTAGCTATGCCATTTTGTATTAGGGTATAAGGAGCTATAAACTCTCTACTTATTCCTCTAGACTAACAAAAAAGGTTGAATTCATGTGAGGTATACTCACCTTCATTATATGAATGTAAACCGTTGACTTTAGTTCCCATTTTAGTCTCAAATGAAGAAAATCAATTTCTGAAAGTAGGGATATACCTAGACTTTTTTATTCGCATCATTTAGAAAGTGAAAAAAATAAAGAGAACCACCTAATGACCTTCTGGGCATAGTACCACACACATCTATATGAACAAGATCTAAAGGCTAACCTCAAGAGTCAATGTGCATTTTATGCGCATCCCTAGTTCTCTTTCCCAAAATGAGAGAGATTTTCCATTCCACTATGAGATATGTGGCCCAAGTGGCCATATCATATACAAGGCATATGCTATTCAATGACAACTAACAAGTGTTCTTTATGTAATACAAATCAAGGATAAAGTGATCCAACTCTGATTCCTTTTGTAATGACCATATTTCCCTTTGATATGAAAAAGGGTTGAGCCTAGAAAACTACTTTGTAACCAAGGTCATCAAATTGACCAACTGACATCAAGGTGGATGATAAATGAGGTACATGGCATAGATTATGCATGGTAAATTTTGAACCATCAATAATCTACACAACCACATCTCCAATCCCAACAACATTGCATTGGTAAGAATCACCAAGCCCCACAGTACCAAACAACTTTGTTGCACAAGTAGAGAACCATTCTCTATGTGGTGTCACATGGAAAGAAGCACCACAATCCAATAGGCATGTGTGGAAAAGAGAACCAGCCATAAGAGCCTCAATAGGCACACTATTGTCAAGTGTCAACACATCAACATCATAAAAAATATCATTAATTTCTTCTATCTTTACTGTCAAAGTAAATGGTGCAGGTATTTGTTTAACATGCCTATCAACATGTTGTCCTTTACCTTTAGCATTCTTTAACACATAGGAATCTTTCTTCATATGTCCTTTCTTATTAACATAATGCCTGATATCCCTCTTCCTTGATTTACTTCTATTGTTGTTTCGTTGACCCTTCTTTTTCTTGTTCTTGCTCTTGCCACATTGTTGATTCTTTCCTTGGTAAGAATCACAAACACTATATGCATCTCCACTATGAGTATCAACCATAGACTTTCAATGGATCTCTTCACTCAAGAGTGCTCCACATATGTCATCGTAGACGACGGTGCTCTATGGCTAATAGCTATGCAAAACATATCCACAAATGATGAATGTGTATCGCAACAAGACTACTTTCATTTCATTATTCATCTCCATTTTCTGAGCCTGTAACTGAGAAAATATAGCATCAAAATCATTGAGATGCAACACTATGTGTCCTTCATGCAAAGGTCATATAGCTATTTCATCAAATATACTCTATTTGCTGTCGTTTCTTTTTCATACATGTTGCAAAACTTCTTCCAAAGCTCCTCTATGCTTTCACACTCCAATAATGTAAAGTAAACATTATCTAGTAGGTGCAATCTAATGGTAGACCTAACCATTTCATCCAACTCATTCCAATCATCATCATCCATATCAGGAGGCTTCTTTGAGATTTTGTTTACTAGATTCCACTTCCTCCTTTGAACTAGCACATCTTTAATCTTCCATAGAGAAAAGTTTGTGCCGTCAAATTTTTGAATCTTGAAATGGTGTTTGCACTACAAGTTATAACTCCTCTTGGGAACATTGGCACTAAACCTTGATCCACTAGATGTGCCTAAGATTTTCGATTCCACGATGATAGAGAATTGACTAGAATGACAATGGATCTAGAAGAGTCCAAAATACCACTAAGGCTCAAAAAATTTGACAAGTGTCAAATTCTAGGAGAATTTTGGTATAGTCTCCTTGCAAAAATGGATTAATGAACAACAATGACTACCTGGAGATATTATGTGAGAATGTATGTCTTTACACCAATAAGTGTATCAAGGAGTAAACTCAATCACTATATAGTAAAAAATCTCAAGTCAATTTTTTTTGGTTAGAGTCTACTCTACAATATGAATATAAGAGCAATGTAAAAAACTCATGAAATTATGAGTACTTACATGTAAACCTACATAGTGAATCATTGAATCCACTGCATATGATCACTTAATCAAAATTATCCAGCTAGGCTTACAAGCACCTATGAGCAACTAGCATACATCTTATATGGCGAGTCTGGGTGAGTGTTCACCTACATCATCAAAGAGACCCTAACATCTGGGTGTCTCCCAATTAAGAAAACCTCACCGTGACCCTCTTTATCAATGTCATAGGCCTTATGAAAAGACACGACGACTATAAAAATGACCACATGGGCATACATAAGTGGTATCCACAGGTGCATAAATAGTGTGCATGTGATTAAAATGGCATTGAAAGGCTGAATTTACAACCCAAAAGCTATCCAACAATACCAACAAGTGTCTATCAACTTTGTTCTTTTGACCCAAAAATCTTGCATAAACTTGCGGTGGCTGCTCCCATCACAATTGAAAGCCTTCCAAGAAACCTGTAAGAAGACTCAAGAGTTGAAAATTCAATGATAAAGCTAAATCTAAACTACCAAGGAGACACAATCTCAAGTGCCTCTAGTTCCAAGATTGATCTTTGGAACAATCTTTCCACGTGTAGTTGAAACTGTCCCAAAGCGACAAAATCAACTTCTAATTTTTCAGCCAAAGAAAGTCTTAGAAAATCAATGCAGAGAGCCCAAGAAGATGCTTTGAAGGCTCCAAAATAATATTAACCTAAAGATCTTCACTCCTACAATCACCAAGAAACTAGAGTTTAGTGGTAGGGAAACCTACTAGTTAAGCAAGCCTTGGGGGGAACACTACATGGGACATGGATGACCTTATAGGAAGTGCTAGTACTTTTTCTTTCTTGATCATTGAAGTGCTTCCTTGTACGCAACCAATTGTGCCAACGATGACTTCGGTGGCTCGGATGATAAGGTATGCCAAGGTCTATGCCTTGTTCATAAGCCTTGGAGAAAGCCAAGAAAGTCATAAAGCTTGGAGAAATCCAAGAAATGGCCATGCTTGCTTCACTTACACAATAGGGAAAAAACCTTTTGTTATGAACTACTCTAATACCAATGGAGAGGTGCATTGGCGATGCACCTCCATGGATTCCCATTTGTGAGAGCTTCACAATGATACTCTCACAGTAGAAAACTAAGTTCTACATGAGATGCACAATACTCTGTATAGACCTACGAATACACAAAAAAGCACACAATGCATAGAGACCACAAACTCAAATTTCATAAGTTTTAGAAATGAAGCCGAACTTATAATTTGTGGTTGACTAGGCCACTATATTATTAAAAGAAATATACAAAAGTGTCTAACAACCATTTGGTCTTTCACATGGACACTAACAACAAAAATTTGCAGACTCATCTGATTGGACATTCTCTTGAACATCCCTATGTGTAGCATTCTTGTATGCTAACTGGATTATCCTCAAACACCACTATTCTTGATTAAACCTCCTTAATGGGTTTTTTATGCATCTTAGAGTAATTAAAAATGACATCACTATTTTTAATCACTGACCATGTTTCAAGATCCCATAAGTGATATCCAAATTCACCATGTTTCAAGATCTCATAAGTGATATCCAAGAAAAATACATTTCTTCCATTTATAGTCCTACTTTTCTCTAAGATTCTTGGATATATGAACATAGGCTTCACACCCAAAAACTCAAAGATGGTCATAATATGGTGGTTGCCCTGTGACACTTTGAGACCTTTGACAATACTAGGTAAAAGGTTAATCACATGAATTGTAGTCGACGCTAATTCTTTCCAAAAGCCTTGTGAAAGGTTTGCATGATGCAACATAGAAACTAATCTACACTAAATAGTTCTATTCATCTTCTCAGCTATGCTATTATGTATTTGGATGTAAAGGGTTCTATACACTCTATGAATTTTTCTAGACAAAAAAGGTTGAATTCATGTGAGGTATAATCACCTCCATTATCTAAATTTAAAGCCTTGAACTTAATTGCTTTCTCAATCTCAGGTAAAGCAAGCCATTTTCTAAAACTAGGGAATACCTTGTCTTTCAACTTGATAGGATAAACCCAAAATTTTCTACTAGCATCATCTATGAAAATGATAAAGTAAAGAGAACCACCTAATGACCTTGTGGGCATGGGACCACACACATCTATATGAATGAGATATAAAAGTTGAATTGAAGAGTCAATGTATCTTTTATGCACGTTCCTAGTTTGCTTTTGATATTGACAATGCTCACAAAATGAAAAATCAAAGAAATATAACACATGTAAGTGGCCAAAATGAGAAAGATATGTGGCCCAAATGGCCATGCCATATGTAAGCCATAGGTTGTTCAATTAGAGCTAAAAGGTGTTCTTTATATGATACAAATAAAGGATAAAGTGATCCAACTTTGCTTCCTTTTATAATAACGATATTTCCCTTTGATGTGCGAAAGGATTGAGCATAGAAAACCACTTTATAACCAAGGCCATCAAGTTGAGCAACTGATATCAAACTGCAAAATAACTAAGTCACATGGTGTACATTATGCATAGTAAATTTTGAACCTTCAGTGAACTACACAACCACATATCCAATCCAAACAACATCACATTGGTAAGAATCACCAAGTCTCATGGTACCGTGAGACTTTGTTGCATAAGTAGAGAACCATTCTCTATGTGTTGTTACATGCAAACAATCACCAAAATCTAGCAGCCACATGTGGGAAAGAGATTCAGCGATAAGAGCCTCACTAAACAGAGTATTATCAAGTGTCAACACATCAACATTGTTAGAAATAGCGTTAGTTTCTTCTATCTTCACAATCGAAGTAGATAATTGTTTAATATGCCCATCAATGTGTTGTCCTTTACCTTTAGTATTCTTCAATGCATAACAATATTTCTTCATATATGCTTTCTTATGATAATAATGGCACTTGATATCCCTCTTCCTTCTTCTACTCTTTTTTTGTTGACCATATATATATATATATATATATATATATATATATATATATATATATATATATATATATATATATATATATATATATATATATATATATATATATATATATATATATATATATATATATATATATATATATATATATATATATATATATATATAGGGGCATTTCCTGTTTGGAAAGATAGTTGCTCAACTCTTGAGGGCTTTGCTATCCCTAGACAAATAGAAGTGAGCCGACAAAATAGAAGTGGATCCACTCTTTATGGATGTGTCACCTATGGATCACGGTTCTTTTATTGTCATTTCCAGGTGGAAAAACCATATTGTGTATGTCAATTCCGGTGGTAATATGTGAAACAGGCCTAAGTGCTCCATCAACACACACACCACACTATCAACACACACACCACACCAGGACTGAGGCACTTTATATCACCTACGAGGTTCATCTCTAGCCGATCCATGAGTCGTGAAACCTCTACCTCAAAGGTGTTACCACTACATCTATATGCTTGTGAATTTTTAAAACATATGGTCAAAACTTTAACGTGCAATGGGGGAGGAGAAAAGTTAATTTTGTAGGGACCAGATTAGCCATAAAGTGGCTTCCTTCAGCACGCCACATGTCAACCACTTTGGCCTTTTGTTGAACGATGTGATCATGCTCTCGATCAATGTTGCGTCGCAGTGGAGTGTAGACGGCCAAGATAGTGAAGAGTGAGGGACAGAAAGATGGAAGCTGAGAGCAACTTTGCCTCGCCCGCTCTCAACTCTCGTATTCTAACTTCCTTCACTCGACGTTCTGTCGCCGCACATCCCTGGCACGACTTGGAAATCGGTGCGTACGCGCGCGCGCGCACACACGCACACACACACATAGAGAGAGAGAGACAGAGAGAGAGAGAGAGAGAGAGAGAGAGAGAGAGAGAGAGAGAGAGAGAGAGTCTATTAGAAGGCTGAACTCCACTTATGAAACAGACTCAATGTACATAGGTTGTGTCTCCGGGGGATAAGCGTGCTGAAAATAAAAACTGATGCTGATATAACAAGGTAAATCAAAGACTCCATAACGTGTTTGTGTGTGGAGAATCCATGAGGGAGGGGGTATATAGAGTGCTATTCCTATGGTAGGCTAGATGCAAGAGGGTAATATAAATATCAGAATACATCTAAGTGACTTACAATCTCCATCCAGTGCTCATGTGCGGGTGTATTATGTGTGGTCTGAGTGTCTCCTGAAGGAAGGCCACCCAGGTGGTGGTGGTGGGCTTGTGCTCCATCATGTGGTCATGGGCTATCATGATGAGTGAAATATCCTCTTGGTATAGTCAAGGTCGTCCGTATCCAGTCCTATGTGGTCGACGTCGTACTCTCTGTGCCGCAGCCTGCTCGAGAGTGAGTCCTATGCCTCGGAAAGGCGGGCCCGTCTGATGTAGCCCATCTTGCTGAAAGAACTGAGTAATGGTCTGCTGGGTACTCACGCGTGTCTGATGAGATAGAGATAGAGATAGAGATAGAGATAGAGATAGAGATAGAGATAGAGATAGGGAGGGAGGGAGGGAGGGAGGGAGGGAGGGAGGGAGGGGGGGGGGGGGGGAGGGAGGGAGGGAGGGAGGGAGGGAGGGAGGGAGGGAGAGAGAGAGAGAGAGAGAGAGAGAGAGAGAGAGAGAGAGAGAGAGAGAGAGAGAGAGAGAGAGAGAGAGAGAGAGAGAGAGAGAGAGAGAGAAAAGAAAGACTCTTTAACGTCTATTAGAGGCCAAAATCGGCCTATGAGACAAAATATATACATCAGCATGATTCGATCCATTGTGATCCGAGAAAGAAAATAAAATGTGAGTACAAAATGAAGTATAAAAGGAGTGGATAATAGCTGGTGTCGAGGGTGTGGGGTGCTATGGGTATGCACTGTATATGCTCAGCAGCTGAGATACAAATATGATATGCATAGGGAGGGGAGGGTGGGTGGAGTCATAACCCTTTAGACCACTCCTTTTATACTTCATTTTGTACTCACATTTTATTTTCCTTCTCGGATCACAGTGGATAATAGCTGGTGTCGAGGGTGTGGGGTGCTATGGGTATGCACTGTATATGCTCAGCAGCTGAGATACAAATATGATATGCATAGGGAGGGGAGGGTGGGTGGAGTCACTGTCAGAACTGCTCTCCGTAGTGTTGCCTCTTTGTGGGAAGAGGCTCCCGTGGTGCTATCCATGTCTCCCTGACATGTATTTGTAGTAGGTCCTGACGGATGATCTTGTTCCTCTCGGAACGAGAGAGGGTAATGTAGGGGGAAGACAGGTCGTACTGAAAAGGGGGGAGGTCGGTAATGCTCATGCTATGATCTGCCAACCATCGGTAGGTCTGTGCATACCATACTCTCATGCCTTCTTTGCCAAATGTTTAGAGCTCTCAAATGCAATCTTGGTGAGTCGACCAGTGGGGAGTTCCCTGATTCTCAGGATAAAGGTCACCAGCTTAAAGAGGGCCTTCACCAGCATCGGTGGTGTATCGAGCTCAGCCCATATAATGTCATGTGGAACCGAGGGCTTGCTGTAGAGCAAGCATGAGATCATGGTGACCTGGGGCCTCTCAACTCGAGTCCACGTCGCCTCAGGGAATATCTTATTGTCTCCATCTGTGAATAGCAATAGAAGTATTCAACTTTCTGTGAATTTTTCTAAGGTGAGGGTTGGCTACATTCTAAAATTTTCCTTTTCTAAAATATTTCTAAAATATTTCTTCAAGAAGTTGTTGTTCTTGAAGAAGAAGAAGAAGAAGAAGAAGAAGAAGAAGAAAGGCTTTGATGCCTAGAACTTGGGAAAAGTTTGTACTTAATGAATGAATTATGTTCAAGGTTCATAGATGTTAACAAAGAAGCTCGAAGACTATAGCTTCAATATACAGATTTGGGGTCTGAGCAAAGAAACCCATCTTACGTGCCTTCTCTCTTTCTGTGGACATTGCATCTTTTATCTTTCCATGCTTTGGAAGCAAACTGATATGCTTCTCTTCAAGCGATGCATACTTATAAAGAAATCATGAATGGCCTTCCTTTGCCATCCTAAAAGCATCATCAAAGGCTTTGTAGGAATATCTAAATAGGATTTCTCCTTCTATTTTTAAATAGTCATTTCAATAAAGATATATTAAAGTCGTAATACAATTAGTTTGTATATTGAAAAGCTTCTAGATGTTTATTGTTCTCGTGCCCATACTGTCGTTGCATGCATCAGTGAGCCACCCCTTAGTCCAGGGCTCCTGGAAATGTGCTTGAAATCAGGTCTCTGCAATCCAGCAAGCGCCGCATAGCCTTGTGTCAATCTGTCTCTCACTGCCTGTGCAATGGAGAACACACCTGTGCTGCCCGAGAAGGTGACACCTAAGTAGATGTAGGAGTCAACCACCTCTATTTGTCCTCAAGCTGCAGTGAAAGAGGCTCGATGGCGTACTGTCCTTGACGTGTGGAAGATCATGACCTTGGTCTTGCCAAGGTTCATTGTGAGTCCTCTCTCCATGCAAAAGGTATTGAGTGCCTGTAAATGTGATTGCAGCCTCTCCTTTGATTCTGAAAGCAAGACAATGTCATCAGCATATAATAGGATGTGTACTGGCGTACCTCCGAGGTCTCCCCCTAGTCCTCTTGCTCGCTGTATATACTCCATGATCTCGTCGATGTAGAGACCGAAGAGAGTGGGTGAGAGAGGGAAACCTTGTTTCCCACCAATGGTGCTAACAAGGCTGTCTGATAGGCCGCCTTGGCAATGTCCCCTGCCCGTGACTCGTGCATACAAAGCATGGATGGCCCATAGCATGTCCGATGGTAGTTGTAATTCCTTGAGTCTCCATAGTAGTCTCTCTCGGGGGACCATGTCGAAGGCTTTGTGGAAATCCACAAAGAAGCATTAGAGTCTCTGCTTCCTCGCCTTCGCGCTCTCGACCAGGCAATGAAGCACGAAGACGTGGTCGATGGTGGAGAAAGTGTTGCGGAAGCCTGAGAAAGTGTGGCGGAAGCCTACCTGGCCGGGTGCTCTGATCCCTGCTTCCTCAGCCTCTGTACTAAGCTTTGCCTCTA
This sequence comes from Ceratopteris richardii, assembly GCA_020310875.1. Classification (NCBI taxonomy): domain Eukaryota; kingdom Viridiplantae; phylum Streptophyta; class Polypodiopsida; order Polypodiales; family Pteridaceae; genus Ceratopteris; species Ceratopteris richardii. The sequence continues at coordinate 62,208,139 of CM035429.1, forward strand.
GTACTGCCCCATAGATCTTGGCAAGGATATGGCCTATCATAATAGTCCTGTAGTTCCCTGGGTCCATCAAATCGCCGGGCTTGTGGATAGGCGCAATGGTGTGCATAGTCCACGAGTCAGGTAATCCTTAACCAAAGCTCAGTTGAAGAGGTGGGCGATTAGGTGGGAAACTACATTGACTGTGTATATAAAGTGCTCGCCTTGTAGTCCCGTGTGGTTTGCTTAGAAGCCATGCTGCAACCTATGGATGGCTTGTCGTACCATTGCTGTTGTGAATAGGGTGGATATCATTGGACGTGGGGGGCCGAGGGGGGGGGGGGGAGAGAGAGAGAGAGAGAGAGAGAGAGAGAGAGAGAGAGAGAGAGAGAGAGAGAGAGAGAGAGAGAGAGAGAGAGAGAGAGAGAGAGAGAGAGAGAGAGAGAGAGAGAGAGAGAGAGAGAGAGAGAGAGAGAGAGAGATGAAATGAAATGAAATGATATATTTACATTTGCAAAAGGCCAAAATGAACTACGAGATCGAAAACTTACAGAGCTGGTGAATATGATACAAAGTCTAATACAAAATCTATGTATGCTAAACAACTAGTAAAACTTAGTCTGGTAGTGAAAAAGATAGAGGGAGAGGGAATATCGTATAGTATATATATATATATATATATATATATATATATATATATGTGGAGAGAGAGAGAGAGAGAGAGAGAGAGAGAGAGAGAGAGAGAGAGAGAGAGAGAGAGAGAGAGAGAGAGAGAGAGAGAGAGAGAGAGAGAGAGAGAGGGAGGGGGGGGGGAGGGGGGGAGGGGGAGGGGGGGGGAGAGAGAGAGAGAGAGAGAGAGAGAGAGAGAGAGAGAGAGAGAGAGAGAGAGAGAGAGAGAGAGAGAGAGAGAGAGAGAGAGAGAGAGAGAGAGAGAGAGAGAGAGAGAGAGAGAGAGAGAGAGAGAGAGAGAGAGAGAGAGAGAGAGGTGTTGGGTAAAGGCCCTAAATGACCCCTCATACTTGTACACTTGTGTATAGGCCTTTAAAAGGCTGATTATAGTCATTTTTATTCTTTTGCCAAGTTCAATGTGAACTTGGCAAGGTCCTATAAAAAATGACCTAAACTAAAGTTAGGGTCTCTTCTTCTTTTGGAGAACCCACCAAAGAGCTTCGCCTCCCTTCTTCTTTCGATCTCTCTCTCTCTCTCTCTCTCTCTCTCTCACCTTCGTGTGCTGCTGGACACTCACCTCCCCTGCTGGTCAGTCAAGAGATGCTCCATTTGAGCTTTTCCATCTGCTGAATACTCTCTCTTGCTCCAACAACTTGTATCAGAGCTCCGTTGAGGCATTAGAGCAGCTGCGTTTCAGTTTTCAGCAGGGTTTTTCTTCAGATTTTGCAAGATGTTCGTGTTTCATCGTGAAGAAGTGCCCAAAACAGCGACATCAACATTTCTGGAGTGTTCTACTTCAGTTTTTGCAGGTTTTTCTGAGTTTTGTCGCGAAGAAAAGGGTTAAAAGTGCAGCACCACACCTTTGGAGGAGCATAAATTTCTTTTCACGTGATATTCTTCGATTTCATCGCGAAGAAACTGTTCCTCTTTGTCTTATTGCTCAAAATAGGGTATTTCCAGGTGTTTTACAGGTGTACACAAGGGTTCCACGGTCCAAAACAGCAATATACAGGTTTAACATTTCATGTATTGAAGTGTGGCATGAGAAATTTGCTTATGTACAGCAAATTGTGGGATTTTCTCTGAATTTTTCAAACTTCTGAAGAGAAAATTTGTTGCTTTTGCTCCCTTTTGCTCCTAAAGGCTTCCTTATAGCCTTATGTATACACTTTGAGGTCAAGAAAAGCCAAATTTGCTGATTTGAAGCATAAATTGACTTGCTGGAATTTTCTGCAGGTAAATTCAGAAAATTACAGATTTTAATCTTGTGGTCCAACTGGTCTGTTTTTGCTCCATTTTGCTCCCACAACAGTTTGAAGCCATCATGCAATCATGGCGTCATCCTCCTCAGATGTGAAGAATCTATTTGAGATTCGACGTTTTGAGGGAACAGGTTTCGATTTGTGGAAGGAGAGAATGCAAGGTATTCTCTTCTTGAAGGATTGTGATAGGGCATTGGAAGCTGAAAAACCAGAAGATATGTCACATGAAGCTTGGCTGATCTTGAACAGGAAAGCTGTTACGTATATCAAGATGGCCGTCTCTGATGAGATCTTGGTAGATCTCAAAGGGCTGACCTATGCTTCAGAAATATGGGCAAAGCTGAAAGCAACTTATGAGAATACTATGCTTGTGAACCAAGTGCATTTGATGCGGAAGCTTGTTGGTATGCAACTTGATGAGTCCAAGAGTGCAGCTGAACACTTATTCCTCTTTACAGGTACTTTGTCACAATTGCAGGACTCAGGTATGGCTGCTTTTGATGACAAACTTAAAGCCATCTTCTTGCGTATGACACTTGCTGACTCTTGGGAGACACTGGTAGTCTCATTGTCCAATAACCCCAACCCGACCTTTGATGGTGTTAGGGGTTCTATACTTGATGAAGAGATCATGAGAAAAGGAGGTGGTGAAGGTGGAAGCTCAGCTAACATGGTTAGAGGCAGGAAAGATAAGAGGAGTAATAATGCACAAAGGAACAAGAGTAAGAGAAGGGAAAGAGGTAATGGAAGCAAAGGTAAAAGCAATGATGTGACTTGCTATCAGTGTGGCAGGAAAGGCCACAAGAAACCTGATTGCCGTTATTACAACGCACAGCTTGAAAGAAATAGGAATGCTGGAGATAAAAAGAAGGGCAAGAAAGAAGACAAGACTGATGCACAGGACAGCCAAAAGGACAAAGAGAAGGCCAATGTGGCCTCTAATGTAGTCATAGAGGAGCTGTCAGATGTTGAGGATATTTTGTGCACTACTATACTTATGCATATGATTTCTCTCTGCATGTTCATGCACAGGACATGTAGATCACCAAAAGTGATCTTATCGATGCTTTGCTTACGATTAATGATGCATTGGCCCAGACATGGATAGTTGACTCTCGTGCTTCTTTTCATGTGACTCCTATCAAGGAGTGCTTTTCTACTTTTACTGCAGGCAGCAATGGCCATGTATACCTTGGAAACAATCATGCTTGTTCCATTGAGGGTATAGGCACAATGCATTTCTCTACAAATGGCACTAATGAGCTGGTTTTGCATGATGTACGTTATGTACCAGGGATCAAGAAAAGCTTACTCTCTGTGGGTCAAATGGATATGCATGATTATAGCATTCTCTTTGAGAGAGGATCATGGAAAATGACAAAGGGATCAAGGCTGATTGTGAAAGGCATAAAGAAGGGAACTCTCTATTGCTTGCATGGGAAAGCCTTATCAGGCAAGTTCATCAAGTTCATCGCTTTGGCTGAAGTTCACTCCCATATGGAGTTGTGGCATAAGAGACTTCGCCATATGAGCCAAAAGGGTCTCACTAAGCTTTGTAACTTAAAGAAGCTTGATGCTAAAGGCACAAAGCTTGATTTTTGTAATGAATGTCAATATGGAAAGCAAGTGAAACGTTCCTTTTATTTTGGTGTGTCTCGTAAGTCTTGTGTACTTGATCTTGTTCATTCTGATGTATGTAGCATGCCCACCAAATCTATGGGGGTGCTTTGTATTTCATCTCTTTTGTTGATGATTTTTCTAGAAAAATTTGGATTCAATTGCTTAAATCTAAGGAGCATTTGCTGCGTTTAAGCGCTTTCATGCATTTGTGACCACCCAAACAGGTAGAAAGCTGAAATGCTTGCGTATGGACAATGGTGGTGAGTATACAAGTGCTGAGAAATTTTGTGAAAATTTGGGCATTAAGAGGGAGCTTACTGTTCCATACAACCCTTCTTCTAATGGTGTGGCTTAACGCTATAATAGGACACTTTGTGAGAGGGTGAGATGCATGCTGTTCATAGCTAATCTCCCTCATGGATTTTGGGGAGAGGCACTCAAAACTATAGTACATATTTGCAATAGATCCCCTCACATGTCCTTGAAAGGTGACATCCCTGAAGAGGTTTGGTCTGGCAAACCTGCTTCATATGATCACTTACGTGTCTTTGGCTGCGAGGCTTTTGTGCACATAAGGCCGGAGCTGAGAAACAAACTTGATGCTAAGTCCATAAAAGGTCTCTTCATGGTATATGGTGAAGAAGGTGAAATGGGCTATAGAATTTGGATACCTCAGCTCAAGAAAGTTGTACGCAGCCGGGATGTTGTTTTTAATGAGGCAAGGTTGCTTCAAAATAATTGTGCCTCAAAGGATGACCATAAAAGGGTCAGATTTCAGCATGACCAGCCACTTATTATGCCTTATCTTGATCCTCAGGATGCACCACAAAGGACTGAAAATATTGATAATCCAGTGGTTTTTGAGCAAGATGATGCTGGACAGCAAAATGACGCTCCTGATGGGCATATGCAGCCACCTATTCATGCTGAAAACAGGGCTGGAAATGATGTGCAGTAGCCCATTAACAATGGACATGTTGATATACCTCCTGATGTAGATCCATTGCCAGATAATGTGGATCATTGGGTAAGAAGATCTACACGTGCTAGGAGGCCAATGAACAGATATGATCCCTCTATACATTACATTATGTTATCAGATGAGGGGGAGCCTCTCACTTATAAAGAGGCAAAGCTATGTGAGCACAAGAAGAAGTGGGAGTTAGCCATGCAGGAAGAAATAAAGGCCTTGCATGCAAATGATACTTGGGATCTTGTTGAGTTGCCCAAAGGTAGGAAAGCCATTCCTAACAAGTGGGTATACAAAATCAAAACTGTTGATGGCAAACCCAAGTATAAGGCAAGGCTGGTTGCTAAGGGATATGCCCAAAAGGAGGGCATTGATTTCCAAGAGGTGTTCTCTCCGATAGTTAAAATGACCACTCTACGTGTGCTATTTGCTACTACAGCTGCTTTGGATTTGGAGCTATTCCAAATGGATGTTAAAACAGCCTTTTTGCATGGTGACTTAGATGAAGAGCTGTACATGAAACAGCCAGAAGGATATGCCATTCTTGGAAAAGAGCATCTGGTATGCAAGTTGAAAAGGAGCTTATATGGGCTGAAACAAGCCCCTAGGCAATGGTATAAGAAGTTTGATGCATTTATGCTCAAACATGGGTTCAAAAGAAGCCATGCAGATCACTGTTTGTACACTAAAAAGGATGAAGATGGCAGCCCAATCATTCTTGTGCTGTATGTAGATGATATGCTGCTGGCTGGAAAAAAAAGGGCACACTAAATGCTCTTAAACAGCAGCTGAACTCTGAGTTTTCAATGAAAGACCTTGGGGAAGCTGAGCATATTCTTGGTATGCGAATAAAAAAGGATAGGCAGCAGCATATTTTGCATTTATCCCAAGAAAAGTACATTGATAAAGTACTGGACAGATTTAATGTGGCTGATTCTAAGCCTCTTGGAGTGCCGTTGCAGCCACATGTTAAGCTTTCCAAAGATGACTGTCCCAAGGATGATGATGCAGCCAACTACATGAAGTGTTCCATATGCATCGGCCTGTGGTTCACTTATGTATGCTATGGTTGCCACTCGGCCAGACATTGCTCATGCAGTGGGAGGAGTTAGCAGGTTTATGGCTAATCCTGGCAAAACTCATTGGGAGGCAGTCAAATCTATCTTGAGGTACTTGAAAGGGACCAAGAATAAATGTATTTGCTATGGCAAAGATCCATTGGAGCTGAAAGGCTTTTGTGTCTCTGACATGGCTGGTGATGTGGATACTCGTAAATCCACAAGTGGATATATATTTACTCTTGAAGGAGGTGCTATTTCATGGTGTTCTAGGTTGCAAAAGATTGTTGCTCTGTCAACTAGGGAGGCTGAATATATTTCAGCCACCGAGGCTTCCAAGGAATCCATTTGGCTTGCACGTTTATTCTGTGAGTTTGGATTGCCCAGCAAGGCACCTATGCTTGGATGTGACAGCCAAAGTGCTATATGTTTAGCAAAGAATGCCATGTTCCATGCACGTACAAAGCACATTGATGTGCGGTATCACTTCATTTGAGAAGTGCTTGAGGATGGCCTTATCACATTGGTTAAGGTCCATACGTCACAGAATCGTGCAGATGTTCTTACTAAGTGCTTGTCCAAAGCACAACATCAACTATGTATATAGATGGTGGGAGTCACATAGCTTAAAGGCGTCATTTATGCCTTTAAGTGGGAGGTTGTTGGGGTAAAGGCCCTAAAGATCCGCAATCATCCGGGATCGTCTCTCCTCCATGGCACGATGGTCACGAGATTGGATCTCTGCAATCTGGTGTCTGTGAAGTCTCGGGGCCTGATATCCTATAGCACAGGGCCGTCTCCTAGCTCGAGAGGTCTGAACGTGCTGAAGAGTCACCCCTCTCGATGTGTTAGCTAAGGGGGGGAGGGCTGCTCCACGTCGTGGAATGAAGAAGTCAGTGAGCTGACTCTGTCTCCCTCGTGTATGGACAACCGAAGTAGGCTGGAGGAGGGAATCTCTGTGACTCTGAATCTCTAGTAAGAATCGCCCGAGCTGTCGTTGATCTCTAGAGCCAATGATCTCTCGGAGGGTGGGCTTCCCTGTAAACAGAGTCTCATATCTGTCTCTAATGTCATCATATGCGCTACATCTGCAAACAAAGTGCTCCTCATCCTCCATCTCTACTCTGCATATCCTGCATAGCCTCTCCTCTCTGGGAATGTCCGTGGCTCTGCCTATCTCAATCTCTAGTCGGTGTGATGAGACCCTCAACTGGCCAATCGCTACCCTCAAGCTATGAGGCGTGCAGGTATCGATGTAGGGTGGTTGTTGGATGAAACCATCTGCTAGTATGTCCAAGAACAGGTCTCGATAGTGTGATAGTCTCGATCCTATGTGTGGTGTGTGCCATGTCCGACTAATGTAGAGCTTCCAAAGGTCCTGTCCAAGCACAAGATTCCTCTCATGACGCGAGAGGTGGATGTGAGGTGAGTCTGGGTCATACTGAAAAGGCGGCAATCTATCCATATCAAGTCCATGACTATCAAACCACTCTCTAACTTGAGTGTACCAAGCTCTCTCATATCTCGACTCTGATATTTGTATAGATGCCTCAAAAGCTCTGTGTGTGAGTCTTTCTGTAGGGAGCTCCCGCACCCTTTGAGTAAAGGAGATAGTCTGAAATTTGAATAGTGCATCTACCACCATGGGTGGTGGAGCTAGCTCTGCCCCGATGATGTCATGTGGCATTGACTGTTTCCCACGAAATAGTCGTGAGATCATACGTACTTGTGGCCGCTCGATCGCACTCCACAGGGTGCCTGTGAGGCGTGGTGCCCAAACTGTTGCAGCATACATCATAGCTGGTCTGACTAGTGTGTCAAATAGTCACCCTTTTGTGCGGGGCTCCTGGAAGTGTGCCTGGTGACATCTCCGCTCTAACATGGCTAAGGCTGCATATCCTCGCGTGAGTCTATCGGTGGCTGCCTGTCTCATGCTGAAGGGGCCAGGCAAGCTCGTTAATGTGACTCCGAGGTAGACATAGGAAGTGACCACCTCAATCTGTCCACTGCCAATTGTGAACCTGCCAATTGTGAACCCTGCTCCATTCCTCACCATGGGGGAGGTGTGGAAGATCATGACCTTGGTCTTGCCAAGGTTTACTGTCAAGCCTCTCTGTGTACAAAACTCATGGAGGGCATCTAGGTGGTGCTGTAATCCCTCGGGTGACTCTGAAATCAATACAATGTCATCTGCATATAATAAAATGTGGACCTGTGTACCTGCGAGGTTTGCACCCTCCCCTCGAGCTCGTAGAATGTAGTCTTCAATCTCGTCCATGTAGAGCCCGAATAGAGTGGGAGAGAGTGGGCAACCTTGCTTAACACCCACTGTGCTAGCAATGTCCTTTGATAGTCCCCTGGGGCATCGAACTCTCCCAATCACACGCTCATAGAGTGTGTAGATGGCCCAAATCATTGCTGATGGTATCCCCAAGCTATGAAGTCTCCGAAAAAGCTTCTCCCGTGGTACAGTATCGAAGGCTTTGCGGAAATCCACAACGCAACAATATAATCTCTTCTTTCGCATCTTTGCCCCATCAATGAGGCAACGCAGAATGAAGATGTGATCAATAGTGGAGAAAGCCCGTCGGAACCCTGCCTGACTACGTGCTCGTAACCCTTCCATCTCAGAATATGAGCTTAGCTCTGTCTCGAGAACTATCCCATAAAGCTTGGCCATGGTGTGACCAATCATGATAGTCTTGTAGTTCCCTGGGTCCAAGGTATCCCCAGATTTGTGGATGGGTACAATGGTGTTCCTCGTCCACTCCTGTGGGAAGCCCTCCCCTATAGCCTGATTGAAGACATGTGCAATCAATGGAGCTATAGTGGAGGCAGTATATGAGGTGCTCACTCTGCAGTCCCGTGTGGTCAATCGAACGCCCATGCTGTAGTTGCTCAATGGCCCTTTGGATCATCTTTGATGTGAAGAAAGAGGAACGAGTAGGGCGTGGTCCACTCTTGTGCCTCCTCGAAGGCCCGTCTCTTTCGACGTGTGAGGGTCTTCATATGTCTTCTAGCCTCCATCTCTGTGATCTCTCCCAATGCTCTCTTAACTCGTAGTCTACGATAGAGACTCCTGCACTCATCATCGTACCAGAGATTTTGCGGTATGGTCCTTGGGGGAGGTGTGTGACTAGAATGGGTGGTGTGTGGGAATGAACTGATGGCGGATGCGTGAAGGATGGATGCTATATGTGAGGTAAGTATAGGTAGTAGGGTGTCAGGATGAAGTGAAAGAAGGCTATCTTCAACTCGGGTTGAGTATATGTGAGGAAGTTCGTTTGTGAAGTGGATGGTAGTGTGTGGGGGACGTGCCATGGGTGTGTGTGTGGGAATGTCTGCCTTGAGGGATAGTGCAAGATATGAGTGATCTGCTCCAATGGGTATAGGTGGGATGGTGAAAGAACTGAGTATGTGGGTGGCCTCCCTCGGTCCCATGATATAATCCACGATACTCCCTCCTCCATCTATAACTAAGTGCGGTACGCATGTCAATCTCCTTGACATAGGCAAGTGTCTCATCCCGTTATAAATAACGAGGTGGTGTCTGGACCCGAGTCTGAGTAGGTGAGTACCGTAGAGTGTGTGTAGAATCAGCTGAAACTTGTGCCATAGATTCCTCCTGTAGAGTGGGTAATATGACTGGATCCCCTAGGTCAAAAGCCTCGTACTGATCGCTTCCCGTCGTGGCGTCGAAGTTGCCCATAAGGAAGACTTCCCCTAGAGTAGAGTACTCAGTGATCTCCTCTGATAGACAAGTATAAGGTGAGCCCATCCATGACAGAGAATCAAGAGCTGCAAAATAGCATAATGCAATGTAGATGGTCCTCTCATGTGAGAGCTGTAATCGGATCCAAAGGTATCTGGCCTGTGAGTCCCGTGCGACGATCTGTATCCTGCTCTGAAATCTATCTCTGAAGAGTATTGCTACTCCCCCAGATCCTCTCGTAGTGTGGTGGCATGTACAATTTCTGTATGTAGACTCCCATTGGAAGCCATGCACCTAAGGTAGACTCCTATCGGGGCGCTCATGTGTCTCTGTCAACAGAATAATATCTCTATCTTTGCTCACCTCCTCAAGCCTCTCTGGATGTGTTCATAAATCGCCATTGCAGTTCCACACTGTGAGATGTATCTCCTCAACTGACTCACATGCCATGAATCCCTTTAGTATGGCTTTGCCCTCAATGATGATCCGACCATCTCTGTACGAAGCCTTCTTCCCTTCTCTACGAGCCTCATGTACTCTTGGCATGCATACGCGACGATGTGCTACTTGCATGGGTGTGAGATCATCATCTAGGTAAATAGGGGGACCTTCAAGCCCCCTCAAGACCACTCTTGCGAATGAAAATGGATCTTACTGCTTCGGAGGGGAATTGCAAAATGAGAGCTCTTTTTTTTGAAGGATCTTTCCCTACCCTCCAACATTTGGTGAATGGGAGAGCCTCCTCTTCTTTGTAACCGAGCTTCTTACATAGTGTCTTCCCATCCATCTCGAGGGTGGAGCCTTCCTTTTCTAATATACCTGTGATCCGCACATTAAGGCGTCGAGCTCGTCGCATCCTCTCCTCTTCAATGGAAGTGTGTACAATAAGAGCTTCTTCTTTTTGCTTTTCTTCTTTTGCCTCTTTTTTGATGTTTTTCTTCACCACTTCAACCCATCCTTCTTTGGTTGCCTGGAGCTTTGTGTCAATGCTCGCGGTCAGTGCTTCGGTCAGCTCCTTTTTAAGCGCTTCCTTTGTGTCTGCTCTAAGTTCACCTTCTTCTAGGCTGAGGGAGATTATCGATGCCTTGAGGGCCTTGATTTGTTCTTGCATGCTCTTTTTCTCTTCAACCCAATCTTGTTGCCTCTTTAGCCATAGATCTCTTTCCTTCAGTCTCTCCATTTCTCGGTCTTCTTTAATGTCTTTGATATGATCTTCCAAGGCTTTGATTTTCTCGAGAGCCCTTCTCATATCTTGATTTAATGCTTTATCCGCCTCTTTTTTCACTTCTCTAACAGCTTTACTGGGTGTATCTTCTGTCTATCAGAGAAGATAAAAGTGCTGAAAAAGAAACTGGTAAAGCTGATACATATCTCCGTGAAATGCGTGTGGAGATTCCCATGAAAGGGGGGGATGTATGGAGTGCGATATCTATGATAGTCTATATGCAAAGGGGTAGTACAACAATCATGGGAATGCATCTGAAACGACTAACTAGCTCCATCCTGTGCTAGTGGGCGGGTGTAAGATGTGATACATAGGTGGAGGTGGAGTCAGGGCCATCGTGAGAGAGAGAGAGAGAGAGAGAGAGAGAGAGAGAGAGAGAGAGAGAGAGAGAGAGAGAGAGAGAGAGAGAGAGAGAGAGAGAGAGAGAGAGAGAGAGAGAGAGAGAGAGAGAGAGAGAGAGAGAGAGAGAGAGAGAGATGAAATGAAATGAAATGATATATTTACGTCTTCAGGAGGCCAAAATGACCTATGAGACCAAAAGTTACAAAACTGGTGAATCTGATACAAAATCTGAGTACCAAAGGAAGTGGTATTGAAAATGAAAGATGTAAAATAGCTGGGAAAAGGCTAACACCAAGACTAATACAACAAAGGGTTGATACATAGGAGGGATGGATGTGCTGATATACAAGGCTGGAGATCTATCCTCATCTGCATTGTGGGCGTCTGAAAAGTACAGCTCGAATCCTCCGCTGTAGTCTCCGTCGATACTGTGAAGCACCTCTCACTCTTGATCGTCTAGATCTCCCTAGCTCCACTGCTCGGTCTATGAGAGTGCCAGTAGTGGCTGTATGAGTGTGGACAGAGCCTTGTACTAGATGCTCTACTGACTTCTCCTCTAGCTGCCCAGTGTCTGGTGTAAAGAAATCCGTAATCTGTCTCTGGGATTGTCTCCCTCCAGCTCTCCTCAGTAGAGTGTCTCTATGTCTGTGTATCTCTAGTAGATATAGTCTAAGACATCTCTGATCCTCAAAACTCATGACTCTAGATAGAGGCCCAAAACCCTCTCTGAATAGACAATGAAAATGGCCCCGTATCTCATAGTATACCGTGCAATGACATATGTAATGTAGCTCTAGGTGACATAGACGGCATATCCTGCTATCTGCTGGTACCCCTTTGAATCTGCCAGTCTCAATCTCAAGCTGATGTGAGGATGTGCGCAACTGGCCAATGGCACAACGCAAGGCATGGGAAAGGTGTGTATCCATATAGCTAGGACAAGTCACAAACCCATCCGTTGTGAGGTGTAGAAGATGCTTTCTATAGAAAGCCATCTTCGTACCCAACTCCTGTGTAGGCTCAATCCATGTCCTCTTGGTGTCCAACTGGATCAGATCCTGACGAATGAGTCTAGTAATCTCCACCCGTGTCAGGTACATCAAGGGTGTCTGTAAAGAGTACTGGAAAGGAGGCAGCTTGTCCATGGTAAAACCATGTGTCTGAAACCATGATGTCATCTGTGCAAACCAGCATGATGTATCCCCCTGCAGAGCTAGCTGTCTGGATGACTCGAGGGCAAGCCTCGTATATCTATCTCTGGTAGTGTCCCACAAGCTGTGTACAAAGGAGACTGCTCTAGTGAGTGCCTCAATCTCAATAGGGGGAGCAGCTAGCTCCGCTCGAATGATATCATGTGGTACGGAGGCCTTGGCTCTAATCAGCCTAGAGATCATAGATACTAAGGGCCTCTCCATGGCTTTCCACCCATCCTGACCTATAGAAGGTCCCCAGACCTGTACCCCATATAGCATAGTAGAGACAACCAAAGTATCAAAGAGCCATAACTTTGTCCTGGGTTCCTGAAACTGAACTTGCGAGCACATCCTCTCCAATCTTCCCAAAGCTGCAGATGCTCTAATCAGTCTAGTCTCTGCTTCTCTCCTCAAGGAAAATCTCAGTCCAGTGAATACTACCCCCAGATATGTGTATGCATCTGTATACTCCACAACCTCCTGCCCATATGTGAAAATAGGTGTTGATCTCCTGATCCACTGCGGTGTGGTGTTAAACACCATAACCTTGGTTTTACCAAGGCTTACAGACAGACCACTATCCTCTGCAAAGCTGTGTAGAGCATCCAAGTGTCGTTGCATACCCTCCGGTGAGTCAGATATCAACAATATCATGAGCATATAACAACAATGGGATCCACGTCCCTTCCAACTCGGCCCCTCTATCACCCTCTCTGTCAATGTAATCAGACACCTCATCAACATACATACCAAATAGAGTAGGAGACAGTGGGCAGCCCTGTTTCACTCCAATAGTAGAGTGATCTAAATCAGATACCCCTTCTGGGGTGCAAACTCGTCCCACCACTGATCTGTACAAAGCCATAATCCCCCACATCAACTCTATGGGTACCCCAATCTCCTGTAGTCTGCGCATCAATCGAGCTCTCGGCACCATGTCAAATGCTTTGCGGAAGTCCACAAAGCTACAATAAATCCGCTTCCCGTGTGACCTTCCCTCTTCAATGATGGCTCTAAGTGTCAGAATATGATCAAGAGTGGAGAGACCCCTCCTGAAACCTGCCTGACCCTTTGCCCGCATACCCTCACCCTCTGCCCAATCACTCAAGTGCTGCTCAAGAATGGATGCATACAACCGTGCCAATGTGTGTCCAACCATAATAGTGTGGTAGTTTCCCGGCTCTATAGGATCCCCTGCCTTGAAGATAGACACAATAGTACACAATCTCTAAGTCTCAGGTAACCCTTCACACATGGCACGATTGAACAACACTGCAAGAACCTCCATCAACATATCCCTAGCATGAATAAAATGCTCCGCCACTAGACCGTCATGGTCATATGCCCTCCCGGTCCTCATCCTGTCAATGGCCCTCTGTACCATTCGAGCGGTAAAGAAAGTGCTCGTGGCTGGGCACGGCTCTGCAGGGCTCGGAAGGGGTTCCTGTCCAGGAACCATATATAGCGATGTCGCATACTAACCCCATACATCAGGTGAAGTAATCGCTGGGGGAGTGGAGTGCTCATGAAAAAGTCGCCATGCCTCTCTTGAGTCCCTGCTCAAGAACATCTGATATAAATCTCGCTCCAACTGAGCCAGGTAAGCCCGCTTCTTCCGTCTCACAAGGCGACGGAAAGTAATATGAGACTGTCTGTAAGTGATAACTCCTAGCAGAAGATCTCTCTGAAGCTTGGCTCTCATCTCTCTGCATTCCTCGTCATACCAACTATTCTGGGGCATGCTCCCAGACTGTCGCCTCCGAACCGGCCGGGTGTGTGGATGTGCCACTGATGCGGCACTATGCAATGTCTCTGTCAGTAGAGTGGTGCACTCCTCTAGTGAGAGACCTGGACCAACTGTGCGTAAACGGTCCCAGATTTCCTTTGTATAAACGGAATCGGTCTCTGGTGTAAATGTGTAACGGGTATGTGACCTGCCTACTGATGTCTGGGCTGTACTGTACTGAAAAGAGATTGATAGTGTCAAAAGAGCATGATCCACTGCCACACCCATTGGTCTAGCTCCCACTGTGAAATCCTGAATGCAGCGGATGAAGCTCGGCTTTGTCATGATATAGTCCAGTGTACTGGCTCCATGTCTATGTGGAAAGAAAGTGAAACCAGCTGCCCCAGGATATCGGTGTAGGCCATTAAGTATGGCTAATCCATGCGTAGTCGTCATCTCAATGAGATATCTCACATACGAGAGAGAGAGAGAGAGAGAGAGAGAGAGAGAGAGAGAGAGAGAGAGAGAGAGAGAGAGAGAGAGAGAGAGAGAGAGAGAGAGAGAGAGAGAGAGAGAGAGAGAGAGAGAGAGAGAGAGAGTTTTTACGTCTATTAAGAGGCCCAACTCAGCCTATGAGACAAATCGATGTACATGGGTGTATCTTCTGTCAATCGGAAAAGATACAAGTGCTGAAAAAACTGGTAAAGCTGATATAGATCTTCGTAGTATGCATGTGGAGATACCCATGAAAGTGGGGGGTGTATGGAGTGCAATATCTATGATAGTCTATATGCAAAAGGGTAGTAGTACAAGCATGAGAATGCATCTGAACAACTAACTAGCTCCATCCTGTGCTAGTGGGCAGGTATAAGATGTGATGCATAGGTGGAGGTTGAGTCAGGGCCACCTTGATGGCTGCAACGGGATCAACCATCATTTGGGATCGTCTCTCCTCCATGGCGCGATGGTCACCAGCCTAGATTTCCGCAATCTGGTGTCGGTGAAGTCTCATGGCCCGATATCTTATAGCACGTGGTTGTCTCCTAGCTCGAGAGGTTTGAGCCTGCTGAAGAGTCACCCATCTGGGTGTGTGAGCTGAGGGGGGAGGGCTTCTGTATGTCGTGGAATAAAGAAGTCAGTGAGCTGATTCTGTCTCCCTCCTGTATGGGCTGCTACAGTAGGTGTGATGAAAAAGAAACAAGCACCCCGGGCTCACTCGGCGACTCTCACTGGCCCGTCGTAGGGTGACTCGCTTGAGTGTTTGTTCCCTTGCTTGAAAGCAGAAAATCACTTGTATAATGAAAGACTTGCTTGCATTAAAAAAGAAACGTTTACAGAAAGAACGGTCGTAGCCGGCCCGCGTTGAGAGTCGCGGAAAAACGCGTTACAGTGAGCCGGCCCGCGTTAAGCGTCGCGGGCAAACACATACAACGGCCCCTCGATGGCACAACGGCGCTTTCGAAAGGTACGTGCGGAGGGGACTAGCACGAAGGCTACTGCACGTTGATCGCAAAGATCGTTTGGTTCGCTTGGGTCACTTGGGTCGGAGGTTCACTATGTCCCCCTATAAGTACTTGCAATTTGGCGCCGGTCGGCAAACCACACAAGCACCCAAAGGGCCTGGATAGAAATACAAAGGGGAGGGGGGGCTCTTGCCCACGGGTTGTCACACATTCTCCCCCGCTTTGAAGAGCTTTGCGTCCTTGTAAAGCTATGGTATTCTCGCCTGGGATGTCGAGGGATGAGTCGTTTGAAACGTCTCAATAAGGGCTTGGGCTGTCGGAGGCATGCTGTTTTTACTTATCCATGTGGCTTCTTTGAGAGGTCTCCCACGCCACTTGACCAGAAATTGAGTGTTGTTCTCTTTAAGGATCAACTCTGCTTGTCGTTGTTCTATTGGATCTTCCACCAAAGTGACTTGACGTCCGAAACGAGTATCAGGGCGGAAGCGTTTTAATAAACTGACATGAAAAGAGTTGTGTATATGGATCTCGGGTGGAAGATCAAGTTGATAAGTAACTTGATTAAAACGGTGACTAATTCTGTACGGCCCATAATATCTGTGATTGAACTTGGGCGTGAAATTCCTTGGCAAAATGATATTCTTGGCATGCACGAGAACTAGGTCACCTACTTGATAATTTGGCGCCTCGGTACGGTTCTGATTAGCATTTCTGACCATCCTTTCTTTGCTCTTGATGAGAGCTTCCTTTGCTTGTCTGAGTTTGGACTCCCATTCTCTAAGGAAATTGCCACACTCTCGGTCTGCTTCCACTAGCACCTCATCGGACATGAGTGCCATAGGCGTGATCACTGTTTTACCTGTTGCCACTTTGAAGGGTAACATCAATGTACTGGAATGGATGGAGCTATTATAATGGAACTCTAAAATATCTAAGTGCTTGGTCCAATCCTTATGGTCCGCTTGCACATAACTTCGTAAATAATTTTCCACTGTTTGGTTGATGCGTTCGGTCTGCCCATCTATCTCGGGGTGATAGGCTGAAGGGAATCTAAGTTGAGTGCCCAAGATTGCGAATAATTCACACCATAAATCGCTCATAAACCTGGTATCACGATCTGAAATGATAGCTAACGGAAGACCATGATATTTGAATACCTTTTGAAAGAAGTTCTGTGCTACCACCTTTGCCGACATGGGTGGCTTCATAGGTATAAAATGTGCTTGCTTTGAAAAATAGTCCACCACTGTAAAGATTGCGTTATGTCCGTCTGATGTTGGCAAATCTGTTATGAAATCCATACTCACCATGTCCCAAGGTCTATTCGGGATGGGCATCGGTTGAAGTAAGCCTGCCGGTTTTATCTTCTGTTGTCGTACTAACTGGCAAGTTGGACAAGTTTGTACATACTCAATTACATCTTCTTTCATCTTTGGCCAAAACACATGCTCTTTTAGATGCTCATAACTTCTACGTTGACCTCCATGTCCTGCAAGCTGACAGTCGTGTGCTTCCCATAACATCATTCTTTGTAATTCTGCATTGTCTGGTATATAGATTTTTCCTTTTTGATATAACATGTTCATAATCGTGTACTTGCCTTTGTGGTCTAAGCCCGAGTGTACATCTTTGATGATCTTTTGTACTTCAGGATCCGCTTGTTGCAGTCTTCGGATTTGATCTTTCATCTTACTCTCGGCCATGGAAATTGCGGCCAATGTCGGTCTTCTACTTAGGGCATCTGGCATAACGTTTTGCTTCTCCGGTTTGTGAATAATATCTATATCAAATTCAGCCAAGAAATCTTGCCATCTTGCTTGCTTGGGAGATAACTTGGGCTGCGTACAAAAATACTTCAATGAAATGTTATCTGTGTAGATCTTCGTGTGTTTATCCTGAACATAGTGACGCCACTTTCGCAAACAATGGATCACCGCGAGCATCTCCTTCTCGTGAGTGCTCCATTTTAACTCTGTACCTGAAAACTTGTGTGATTCATCTTCCACAGGGCGTCCCTCTTGCATAAGTTGTCTTTCTCTTAGGCGTTGAAGTACGGCTCTTACATGATCCAAGTGTTCTTCAAGAATGCGGCTGTATATCAAAAGATCGTCTATGTAAATGATCAGGAACTCATCTAACATGTCTCTGAACCCATCATTCATCTCTCGGCAGAACATGCCTGGAGCGCATGTGAGTCCAAAAGCCATGACCAACCACTCATAGCTTCCATAGCGAGTTTTGAACGCCGTCTTCTCAATGTCTTGTTCTGCTATGCGAATCTGATGATATTCGGATCTTAGATCTATTCGTGTAAAGAATTTTGCCTGACCCAATCGGTCCATCAATTCATCCATGACTGGCACTGGATACTTTGTCTTGATGGTAATCTTGTTCAAGGCCCGATAATCCACACATAACCGCATGCTTCCATCTTTCTTCTTTACGAATAAGACAGGGGTACCGTAGGATGAACTATTGGGTAGAATGAAACCTTGTTGTTCGAGTTCTACTAGTTGCCTTTTCAACTCTTTTAGATCAGACTCATTCATTTTGTAGTGCGCTTTGGTGGGTGGAGCTTGGCCTTGCATCACTTCAATCTTATATTGGACTTGCCTGAGTGGTGGAAGCCCGCTTGGTAACTGGCTTGGTAGAACATCTTCAAATTCCCTTAGTACTTCATGAATTCGTTGATCGCCGATCTTCATCCTGTCGTTTTCCCTTTCATCTAAGTCAATGGGGTTACCTTTTATCACACACAAATGGGCTTGAGCCCCTTGCTTCATCATCTTTTCTACTTGCTTGGCCGTCAAAGGCCCGTGTGTTTATTGTCTCCTTTCTGCTTTTGTCACTGCGTCTACTGATTTCATCTTCCCCGCTTCTAAGTTCAATTTCTTATTCCCTTTTCCTTGACTCCTTTCCTTTCCTCTGTCTGTCAAACTCCTCTTTTGAGGTGTGAGGAGTGACAGTTTTGTGGTTTGATTCCTGCGAATTCGATCCTGGGTTCTCTATCTTTTCTGACTTGCCTTGATCATCTTTGTTTACATCAGGGGATCTTTTCGGTACTCGATGACAGTCCACCACCACAATGTTCCCTTGCATGTCAAGAAGGAGTTTATCTATCCCCTTACCCAACATACTCACCATGTATTTATCCATGAAGGATAGCCAAACTATGACGTCAAAAGACTCTAGCGGGACTACCAGGAAATCTAGCTTTACTGACCATTCTCCTACTGTCATCTGGACGTTGAGTGCAATCTTCACGTTATCGTCCCGGCCTTGAGCGAAAGTAACTGACATCTCAGGGAGCTTACTCAAAGCCAACTGCAAACTTACTCAAAGCCAACTACAAACTTGCTGCACACTGCGGCGACATAAAATTATGCGTTGCACCTGAATCTACTAGTACCGCTTTTCTTTTGTTTCCAAAAGTTTCCCAGAAGTACATATTTTGAATCATGTGTAACATCATTGGAAAGCACGTCGGCATTGCAGCCACGGTAACGACATGAGGCGCATTGTTACCTGCTTGTACTTCCTCTTCATTCTCATCTAACTCTGTTAAGACCACATTAGTGTTACGTCTCTGTGGCTCCTCTTCTACCTGAGCCGTTTGCACTCGTGTTTGATTGTTATTGCGTGTGCACTGATGTGTCCAATGATTCTCACGGCATATCCTACAGAACGGCCGGGGATTGTTTCGTTGCCATTGGGGGTGCTGGCAATGCCCTCTGTTGATTATTTCCATAATTGTTTGGGTTCCTTTGAACTTGAGTATTGCCCGTATTGTGCGTGGTTGCAGGACGGGTGTTAGTGTTGGCATTTCCTGCACCCTGCTGATTTCTCCTGGGTGATATATTTTCAGTCTTGCATAGGCTTTGAGCACGACGGTTGCTCTCAGCGTTTTGGTACCTTTCTGCCATGACAATCGCTTCCTCCCATGTGTTGGGCGATTGTTTTTCTATTTCGCGTCGTGTCCAAACGCCACTCCCGTATAGGAACCCATGCAACCGATCGAGATCATGCATCTCTGTTATCTGCAGCATGAGTCTTCTATACTTGCGTATGTATTCGGACAACGGGCCTTCTTGTTTCAGGCCCCTCCACTCGTCTCTGAGTTTGAATGATTCATTTTGAGGAATAAAGTACTCCTCAAATGCCGCCTTGAAATCCTTCCATGAAGTGAATTCCTCCCTCGCGGACTCTGCCAAGAACCATGCATCGGCATCGTCGGCCAGGAAGGAGGCGGCGATCTTTACCCAATGTCGTTTGCCCACCCTTTGGAGGTCGAGGTATTGCTCCATATCTCGCAGCCATTTGGAGACGGCGAGAGAGTTGCGTCTACCCCGGAACTTCTCTAGTGGACATGGCTTGAATTTCCCATAGGAGTCCGAGTCGCTTCTGTCGTTAGAGGAGGAAACGGGCCGACGTCGTCTTGTGTGTGGCTGACGGCCCTGTCGAGACGTCCGTCCCGAGTTCTCACCCTCTTGTAACTCCGGTTGCTTCCCTGTATCCTTAGTCTTGTCTTCTTTTGGTTCCATCTTCCCTTTAAGAAGCTGTGCTAGATCAGCGATAGTAGACTCAAGTCGGCCTATACGGTGTTCTTGAGCCACCATCCAATCTAGCGGTGGGTCCTCTTTATCTTTTTCCATCGTCCCAAAATCATAATTCCGTGGAACGGGAGGCCTGGTCTGCGGACGTTTCCCCTTGTTCCTCCGTCTCTCTTTTCCCGTTTCTTTGTGGCCGCCTCCGCGCGGCTCCACATCGCTGAGAAAAACGTCATTACCTTCACCCTCCATTGCGATGTACTAAGTGGGACGTTCAGACTCGGCCCCCAGCATTGGTGTGACAACCGGTCCGTCCCCTTTTCCAAAGCCGCTTTGATCGAGCGAGGCTCTGATACCAACTGTGATGAAAAAGAAACAAGCACCTCGGGCTTGCTCGGTGACTCGCACCGGCCCGTCGGTAGGGTGACTTGTTTGAGTGTTTGTTCCCTTGCTTGAAAGCAGAAAATCACTTGTAGAATGAAAGACTTGCTTGCAATAGAAAAGAAACGTTTACAGAAAGAACGGCCGTAGCCGGCCCGCGTTAGAGCGTCGTGGGCAAACGCGTTACAGTGAGCCTGCCCGCGTTAAGCGTCGTGGGCAAACGCATACAACGGCCCCTCGATGGCACAACGGCGCTTTCGAGAGGTGCGTGCAGAGGGGACTAGCACGAAGGCTACCGCACGTTGATAGCATAGATCATTTGGTTCGCTTGGGTCACTTGGATCGGAGGCTCAGTATGTCCGTCTATAAGTACTTGCAATTTGGCGCCGGTCGGCAAACCACACAAGCACCAACAGGGTCTGGATAGAAATACAAGGGGGGGGAGGGGGCTCTTGCCCACATGTTGTCACAGTAGGATGGAGTAGGGAATCTCTGTGACTGTGTATCTCTAGTAAGAATCGCCCGAACGTCGTTGGTCTCTAGAGTCCATGATCTCTTGGAGAGTGGGCTGCCCTGTAAACAGAGTCTCGTATTTGCCTCTGATGTCACCATATGCGCTACATCTAGAGAGAGAGAGAGAGAGAGAGAGAGAGAGAGAGAGAGAGAGAGAGAGAGAGAGAGAGAGAGAGAGAGAGAGAGAGAGAGAGAGAGGGTGGGGGGAGAGAGAGAGAGAGAGAAAGAAAGAAAGAAAGACTTTTTAACGTCTATTAGAGGCCAAAATCGGCCTACGAGACAAAACATATACATCAGTATGATCCAAACCATTGTGATCCAAAACGAAAATAAAGTGTGAGTACTGCAAACGGGTATAAAAGGAGGGATAGTAGCTTGCATCAAGGGTGTGGGGTGCTATGGGTATGCACTCTATATGCTCAATGGGTGAGATACAAATATGATATGCATAGGGAGGGGAGGCTCGATGGTATCACAACCCCCTAAATGCCTGGAGTGGGTGTAGGATATAATGCATCGGTGGGTAAGGCATCATGGCGATCCTCAAAATGCTCTGGGTGTCCAAATCGATAGGGGTGCGCTGCTGACGTCTCTGTATCTCCATGTCATGGCGTGCGTGAATCGCCTGAATCTCTCTCTGATGTGGACGAGCTCTGCGGACAAGGGGTCTCGGTCGTCGACGCTGTCGTCTAAGCTCCTCTGCTCTGTGTAATGTGACACCCCGCATCGAACTGGGCCCTCGAGTGTATGTGGGTCTGAAAAAATCTGTAATATAAGTCTGAGGGGGGGGGGCCAGGTGTATCTCCATCCGCTGCTGGAGGAGTGATGCGCGGTGGTGCTGGAGCTCTACTAGGAAACGACCCAGAGGGCGCTGGTCCTCTGTCCCCAATAAAGCCCTGATCTCTCTAGGCCCCCTGAAGAGCTGTGGGTAGCGGTCTCTGATGTCCTCATATGCCTGGCATCTACATGTGTAGTGCTCCTCGTCCTCCACCTCCTCTCTACATATCCTGCATAATCGCTCATCCTTGGGGGTATGTGTGGCTCGCCCAATCTCAATCTCGAGCTGGTGTGATGATACTCTGAGCTGCCCAATGGCCACTCTCTCAGCTTGTGCCATATATGTATCCATGTATCGTGGTCTCTGAATGAAACCATCCGCTGTCACAGTCAGGAAGTGCTCTCTGTAGTGTTGCCTCTTTGTGGGAAGAGGCTCCCGTGGTGCTATCCATGTCTCCCTGACGTGTATCTGTAGTAGGTCCTGACGGATGATCCTATTCCTCTCCGAACGAGAGAGGGTAATGTGGGGGGAAGAGAGGTCATACTGAAAAGGGGGGAGATCCGTAATGCTCATGCCATGGTCTGCTAACCATCGGTAAGTCTGTGCATACCATACTCTCTCATGCCCTGTCTCTGCCAAATGTCTAGAGCTCTCAAATGCAAGCCTGGTGAGTCGGCTAGTGGGGAGCTCTCTGACTCTCAGAATAAAGGTCACCAACTGGAAGAGGGCCTCCACTAGCATCGGTGGTGTGCCAAGCTCAGCTCGTATAATGTCATGTGGAACGGAGGGCTTGCTGCGCAGCAAGCGTGATATCATGGTGATCTGGGGCCTCTCAATCTGTGTCCACATCGCCTCTGTGATCCCTGGTGCCCATACTGCTGCTGCGTACATCAATGCGGGTGTCACTAGAGTGTCAAAGAGCCACCCCTTAGTCCGGGGCTCCTGAAAATGTGTCTGAAAGCAGCGTCTCTCCAATCCTGCAAGTGCCGCATAACCTCGCGTCAATCTATCTCTCGCAGCCTGTGCCATGGAGAATACCCCTGTGCTGCTCAAGAAGGTGATACCTAGGTAGACGTAGGAGTCCACTACCTCTATCTGTCCTCCAGCTGCTGTGAAAGAGGCGCGATGGCGTATTGTCCTGGAGGTATGGAAGATCATGACCTTGGTCTTGCCAAGGTTCACTGTGAGTCCTCTCTCCATGCAAAAGGTATCGAGCGCCTGTAAATGTGACTGCAACCCCTCCTGTGACTCTGAGAGAAGGACAATGTCATCAGCATATAATAGGATATGTACTGGCGTACCTCCGATGTCTCCTCCTCTCCCTCCTTCTCGCTGTATATACTCCGTGATCTCGTCGATGTAGAGACCGAAGAGAGTGGGTGAGAGGGGGCAACCTTGTTTCACACCAATGGTGCTAACAAGGCTGTCTGATAGACCACCGGGGCAGCGTACCTTGCCTGTGACTCGTGCATACAAAGCGTGGATGGCCCATAGCATGTCTGATGGAAACTGTAACTCCTGGAGCCTCCGTAGTAGTCTCTCTCGAGGGACCATGTCGAAGGCTAGAAATCTACAAAGCAACAGTATAGTCTCTGCTTCCTCGCCTTCGCGCTCTCAATCAAGCAACGAAGCACGAAGATGTGGTCGATGGTGGAGAAAGTGCGGCGGAAGCCTGCCTGGCCGGGTGCTCTGATCCCCGCTGCCTCAGCGTGTGTACTGAGCTCTGCCTCTAGTACTGCCCCATAGATCTTGGCCAGGATATGGCCTATCATAATAGTCCTGTAGTTCCCTGGGTCCATCATATCGCCGGACTTATGGATAGGCGTAATGGTATGCATAGTCCATGAGTCGGGTAATCCCTCGACCAAAGCACGGTTGAAGAGATGGGCGATCAAGTGGGAAACTACATCTGCTGCGTATATAAAGTGCTCTCCCTGTAGCCCCGTGTGGTCTGCTGAACGGCCATGCTGTAGCCTATGGATGGCCTGTCGTACCATGCCTCCTGTGAAGAGGGTGGATATCACCGGACGCGGTGTGGAAGGAATCGGTAATGGTGGCTGTCCTGGGACGTCATATAACCTCTGGGCGTAGGTGTGCCAGGTCGAAGGATCTGCTATGGGTGTAGGTGGACGTGGCTCACGTAGTGCCCTCCACGCGGTGGCACAATCCCTACTCATGAGAAGGTCGATCAACTCTGCCTCCCGTCGCTCCTCGAAAGCTCGCCGCTTCCGGCGTGTGAGGGCTCGCATCTGTCGTCGTGCCTCCCTCTCTGTGATGGATCCCAAGAGACTCTGTGCTCTGAGATGTCGGTATAGTCGCCTACACTCCTCATCGTACCATCTATTCTGGGGTGTATGTCCCAGCCGTGTCGGATGTGCAGTGCTGTGGGTGGTGTATGGGAAGCTGAGAGTAGCAGATGTATGGAGGATCGAGGAGAAGTGGGCGGTGAGGGTGTCCAAGGAGGCAGAGGGATCAAGAGAGTAGATGCGCTCTCGAACATGGGAGCTATAGATATGTGCTAGCTCATGTCTAAAGTGAATGGTGGTACGGGCTCGTGGTTGTGTGGTGACGAGGTGGGGTATGCATGGTGAGCCGCGAATGGATAGGGCAAGATATGCGTGATCAGCTCCAATCGGTAAGGGTGGGATAGTGAATGAGGTGATCAGATGTGTCTCCTCCGGGGATCCGATAACATAGTCTACCACACTGCCCCCCTGTGGTGTCGTGGGTGGAATGCAGGTGAGACCGCGCGAGGTGGGCCAGCTCCCCATCCCATTATATATAACGAGACGGTGTGCTGCTCCCATCTGGAGTAAGTGTCGGCCATATAAGGTGGGTGTGGCAGTGTCGGCTGAGGCTCTGAGTGTAGGCATGTTCTCTATGGTACGAAGCATCTCAGGGTCGTCAAAGTCGTAGGTATCACACTTGTGGCTCTGAGTGCGGGCATTGAAGTCTCCTACAAGGAAGACTTCACCCATCCCGGTATACTCCATAATCGTGTCACTGAGGCAGTCATATGGCGATGTGGTGTCTGGTCCCTCCCCTCCTTATAGTTGCTCAGGGGAATGTGTGAAGCGTGAACCAATGGGTGCAATATAGCATACGGCGAAGTACGCTGCTCTCTCCTCTGATAGCTGCAAGCGTATCCACATGAAACGTGCCTTTGGGTCTCTGGCTACCACCTGTACCCTGTGCTGTAACGACTGTCTATAGAGCACGGCTACTCCTCCTGATCCTCGTGTGGTGTGCTGTCTCATCTGGCGGCGGTGAGCTTACTCCCACATATAGCCCTCAATCCTCGGTAGGCTCCTCCCCGGGCTATCGTGTGTCTCTGTCAAGAAGATAATGTCTCTGCCCTCCATCACCTCCTCGAGGCGCCCTGGATGTGTCCATAAAGATCCATTGCAGTTCCAGACTGCAATGTGCACCTCCTGCTGTGCTGTCTCATAGGCCGCGAATCCCTAGTCAATGGGCCGTCCATCAATGATGACCCGACCGTCTCTGTAGAGGGCACGATGTCCCTCTCGTCTGGCCTGGAGGAAACGTGGCATGCATGCCCGTCTGTGCTCTACCTGCATCCGTGTGAGGTCGTCATCCAAATAGATGGGGGTGCCCGGTGTAGTGCGTAGTACCGCCCGTCGTCTGAGAAAGTCTCTCCTCCTTGCCTCATCTGAGAACTGAAGGATAAGTGCTCTGCTCCGTGTGGTGTCTCGTCCTGCTCTCCATACTCTGGTGAAAGGGAGAGGCTCATCCGCGCGGTATCCAAGTAATGTGCACAAGCGACGCCCGTCCTGCTCTGGTGATCCGTCTGTCTCTGTGAGGCCGGAGACTCGAACATTGAGCCTGCGGGCCTGTCCCATCCGCTCCTCCTCAATGGTGGTATGCACTATGTGGATCTCCTCATGGTGGTTGTTCTTCTTTGCCTCCTGTCGAAGGTTCTTTTTGACAACCTGGACCCATCCATCTTTCTTAGTCTCAAGCTCGTTCTGCACCACCTCCATACACTCCTTGATAGTCACCCGAATGTCCTCTAGATGTGGAGCGATCTCCCCCTCGTGCATGCTGTCCAGTTTCGTTTTCATATCAGTAAGCGCAGTGTGCAACTCCTCCAGGTCCCGTGAGTGCTGCTTGCGGGTAGCGAGAAGCTCTTCCCGAAGGGATTCGTTTTCCATCTCCAAGATTGCCACCTTGGCTTCGAGGGCGACAACTCTATGGGTAACCCCGTTCAGTGCAGAATCTCCTTTCTTGTGTTTTCCTATCAACTCTCGGAGGGCATGCTCTAAGGTGGCCAACTGTTCGTCCAGCTTGGGAGCCATGAGAGAGAGAGAGAGAGAGAGAGAGAGAGAGAGAGAGAGAGAGAGAGAGAGAGAGAGAGAGAGAGAGAGAGAGAGAGAGAGAGAGAGAGAGAGAGAGAGAGAGAGAGAGAGAGAGAGAGAGAGAGAGAGGGCTGAGGTTAGTTGGGGGGTTAGAATTAGGGTTAGGGTTAGGGTTAGGGTTAGGGTGAGGGTTAGGGTTAGGGTTAGGGTTAGGGTTAGGGTGAGGGTTAGGATTTAGGGTTCGGTTTTAGATGTAGGGTTAAGGTTAAGATGTAGGGTTCGGTTTAGAGTGTGCGAAGTAGGCATATTCATGATTAGGGTGTAGGGTTGGTTTCGAGCTAGGGTTAGGGTCGAAGTCGAACTGGGGTTAGGGTTATGGTAGGATGTTAGGAGGCTGATGCAGCAGGAGGGGCTCGGAGGAGGTTGACGCAGCAGGCAAGAGGGGGCGACAGGGGAGGCTTCCGCAACAGGAGGGGCGACGGGGGGGGGGGGGGCTGACGCAGCAGCAGGAGGGGCGACGGGGGGGGCTGACGCAGCAGCAGGAGGGGCGACGGGGGGGGATGACGCAGCAGCAGGAGGGGCGATGGGGGGGGGCTGACGCAGCAGCAGGAGGGGCGACGGGGGGGGGGCTGACGCAGCAGGAGGGGCGATGGGGTGGGGCTGACGCAGCAGAGAGAGAGAGAGAGAGAGAGAGAGAGAGAGAGAGAGAGAGAGAGAGAGAGAGAGAGAGAGAGAGAGAGAGAGAGAGAGAGAGAGAGAGAGAGAGAGAGAGAGAGAGAGAGAGAGAGAGAGAGAGAGAGAGAGAGAGAGAGAGAGAGAGAGAGAGAGAGAGAGAGAGAGAGAGAGAGTTTTTACGTCTATTAGGAGGCCGAACTCGGCCTATGAGACAAATCGATGTACATGGGTGTATCTTCTGTCTATCAGAGAAGATAAAAGTGCTGAACAAAAAAAGCGGTAAAGCTGATACAAATCTCTGTAGTATGCATGTGGAGATACCCATGAAGTGGGGGGGTGTATGGAGTGCGATATCTATGATAGTCTATATGCAAAAGGATAGTACAACAAGCATGAGAATGCATATGAAAGGACTAACTAGCTCCATCCTGTGCTAGTGGGTGGGTGTAAGATGTGATACATAGGTGGAGGTGGAGTCAGGGCCATCCTGATGGCTGTAGCGGGATCAACCATCATCTGGGATTGTCTATCCTCCATGGCACGATGGTCACGAGCTTGGATCTCTGCAATCTGGTGCCGGTGAAGTCTCGGGGCCCCATATCCTATCGCACGGGGTCGTCTCCTAGCTCGAGAAGTCTGAGCCTGCTGAAGAGTCAGCCCTCTCAGTGTGTGGGCTGAGGGGGGGAAGGCTGCACCATGCCGTGGAATAAAGAACTCAGTGAGCTGACTCTGTGTCCCTCCTGTATGGGCTGCTACAGTAGGCTGGAGTAGGGAATCTCTGTGACTCTGTATCTCTAGTAAGAATCG
Organism: Ceratopteris richardii; assembly: GCA_020310875.1. NCBI lineage: Eukaryota > Viridiplantae > Streptophyta > Polypodiopsida > Polypodiales > Pteridaceae > Ceratopteris > Ceratopteris richardii. The sequence goes on from CM035429.1 coordinate 62,235,372, forward strand.
TCCGAGTTGTCTCTGATCTCTAGAGTCCATGATCTCTCGGAGGGTGGGCTGCCCTGTAAATAGAGTCTCGTATCTGCCTCTGATGTCATCATATGCGCTACATCTGCATACAAAGTGCTCCTCATCCTCCATCTCTACTCTGCATACCCTGCATATCCGCTCCTCTCTGGGAATGTCTGCGGCTCTGCCCGTCTCAATCTCTAGTCGATGTGATGAGACTCTAAACTGGCCAATCGCAACCCGGGAGCTATGAGGCATGTAAGTATCCATGTAGCGTGGTCGTTGGATGAAACCGTCTGCTAGTATGTCTAAGAACTGGTGTCGGTAGTGCGATAGTCTCGATCCCATGTGTGGTGTGTGCCATGTCTGACTAATGTAGAGCTTCCACAAATCCTGTCTGAGCACAACATTCCTCTCATGACGAGAGAGGTGGATGTGAGGTGAGTCTGGGTCATACTGAAAAGGCGGTAATCTGTCCATATCAAGTCCATGACTAGCAAACCAGACTCTAACCTGAGTGTACCAAGCTCTCTCATATCCTGACTCTGATATCTGTATAGATGCCTCAAAAGCTCTGTGTGTGAGTCTGTCTGTAGGGAGCTCCCTCATCCTCTGAATAAAACAGATAGTCTGGAATAGTGCATCTACCATCATGGGTGGTGCAGCTAGCTCTGCCTGATGATGTCATGTGGTATCGACTGTTTCCCGCGAAATAGTCGCGAGATCATACGTACCTCTGGCCTCTCGATCGCACTCCACTGGGTGACTGTGAGGCCTGGGGCCCAAACTGTCGCAGCATACATCATAGCTTGTCTGACTAGTGTGTCAAATAGCCACCCCTTTGTGCGGGGCTCCTGGAAGTGTGCCTGGTGACATCTCCACTCTAACATGGCTAAGGCTGCATATCCTCGTGTGAGTCGATCAATGGCTGCTTGTCTCATACTGAATGGGCCAGGAAAGCTCGTGAATGTGACTCCGAGGTAGACATAGGAAGTGACCACCTCAATCTGTCCACCACCGGCTGTGAATCCTGCTCCATTCCTCACCATGGGGGAGGTGTGGAAGATCATGACCTTGGTCTTGCCAAGGTTTACTGTCAAGCCCCTCTGTGTACAAAACTCATCCAAGGCATCCAGGTGGCGCTGTAATCCCTCGGGTGACTCTGAAATCAAGACAATGTCATCGGCATATAATAAAATGTGGACATGTGTACCTGAGAGGTCTGCACCCTCTCCTCCAGCTCGGAGAATGTAGTCCTCAATCTCGTCGATGTAGAGACCAAATAGAGTGGGAGAGAGTGGGCAGCCTTGCTTAACACCGATGGTGCTAGCAATGGCCTCAGACATACCTCCTGGACATTGTACCCTCCCAGTCACCTGCTCATAGAGTGCATAGATGGCCCAAATCATCCCTGATGGTACTCCCAAGCTCTGGAGGCGTTGGAAGAGCCTCTCTCGTGGCACTGTATCAAAAGCTTTGCGGAAGTCCACAAAGTAGCAATATAGTCTCTTCTTTCGCCCTTGCCCCATCAATGAGGCAGAGAGAGAGAGAGAGAGAGAGAGAGAGAGAGAGAGAGAGAGAGAGAGAGAGAGAGAGAGAGAGAGAGAGAGAGAGAGAGAGAGAGGGAGGGAGGGAGGGAGGGAGGGAGGGAGGGAGGGAGGGAGGGAGGGAGGGAGGGAGGGAGGGAGGGAGGGAGGGAGGGAGGGAGGGAGGGAGGGAGGGAGGGAGGGAGGGAGGGAGGGAGGGAGAGAGAGAGAGAGAGAGAGAGAGAGAGAGAGAGAGAGAGAGAGAATGAGAATGCTTTTCGACCTTTGCTGCAGGACCTGGAGCACCATCTGTTTTCAACTGTGTGAGATTACTACGGCCCTTTCTTTGAGCGAATTTCATTCATTGCACAGAAGCGTACCTTTGAAGCTAAACGAATGGAAATATACCTGCATGCAAAGTGGCCATGGCCAACTACACAAAACATCATGTGTCAATAAAGTGGGTGAAAATATGTTGTTTTCGTGTTTTTATATCTGATCAAAATCCGCGAACAGCAATTCTGGTTGCTCTTCAGTATCCGGTTGTTTGTGAACACCCAATGCCTGTCATTAATATTCGTTTCACACAGTGAAGTCATAAAAGTAAAACTTTCAGAAGAGTGACGAGTTCAATATTTTATTCAACTACTCTGAGTGAAGGACTCCCTTGATTCAAAAGATTAAAATCCAAAAGTAGGACTATTATATTAAATATGAAGTTACAACAAAGGGATACAGTAAATAGAAGAGTAATGGCCTTTCTTCATATGTTATTCTGCATCCTTCTCTTTTACTCATCATCAATGCTATCTCCAATCTAGAAGAATCCCAAATGAGCATATCATAATCTCACCCGAAGGTGTCACTATGCGTAGTGCAAGATGTATTGATGTCAACTTAAACTTGAATATGTACATGTTGCAACCAATGTGCGATCACCTCCATGAGCGATATACACCCACAGAGAAGATATACAATGTTACTTCTGTGATCCTTGGGAGACTCCTTGGCCACAAGGTTCCTTAGAGTTTCATTTGGGGTGAAATAGTGTGGTGATTGGCAAGTATGGCTTTGAGGATTTCATTTGAGGTCCTAGTGGTGCTTGGATGGTTGTCCATGAGGCACTATCTTCTATGCAACTATGTAGGAAGCATAGTTTTTCCATATGTGAACCATACACAAATGCGCATATATATGGAAGTATGAAAAAACCATGGAATTCTGTTAAATATATCTTATATGATATCATATATCAAGAATAAAAAAATACTAAAAATCTTGAAAATATTATGCATAATAACACATGTAACACAAAAATTCATGAAATTCAGAAATTTGTACTTGATTATTCATGAAAATTCATAACACAAATAGAATTCCAGTTTTCGATTTTTCTTAGGTCTTCTAAATGCCAGATACCCACATATCATAAATCCTAGACTTAGGCAAAAGCATGATAAATCATAAGGCAAGAAGTCAAAAACTCATTATATTAAAATAGTCTATCGGTAATGTTGCATTATAAAGCACATGCCAAAACGTGATCATGTTTTATTAGCATTGAGCTTTCAAGTTTCATGATTCATCTTCATCAACATCATCATTCCTCTTTCACTTCACCGTCATCGTCATCAACATCATCATCATCATCATCGTGATGCAAGGCATCATAAGCATGAAATGAAGATGATTTCCCAATGTAGCTACCAGATGTGGCTTCCTGATTGTGCATCAAAATGGGTAGATTCATTTGGTTCATCATCCATAGGACATTGAGGTCACTTCTCTTTAATGACATTGAGATCACTTCAAATGAGTTTAACCTCATCATGGTCTGAGTTTTCCTTGAAGCATAATAGAAGAGTGGACAAAACGAGGACGATCTAATAGTACAATGATTTCATTAAATAAGGAATCCTCTCTTTTCAAAAAGGAATGTCCTTTGCATAGAAGAAATGCTAAAGAAAAAATTCTGTTTTGCGAAGCTTTCACATTCTTCACAACAGGTAACCGTTGTCGGGTGAACCTCCTCTTCTTAGAAGAAAAGAAACAAACATTCTTTGCTAATTTGCTCACTTCTCTCTACATCCACAGTTGGATGATGCATATTTTCAACATTAATTGATGCATTATCAATGCCAATATAATCCATATTTTCATCTACATTTGGCACTTTTGAAATGCTTACATCATCATGTGCATCCAACGTCTTTATATATTCTTTCGCATTGTTGTGGGCTTTTCCACAAGATAGTATACCAAAGTTTGGCAATCCCAAAATATGAACACCGATATGTGATGACTCTTCATCCCATTTGTGAGAGCAATTTTTACATTGGGAAGTGAATTGCCCTTTTCCCAAAGACTTCACTTGGATAACATGCTCCCACTCTTGACATTTTCTATGATTCATTCTTTTACGAAAATGTAACTTGCAAGGAGGAAAATGGAAATAGAGAATAACAATCCATATAGTACAAATTCCAACATCCATATAGTACCACAAGACTAACTGAAATTCAGATTTTTACTCATTAAATAGTGTACACATGCTAGCGGTCATATGTGTCTACAGCTTTATTTTCATCAGCTATGAAATCTCTTAGAAACCCTATGGATCTGTCAAAACTTGCAGCCGTATTCTCTGCTACAACAGCTTATATCTGGGATTCCTTCAAATTTCCACTACTCTGTTCTCGGCGCATCTCACTCATGTTCCGGCTCAGCTTCCCGTATATTTACCATTAATCACAGCTCTGGCTTTTGTATTTCAGTTTTATGCAAAAGGGTGAATGATGGAACAACAGGTGGTAAGAATTTTTTATCAGTCTTTCCAGCATGTTGTATGACATTATTTGTTTTGTGTTCTATTTATTATGATTGTACATTTTTATCAGTAATTATTAAATTGTTATAAATTCAATGAAAAAAATTAGAGCCAAAACAATCTTTGCAGGCACTCACAAGTTGCAGGCTGCAGCAATACAGTCAGAGGATGTGTTGAGGATTTAATGATGATGCATCTGAAATGATTGTTTCAAGGCCTTGGAAAATCAAATATATGTTTGCCATTTCTGCAAACAGATTGCCTCATTATGCAATGTTTCAACCCTCTACAAAAGCAGATTGTTAAAGCTGAAAGTTAACTGGAAGTTATGTATATGCTAGTCGTATATGGTAATTCATATGGCATTAAAACAACTTACGAGTCACAAGTCCTGAAATGGCATGGAACTTTGAAAGTTATAAATCATATATGTGCTAGTCATAGAGTCCGTCCAGACTTGTCTCAAGCAATGTATTAACCATCTTTTTTGGAAGATCAATCTTGTTTTTATGTTTCATTTTCTTATGTGGAATCTCTTTGGCAAGTTTGCAAGAGACTTTGACCCCCAAAATGTAGGTATCTAATGAAAGACTTTGGATTCTCATGCTTTCAAATATTCTTGACATCATAAACATTTATGGGGACTGTCAATGATAAACACGTGCCTAAGTAGGTGCTTCCGAATCCAATTGCTATGTCTCCAAACCCATAGAACATCTAGTAGGCGTGTAAAACTCCTTTACTTTCTAATGCAATCGAGCAACCGAGCCTTCATTGTGTCTTGGCCCATGAGAGGGGGCCTTTTCTTCCCGATAGGTATGCTGCATTCTCAAGGTCTCCAACTCTCATCGTATTTGTTCAATAAGGTCTTTGTTGATGTTGTGTATAGGTCAGATGCTCTGTACAACATGGATTCTTGCATTTTCAATCTGTAGTGCAGTAGCAACAAATTCTTTTGATATTGGGTCCAGTATGAGGGACTCCCTTAGCTTCTATTGTGACCATTTAGGTAAAGCCTTCTCAATGTACTTTTTAATCATAAAATCTCTTGGTGCATGTGCAAGTGTGATATTAGGACTTTAGTTCTAGTATACTAGCCATGAAAAAATTCACCTGGTTGGAGCCACATATTTTCTAGCTATTCCAAAGCTTGCTTGCATGAGTTGGGAGGTTGGTATATTTGCTAGAAGGTGGTCTTTGGCTCCTCTCAAGTGGTAAACTGCCCCTCTTTGTGTTGTATTGTTTGTTGATGATCCCATCCAAGGATGGAAACAAGGCCAATAGAGGATCCTCCCGATGTTGCAAACCTCTCCCTCAACACAAAGAGATGAACCTTCTCACATGGTCATCTTTGCATCTTCCTACACAAGACCTTTAAATGTAGGAAATTTTAGGTCAATCCTATACAATGGAGTGTTTAAGTTTTTCATGCTAATTTACAACTCTTCCTGAGAAGTATTTGAAGTGGAGCGTGAAATGGGGTGCACCTTATCCTGCGTAGTACCTAGAAATGACATTTTTGGGCCCTTGAAATGGAATGGCCCTTTTTGGGAAAGGGATCGGCCTAGAAACTCTGTTTCTAGCTTTTTTTTTTTGAGAGAAGTCAGTTAAATGGAATTAGCTAGAATCAGGAGGGGTTAGATTTGAGAATGTGTTTTGGGGGGGGGTGGAGAATTTGCAAATATGACTTATGAAAGGTGATATGTTTGAGAAGTCCTCTTGCTCTTTATTTCCATCCTGTTAGAGTGAATCTTTACTAAAATTCTCATGTGTTAGTGAGCAATCTTTAGAAATAATATAAGTCAAAATCAAGTAAATGAAATCAAATGGCCATGCTGCATTATCTTCCTTTTGAAGTAGCTGTGCTTGGTAATTTTTGTATTTCACTTTGGATTCACTTTTCTAGCAATGATATGTAAAAGCTCTTTGTAGCTCACAAGCCGGTTTATTTAGTGTTAAATTTTCGACCATGGGAGAAACTACTGCTAAATTTGAATGTAATGCATTATATCTAGGGACAAGGACTTATCCGATGTTTAGGTTACTTCTTTTTCTATATAGATCCTTTTATGAGTTGAGAGAATATGTCTATAGGCTATAAAGGAAAGTCTCTCTAAGATACTGCAACAAATATGACTACTCTTGAACCAAAATCAACTCGTGTAGGCTTCAATGAATGTTCAAGTACAATAAGTATGTCAAGAATGATCAGTAACAAGCGGGTCACCTTACCATACATCATTGCAAAGTATGGGAGTTTAAAGCTATGAAAATGTTGCAAAGTATGATGACAGGAATAATTATACATTGTTCTTTATGTAGTGGAAAAGGTGTACATAGTTGTAATTTGTAAGTTGTAAGTTGCTAGTAGTAGATATATGATTCATGATTCATGATTCATGATTCATGATTTTAGAGTCATCATAGGTTTTTGGCTAATGAGTCACGACTCATTGGGTTTCCATCTATCTTGGAATGTATTTAATATTTAAAATGTTAATATTTTTGAAGGTATACATGTTTTTTTTCTTTTTTTGGAAATTCTAAAACTCTGTTTTCAACGGGTTTTGAGTGTCTCATGAATTTTCCTTATATAAGCCTTTGGAGAAGGGTCAACAAAGCTTGTTTCTGATACCTTTATTTTAAGCCTAACTTCGATGAAGAATCTTTGCCAATTTCATTTCATGTTGCATTACTCCTTGCATAGCAACTGATTGTACAATGCAAGTCTTGAGTGCTCTTGGCCTCTTGCCCAAGTGGCAAGCTCCAAAAACTTGAGCCTTGTTTGTTCTTTGCTCGTAGCCCCACATGGAAGTTCCAACATCTTGAACTTTTAACTCTTAAGACTTTGGCCATGGGTTTGGAGCACATGGGACACTTCATCCCCTACACATGGGGGAATCCACCTCCTATATAAGGGCATTTTTTAATTTTTTTTATGGGTGACTCTATCTCAACATGGGTGACTCCTACCTAAGCATGGGCAAGTTCTTAATTTGGGTGACACCCCTCCTTGGGTGACTGCCTGAGCCCTCCGTGGTAGGCTTTTCCTTTTTTGAAGTCCACTTTATGACTTGATTGCAGCCAATAACTCTTTGCACATAGGACTGGTTCATTGCCTTATTGAGATCCTTCTTAACATTTGCTCTAGACTCAATTGATCGATCCATTGTCCAACTATTGAGGCACTCCACTAGTTATCGTGTATTGTTGTACATTGCTTGGAGTATACAACATGCTTATGAAATTGAGAGGCACTTCACTTAACATCTCGGAACTTTGATACCATGCAAGAAAAGGAAGAGAAGAAGTAGAGAACTAAAATGAAGATCAAATTTAAGATCTAGAATTATTTATACTAGAGCACTATCCTCTTGTATGCTCTAAAGGTCTATTGTGGTGATCTAGATAGATGTTGGATGGCTATAGGCCATGGTGGAGTTAGGCCAACCTATCATAGATCCCAATTTACCATCCTCGACTTATGAGAAGCTATAGTTTGCAAGGGTATTCCCAGAATATTCCCTCTCCTATAACGTCGCAACCTTCCACCTCTAAACCCCCACCTCCACCTCTAAACACCCACCTGAGGGCTTGTTGGGCTTGTGCCTCTAAGTCCCCAGCTAAGGGGTTGTTGGGCTCCGAGCACCCCTAGTTGAGGTGATGTCCAACACTAACTGCATGCTCAAGGGCCAGTTGCAACTCTCTATCCCATGTAAAGTATACATTGAATCTTTACCTAACATCCCACCATCTTGTAAACCATAGACAATCACTTCTATTGTCTGAACTAGGATCTATGCATGGTACCCACATGTCTCTTCAGATATGGGGGCCTAACAATATGACAATCCATTCAAACACACAAGTGAGAGGTGGATATCTACTTCTAATAGTTCAACCTCATGGATGATGATTGCTTGATTGAATTTCGTGGGACTCATGGAAGTGTGTTAGTGATTTATTTGGGAGATGTCAAGGGATGGATTATAGTGAGGTGACATCAAGTGAATAAATATGTGTTATCTACGTTGAATATTTTCTATTTTTGTGCATGGATTGTACTTGATTTTGGGATTCTTGTGTGGTATATCCCATTTTTTAGGTTCATTACATTGATTAGGGACATACATTGCAGTAGAAATTACATGTAATTTTCTTTTCTAAGTTGCATATTGGGATCCGAACGAAATTGGGTCTCAGTTGTTTTTTAGAAGGTTTGAATGGCAATATCTTATGCTTCAAAACCTTATTCAAATTTTAACAAGTCAAATATCATTGTATGGTATTTTCTCCCTCCTTTTTGTCTGCTTATGCTAGGCAGCCATGGTTTGGCTTTATCTTATCAAACACCTTGCTCATCTTTCTTCTTTGTTGTAGTTGTCCTTCTTCATTGTGCTTTGTGTTAGTTTCAATTACATTAGTTCATTTCAAAACCATGATACAATTTTCTGTCATTCTGGTCATATAGTCAGAAAGGAAAGAAGGTTTTATGAGTATACATCGGTATATTCTATGTAGGTGGTTGAGATTGGAAAAGGAAGTAAAGTGAAGTATGAGCTGGATAAAATATCCGGCTTAATCAAGGTGAGCTTATTTTTCATGGAAGTTTGATTTTTCCAATGTTTATTGTTGGTTGAGTTTTATGTCTTTATCTTGCAGGTGGACCGTGTGTTATATTCATCAGTTGTTTATCCTCACAACTATGGATTCATACCGAGGACTTTATGTGAAGATAATGACCCACTTGATGTTTTGATTCTTATGCAGGTATTATCTCACTGAGCATAAAAGGACTTTATTTTTTACCATGTTGACTGATTTATTTGTTTTTATTCGACACAATTCAATTTAGACCATGCCTTCCATGAATCTCTCTCTCTCTCTCTCTCTCTCTCTCTCTCTTTCTCTCTCTCTCTCTCTCTGTCTCTGTTTCTCTCTCTCTCTTTCATCTTCTACACAGGGTTACTACACTTGTACATGGTTTTTGTCTCATAGGCCAAGTTTGGCCTCCAGAAGACGTTAATATGACTTTCTTTCTTTCTTTCTCTCTCTCTCTCTCACACACACACACACATACACACACACACACACACACACACACACACACACACACACACACACACACACACACACATACACACACACACAAAAAAAAAAAAAAACCAACAACAACAACAACAACAACAAAAACAACAACAAAAGAAAAAGTAGTAAGCAGTTAGGGGAGTATGGGATAGTACGCAAGTAGGCAGGCAAATATTAGGATGAATACATCGGTGACTAGGTGAATGGGCAGATGTATGCATGCATCTATTGGTGGGCAAGTGTGTGGTCCTTTTCATAAGAGTATGTCTTTCAAAATAGATGTTTAATTATAGTTCTTTCTCAATGCAGATAGTGATATTAAAGGTTACAAATGTGTGTCAGATGATAGACGAGTGATAGGTAGATTAATTTAGATATTTCTCATCTTATGCATGCATGCTTATTGATTCACACATACACACATATGCGTGCACCTACTTATGTAGGTTATATGTTTCCATGTACATACATATGCACGCTAAGAGTGCATTTTCATCCATCAAATACCTCGAGAATCGAATCTCGATTCCCAATCTCACTCCATGGCAACATCAGCTTTAAGACTAGACAAGGCTAGATTATAAGAGGTTACTATGCTGAGCTTATGCTTTGAGCCTAGTGATGGTAAGATTAATTTGTTTTGTGATGTGATCCTCCTATATGTACTAGTTGCAAGAAGGTTATGTAGGATATCTTCTTTAGGCTTTTATCAAGGGTGATCTAGATAAGGATGACCATGAATGCTAGTTTTGCAAGAGGAGAGCTAGGACACTTGTGCATGATGAAATTGTCCATGGTTCAAGCAATGATGGTTATGATGATGTACTCTATGGCTGAACCAAGTCGTTTTAACCATCCCCAATCAGGATTTGTTGATGTTGAGGTTGGGAATAAAGGTTCCCAAGATTCTCTTGTATTGTATCTATATGTACATTTCAACTTTATCACCATAAGACCCTTCCAGAGATTGTTTTACATAAATGTTTTGCCCTACTATTGGCCATGATACATTCATTACATTTAAATTTTATTGACTTTTGGGCCACATGACCACTTTAAGTGGGAGTTGAACATGCTAATGAGTAATCCAAATATCTTCTTTCAATAAAACTTTGCTTGAAGTCTTACATGATGCACTTGTGGGATAGCTTCTAACTTCTGTGCTCTTTTTTTTGTATGCTCATCTTTGCTAAAAAGATTACACTATCTTTTTGTCCCCCTACTTATCTCTCTTTTGCATCAACTCTAGTTCTTAGGGTCTTTGGCATGAGTGGCACCAAAAATTAGTTTTGATTTGCCTTTGTGAAGTAGTATCAAAGCCATGGATGTTTCTATTGGGTGGATACCCTCACTAACATAATATTATTTCTTCCCTTGGAGAAAGCAACCTTTATTAGAAGAGTTTGCACATTGAGAAGTGCTTCTGAAAGGTAATTTCTAGATTCATTTTCTTCTTGTAGACAAGTTTCAATAAGAAAATGCTGAAACTTTAAACAACAAAGAAATCTCTATTTTCCTTTCAATTCAAGTGGGAGATAGTGTATTTGCAGGAATCTTGTGGAGTAATACTTCAGTGTGGTCATTTTCTAGAAATTGGTGCTATTGAAAGCCTTCAACAATATGACATTCTTCTTCCATTAATTAAGCCATGTATAAAATTTGTGGAGAACACTAGATTCATTTGAAAGTTCCTAAGTTTTTGATATAATTTGGATATTTATTTGTGGACCCTTTTTTTTTTTAGAAATTTAGACTTCTTAGTTGATGTGGTTATTATGCATCATTTTTCATGTGGAGGTCCAAGTGAAGGCTCGATACACTTTCGGATTGGGATTTTGCAAAAGCTTTGCAAATATCTTATAGGAATTTATTTATAGAATCAAATAAATTTCTATCCTATTTATTTCTCGATAGACTTTCAAAAACTTAGACTTCTTTATTGATGTGGTTATTATGCATCATTTTTCATGTGAAAGTCATAGTAAACATTCAATACATTTTGGGGTTGTTATTTTGGAAAAGTTTTGCAAGAATGTTTCTAGAATTTATTATTAGAAATCATCTTCTTGGTTCTTGATCATTCAATGGAAAAATGTCCTCTATTTTTGTAGAAATGAAGCTCTCGAAAATACTAGCTCTCACAAAGCCAAGTAATAAGTATTACGTGAAATTCTCCATGATTGAATGGAATTTAGAAAAATAGTGTTATAAAGTAAGTCTATGGTCTGAGTATCTGACCGATTTGGACACATCTGAATTCGGACACCATTTAGTCACTTGGACATTTGGCCGAAGATCTTGAAACTAGACTTAAGCAAAGGTTCATATGCTCTCTTAGACAAGGAATCTTAGTAGTTAAGTCTTAAACGGGGCAAGGAGGAGGTCTTGGGTTCAAGGAGGAGGTGAAAGGTTTTGCCCAAGAGCTCCATGAAGCATTGTGGACCCTTCTTTCTAACTAGCACCTTTCTAGATAAAGGGTGGTGGAGAATCAATCCACAAAAGGATGATGTGGATTGATTCAGAAAAGAATGGTTCTCAACTGAAGCTACTTTTCGAAGAGAGTGGTTCTCAAGTAAAGTTTCTCTTTTAAAGAGTGGTTTATAATAAAAAAATAGTTTAGTCCTCATTAGCTATATATAAAAGGCTTGGTTGGGGGGAGAGAAGATATTCCTTTGTGAGATGGTATTGTGGAGACTCTGTTGCATTGATATCAGAGAAGTCATGGTGATCTTGGTGTGAGCATCATCGTCTTGCACATCATTCCTTCGCATGTTACTGGCGAAGAAGCTTCTTCGGATCCCTTTGCTGTAGCCACGTGTAGGAGTCATTGCGAAAGTGTGTGGAAGTTGGAAGTGTAGCAAAGGAGTTCTATTAAAAAAAATTGAAGGTTTTTGGGCGCCTAGACAAGCCATGGCCACCTGCGCGTAGGGCACAAGGTGGAGAAGCTGCCCATGCATCAACGCATGCCCACAAAGAAGCCCGGACCCCTTCCTGCGCATATGTAGAACGATAATTTTTTCGAAAAACAATGCAAAAGGTAGAAGATACCCCAATTGGGAGTCAAGGAGCCCAAATACCAAAACTGGGTGCCAAGGAGGCCAAGTGCCAAAGTTGGGTGCCGAGACTCCCAGATGCTGGAGTTGGGCGCCGAGACGCCCAGATGCTGGAGTTTGGCGCCGAGACGCCAAGATGTCTGTTGGGCGCCGAGCATAGTTGGTACTCGTACCAGTACGAGTAGATTCGTACGTACCTCTCGTACCGTACGTACTCGTACGTATTCGTACCAATTGGTACCAAAATTTTTATTTTCCATTTTGACTTGAATTTATTAAGAAAATACATTGGTTTTGAAGCTACGCTAGTTAGAGAACAATTATCTTCATGCTTAGATACAATATTATGCATATTCATGGCAAAAAGTACCCTTCATATGTGTACACTCCCATGTACATGAAAAGATGGAAAAAAAAAATTTCGTACTAATATCGTACGGATTCGTACCTCATGATTAGTACGTACCTGGCATCGTACTATTACGTATCGTACCTGTGGTACGGATCGTACCTGACCAACTATGGCGCCGAGATGCCCAGATGCTTGAGTTGGGCGTCGAGACTCCCAAGTTCTAGACAAGGGTGCTAACACTCCCAGATTCATCATCCTGGCAAGATGACAGGAAGAACTGACAAGGTGGCCAACTGGACCCAACCACTCATAGCTACAAGACAAACTCTGGTTTTGGAAGCCATGCTGACAATTAAAACTACCATGCTGACAATTAAAACTGCCTAGTGCATTAACTGTCCATTACTCTTATGTAACAGACTCTCCTCTTGTAACCTATCCCTCACCTCTCTCCTATAAAAGGAAGAAGCCTAAAGAGAAGAGGATACACTACAAGAGATTATGTGATTCAGAGCTTCCTCTAGCTGATAGGGATCTGGGAGAAGCGAGTGTAAGCCTTGAGCTCGTAGAGACACGAAGAGACCTATCTTGCTTATGTCTCTAGTATGAGGATACGTGGAGATTGAGTTTCCATTGTCTTCCATTGTTTTGTGTCTGTATGACAAGTGGTATGACTAGTTGATGGTTTGCAGTGACTGTTATATTTGGTTATTGTCTTGTGTTATACTCTGTTGTTGTGCTATATCTGCTGTTCTGATTCTCACTCGTTCTGTCTCTTATTTGTGTGTCTAACTACTAAGTATAGATTGAAGAGATGATAAGGATTCTGGTTGTTAAGTGTCTATTATCGTACTGTGCTCCAAGAGTAGTGCATTTTGCATTCCCTATACCCACACACTTCACACTTCACCATCTACATGTGAAAATTTGGCATGCACGGTGGGACCGGGCTTCTGGAGATTTTTTTGAGAAATCACTTTACAACTTTAGGTGCCACACTTCAGGTGCCACGCTCTCTTCCCCCTCCATATCTTCACTTTAGAACTTTAGGTGCCTCACTTCAAGTGCCATGCCCTCTTTCCCCTCCATATCTTTCCCATCCCATTATGGGAGATTCTCTACTTCATTGGCCTCCATATCTTTCCACTAAACCTTGAGGAGACTCCCTACTTCATTGGCCTCCTCCTCATCTTAGGGGACTCTCTCTATCCACCAAACCTCTTCTTGGGCGACTCCCTCTTCCACCTCTTCTTAGGTGACCTTCTCTCTCCCTCAAGCTTCTCCTTGGGCGAATCCCTCTTCCACCTCTTCTTGGGCGACCTCCTCTTTCCCTCAAGCTTCTCCTTCCTTCCATCTGGGGGACCTCCTTAAGGTTCTCCACCAACCTTCATCTGGGTGATTCCTTCTTTCCATTTGGGCAACTTCCTCTTCCATCAAGCTTGGGTGCTTGGGTGCTTGGGAGACTCCTTTCCACCAAGTCATCTAGGGGGACTCTCCTTTCCTTCTTAACTAACTAGGGCCACCCTCACATACCCTCCAATTATCATTGAGTTTTTAGGGGATCCTTTCACTTTCTTATTCTTGGTACCTTCCTGATACCTTCGAGGGATAACTCTCGTCATTTCCCTCTTTGGAAGTAATCCTCAAGATGGTCCATGACCCACACCAAGGAGAAACAATTAAGCCCTAAGAAGACACCAATCATGAGCTATCATAGAAGAAGGCAAGACCCTTATCTAACACCTGTGAGAAGTCTATCCTCAAGTCTAGCTTCTGGATTAGGACAAGGCTAAGACTCAAAATTCTTTACCCCAAATCAACTTTCTTAACACTACTATGGCCAAGGAACTTTCCGTGCTCCTCTCAAGGATAAATATTAGATTTTCTTCATTTCATGGTGGTGCTAATGAAGATCCTGAAGACCACGTATGAAGATTTCTTTCAACTTGTAAAAGCATGGGTCTACAACAACAATAAGACGTCTTCCTTGCTCTCTTCCCATCAACATTTGAAGGATTGGCCAACAAATGGTTCAGCCAGTATGCAGAAAATTATAATTCAAACATGGAAAGCATTGAGGACTGAATTCACAGAAACATTCCGGCTAGGTAACTCAACGGAAAGAACATTAGATGAGCTTGAGAATCTAGTTTTGCAGGTGGGAGAGTCATTTTCAGAACTTATGGCACGGGCAAGATCAGTGGTTGCAAGATTACCAGAGGCACCAGCGGATTTCCTTACCAGAGGCACCAGCGTATTTCGTTATCAAGAAATGGGTGGAGAAAGCCTTGCCAAAATCCACACAACAGAATCTTAGAGAGCTTTTGCGGCCGGATGCCACCATAGTACAAAGTAGAAATTTAAATCGTAGATTTAAATCGGGATTTTAATTGTAGAGGTTTTAAAAAATAAAAATAAAAATCGAGGTTTCATTCATCAAGAGAGATTTTTATTTTTTTCTTATATTTGAGGTGTGCACAATCCCTATTGACTCATGTATACATTTTAGTGTCAAAAACACATAAAATACCTACTGTAGAACCCCTCTCCATTACATCATTACAATTTACATCGATGAGCTTCCATACATGATACATCATAGAACTTAAATGAATGATAAATCATGAACATCATATCCACATTGCAATTTACATCATAAATGAGATAGTGATCAATGACATTTCATTACATGAATGATGAAAAGTAAAAGATGTACATGAGTGTCAATAGCCAATGGCACAAAAACCATAGAGCAAGTGGAAATGTCATACAAAAAAGCATAGAGTGATGATGTGATCACTATCACAGAGTCCAAACTATAATCTAAGATGAATCATGAGTCATGACTCATGACTCCTCAATGTCATCCATGGAGTCATCATCTATGGGATCCTCATCAAATGTACTAGCCCATGATGATGTACTATCCGACTCTGAACATCCAAACTGAGCTGCAAGTGCTGTAGCGTCGGGCCCAAGATCATCTCCGCTAGAAGATGAGGTTAATAACTCCTCCCAATCATGTGCATGCTCTGTAGAAGTCCCAGAGCCACCAATATCATGAACACTAAGTGTCCCACCACACTGTCCACGACCTCGTCCACCTTGTCTCGAATAATACTTTCGTGGCCGACTAGTAGATGGCAATGATGGATCATCTACATGTTGCAAAATATTTTCATAAAACATTATATTAGAATTAAGAAACTAAAATGAAGAATGAAAAGTATTCTTATCTATAGAGTATAGACTATACATTATAATCTAAACTTTGTACCTATGTGAGGTCTATCCTTTCGAGTGCGACTACGGGTCTGACGTGCATGTCTCTGAGACTCCATGGCAAGCATGGCAAAGATCTCTCTCTCCTCCTAAGGGATTTGAGGGTTATCTTTGACCAGTAAAGCTCAGGGGTCAAGAATAAACTTTGAAGGATAGAAAAGGGTAGGAAGCAGGCCACAAGCTGAAAATGAAGTTTCAAGTTTGAACTCTCCCTCTAGGCTCTCTCAACTTTCAAGGTTGAAGGGTGGGTCTCTCTCTCTCTCTCTCTCTCTCTCTCTCTCTCAAGATGGGAGTGCAAGCTGTAGTCGGCCGATCGAAAGAGTCCTAAAGTTCAAACAATAAAGTCGACTGTCGACCTAAGTGATAAGGAAAAAAAAAATGAAGAAAAAATCGTACGATTTTTTTTTCTATGGATGCCACCTTAAGAGAGTTCGAAGAAGCTGCCACAAGGATTGAGGCTGCACGGGTTCATTTTGGAATGCAGCAAGGTAAGACTTCCTTGCAAGATGAAGATGTTGTGACAGCCTTGAGAAGGGAAAATAGAAGCCTTAAAGCTTCAAAGAAATCAAGAAGAAGACAAAAGTACCTCAGAAGGTCTCCCTCAGATACGACAAGAGCTCGAAGAACTAAAAACACTAAGGGAGGTAAGAACTGGACTATGGTGTTCTCTTTGTACTACTCAAGGACACACAACACAAGAGTGTCCAAGGAGACTAACATGCCAATTTTGTGGAAAGGGCGGCCATGAGGCCAAAGACTATCATTTTTTGAAGGGTCTTGGAAACGAGAATATGATACTAGGACAACCACTAGAAGCTCAATGGGTAGGTATGGCTCAATCCTCTTTGTTAGGGAAACCACCCATACCATCCACAGGTACACCTTCTGTGATAACTTTTTACACAAGTCAAGGACACCAATGGCAAGAAGGTAGGCCTCATCAGAACCGACCACCCAGGCCCATAATGTGTTACCGATGTGGGAGTATGGACACTTCCAAAGTAAGTGTTCCCTTCCTGAAGATGCTCCACCTTGCAAAAATTATCCTGAGACGAGGGATCATTACACAAAGGACTCCCCGAAGTCAATGCCATCCACAAGCACACAAGGAAACTCTTGCCCCATGCATATGATCACAGTAACTAATGATAAGGGCAACATAGGATCTCCAAGTGCCCGAGTAGTCTAGCTTGAGGGACTTCCCGGAGTAATGACTAGGGCACAAAAGAAGAAGACAGCCTTGAAGGATGTTGCCAAGGAAACAACAGATCTAGCTTTTCCAACTAAGGACAAAGAGAAAAAGACCATAGAGCATGAACCTTCTCAGAAAGCCAAACACAACCAGGACAAGGAGAAAATCTCATCGGAAAGAATAAAAAGAAATGAAGATAATCTGGAACACGTAATAGACAAAGCCTATGCAGTATCTAAGGAGGACGTGAAGAAGTTTCATAATGGGGCTACCTCAACGAACAACCAAGAAGGTTTTCTCCCTGTAATTCAAGTCTTGCAAAACACTTACCAACAGGTATCTCTATATAACTTGTTAACTATGAGTCCTGGATTCAGAGAAGAAGTAATGGCTGCCATAAATGGGTTAGACCCTTGCACCATATTAAGTGGCGGGCAAGGTTTCACTTCACTAATCTCTCAACAAATACCCATGCCCTCGGCTTATAGCTCGGAGCTATCTAGGATGGCACCTGTTACTGACTACAAGAGTCTCAGATTGATTGTAAGTATCAAGGGAACTCCCTTGGTGGGAGTAATAGTTGATGGGGTATACGATATTAATCTTATGCCTGAATACACAATGACATTACTAAACTTAAAACCAACTAAAGCTTCCCATTTTATAATATCATTGGCGGATCAAAGCAAGGTGAGCCCACTAGGCATAGTGGAGAAGGTCGAAGTCGTCATTCATAACTTAAAATTTGTGTTGGATTTTGTGGTAGTAACACTCCCAAAGGTAAAAGGAGGATTTCCCCTCCTCATAGGAAGGCCATGGCTATGCCACAATAAAGCGGTACATGACTGGGGTAGTAACACCTTATGGGTGGTAGGACCAGATAAGGTGGTGATGCAACTTTAGATGGAAGGAGGGGACGAAGCCCTAGGTACTTCTCAAGTTGTTCTCCATCCAGAGCAAACTACAGAGAAAAGCAAGAAAGATAACAATAGAGAAGAAGAACCAACCGAACAAGAAGGAGCAAGCATTTGGGCCATGCCTCCACCTCCCAAAAGAAGTGATTGGGCGTTTCCACCTCCTAGTTCTAGTTGGGCGCCTCCACCTCCAAGTAGCTGGGCGACTCCAGAGGCTTAGGCTCCATTCTCGGCTCAAAGGCCTCCACACTGGGCACCTGAATGGGTAGATTATCCTCCACCTTGGGTTACCCCAACGATTGGATGGGCGGCCCAATGAGCATCGAGTAAGCTTCATATAGAGTCGTCTAAAGGGAAATCACTTGACATTAAAGAGGAAGTCGATATAGGAGAAGAATTATCTACGGAAGATCTAGATGACATCATGGATTGGATTGAGGAGACTAATAATGTTTCGTGCTTTACAATGGCAATTAGGAAGAAAAAAGAAGAAGAACCGATTGTGGAGTCTTTAGTACTAAGCGAATCGGCTAAGGACTCCATAAGGGGCAAAGTCTCGAAAGGGATTGAAGGCAACTGAATAGAAGAACAACTAGCAGAAAACATATTCCCATTGGTAGAAGTCCCAGTGGGATGGAGAGAGGAGAAGACATAGGAAATCATCATTAATGATAGTCCAACCTTCACCAAGGAAATCTTGTTTAAGAAAGAGGAAGAGGCAACTATGGAGCCAGTCAAGGAACTCAATCTAGGAGGAGAAAATAATCCACAAAATCTTCTACTGGCAAGCTGGTTGTGGGACCACCCTCTACTCCTCATAGAGGTAATAACATTCACGAACAATTTTAAAGACGTACTTGCATGGAGTTATAAAGATTTGACAGGAATATCAAAAGAGTTTGGAATACACACTATTCCTCTGATGGCAAAAGTTCGACGAATTAGAGGTAAAATCTATAGTTAAATCCAAAATATGCAGATGCAGTCAAGAAGGAAATTCTTGATGGATTTTCTACACCCTTTTCTGAACAAGTGATTGAGGATGTAGTTGGGAACGTGCTATACAGTTTCATGGATGGTTTCAGTGGATACAACCAACTGGAAATCTATCCTAAAGATCAATCAAAAATAGCCTTTGTAACTCCTTGGGGAACCTATATCTACACAAAAATGGCTTTCGGCCTTAGGAATGCACCAGCCACTTTTAACAGGACAGTATATCTTATCTTCAACAAGTTGCTTCTAAAATTCTTAAGGATTTTTATGGATGACTTTTCAACTTTCTCTGGGCAGCATGCACTACTACAATAGAAAATGTACTAGAACATTTGAAAAAAACTATAGCAAGTATTCCAGCGTTGCAGAGAATAGGTTTGAAACTTAACCCTAACAAATGTCACTTTCTGGTAACCAAAGGCACACTATTAGGACATGTGGTTTATGCCCAAGGAATGATTCCGGATCCAGATAAGGTAGCGTCAATTCTCAAGCTCCCCTGACCAATAAATGCTAAGGAGGTGCTAAGGAGGTCTAGAGCTTCTTGGGGCACACTGAATATCATCACAAATTCATACGTATGTATGCAGAGGTAGCACGACCACTTTCATGACTCACTAGTAAAAATTTTGCCTTCCAATGGTTTGAAGAAGAAGAGTCTGCATTCACTTTTTTGAAACAAAGGTTGGCATCTGCACCCATACTCATCTCACCAGATTGGTCTAAGACATTTCATATGCATGTAGACGCAAGCGTATATGAAGTAGGCACCGTACTTACTCAACCAAGCGAAACACACAAATTAGACCAACCCATTCTCTATGCGAGTAGGCTCCTTTCAAAGGCAGAGAAGAACTATAGCACTACTGAAAGGGAAGCATTCGCTGTTGTATTTGCCCTTAGGAAGTTTAGACACTATCTATCGAGTAGTACATTTAGAGTGATTACTGATCATCAAGCCTTAAAATATTTGTTAAATAAACCACAAGTTGCAGGAAGATTGTGGAGATGGTTGCTCCTCTTCCAAGAATTTGATTTTGAAATTGTACAGAGAAGCGGTAGACAGCATGTCATTGCAGACCACCTTTCTTGCATCAGACACCAGATTGAAGCAATTAAAGGAGTAGACGATGACTTCTGAGACAGTCAACTATACAAGGTAAATCTAGCACCCATTTGGTACGATGACTTGACTCTTCTCCTAGCTAAGGGTCAAGTTTGTGTTGGGTCTACTCCATTGGAGAGGCATAGAATACTTTTAAAAAGTAAGGATTTCATAATGATAAAGGACACCCTCTATAAGGTTGGGCTTGATGGAATGTATAGGAAGTGCCTTCAACCACATGAAATAGAGACTTCTCTTCAATTGGCAGATCAGGGTAAGTCTAGCGGTCATTTTCCTAGGCATATCATTGCACTTAGAATACTCCAAAGTGGGTTATGGTGGCCCTACCTGTTCAGAGATGCTAGCAAGTTTGCAAAGGCATGTGATATTTGTCAAAGATGTTCACCTAAGCCGACCCGACAAAGGAATCAACCACTTAATATCTCCATAGCTTGGCAACCCTTTGAGCATTGGGGAATAGACTTTATCGGCCCAATTTACCCCGTAGTACGAGATTCAGGTGCAAAATATCTCCTAGTGGCGACTGGTTATGCTACTAAGTGGGCTGAAGTTATAGCAAGTAAAGAACGAAGTGCTGAAACAGTAGCTTCATTTTTGTATAATCACATTTTTTGCATATTTGGATGTCCCATAAACGTAACAACATACGAAGGATCCCATTTCATTAACAAGGTATTGACCTTAATTTTCAAAAATATCAAATATTCCATAGGAAGTCATGCTCATACTACCCAAGGGAAAATGGTTAGGCAGAGAGTACAAATAAAGTTCTCATGCTCCTACTAAGGAAAACATGCTTACAGTTCCCAAATACATGGGGACCAGCCTATCTCGGAACATTATGGGCCTACAGAGCTTCATTCAAGGCCACAACCGGTCATACTCCATTCGAGAGTCTATGGAGTACAAGCAATTGCTCCATTTGAAATCTT
>CM035429.1:62264159-62266659 GCA_020310875.1 Ceratopteris richardii
AGGTAGGATGTCAGCACATAATATATTGCCCTAAAAGTACAAGCCTTATGTATGTAGGTCCAAGCTTTGTGTGGTATGCCATAAAATGCACTTCTAGGTTTAAAGTTCCTCTGCATCTATAACATTTTCACAGATCATACAATTAGTCCCTTGGGTAAAATAAGAAAAGAAAACAAGTGGTGCTACATTTTATTGATGGTAATAAGTTGGTTAGTGCTTCAATGCAAAGTGTTGTATTAGTTTTGATTATTTGTAAGCAATGAAGATCTAACTGATTCTTAATGGCTGAACTTTGAACCTCATTTGAATGCTGTAAGCTATACTGATAAGCTTTCTAATCAGGAACCTGTTCTTCCTGGTACATTTCTTCGTGCTCGAGCCATCGGGTTGATGCCAATGATAGACCAGGTTCACATACATATAAAACACATTTCTTTTTCTATTTCAATTTTTCTCAAATAAATTGTATTCACATGATTCTGTAACATGTTGTGGATTTTTTCCTTAATCTCTTCATGACCTGCAGATCAACAGGCTTGTAATGTGAACATAGGCTGACATTTTCATTCAGATATTACTTATATTCAGTGAACTCACGCTCAGGAAGAAGTTTTCAAATGCTAGGCCATAGGCTTTAAACTCCATGACCAGAGTTATGTGGCATTCATATATGTAGAGTAGCAACATCTTCTGCCACTTTCATGGAATGCGAGAAGTGCCACAAAAGACTTCCCTGTCAGCATCACATGACAATGGATTGATGATTATCATTTATTGATAGATCGTATTTATCTCACTCAACTATGATACAACTCTCTCTTTGTTTCTCATGTTAGAGGCTATAACCTTTATACAAGCATTCATGAAGGTTTTCATATACATGTGATTTTGTATCATGAAGAAGTCTAAAAAATTTAAGCTTGAATGTTCAATGTTTATGCTGATCACGGAAACACCAAGTTTGTTTACCAATTTCACACATTTTCATGTTCTTCTTAATATATTTTGGTAGTGATGTGATTGAACACATTCAAATATGAAAGGACACTTCTTTCCCTATTTAGGATGTTTTTCTTCCCTTGCTTGTATATATCCCCAAAACCTTACCATTCTATTTATCTTTGTACTTACCACACTCAATAATATCAT
Organism: Ceratopteris richardii; assembly: GCA_020310875.1. Classification (NCBI taxonomy): domain Eukaryota; kingdom Viridiplantae; phylum Streptophyta; class Polypodiopsida; order Polypodiales; family Pteridaceae; genus Ceratopteris; species Ceratopteris richardii. Next base: position 62,265,309 of record CM035429.1, read on the forward strand.
AGCGTTGTTCTTTGAGGCTCCTTTATTGTGTCATTCTTGTGACATTTTCTCTTGCCAAATTCCAACAATTGGTATTAGAGTAAGTTGTTGCGTCTTGAGTTGTATCACCAACATCTAAGATAGTGATGCTACAGTATATAGTCAAGTAGTTGGATGCTTGATCTATCTATGTAATACATGACCAGACATCCAGTTTATAGTTTCTTAAGTATTAAGGTGCACAAACCTCTCAAAATTGATAGGAACGTAGTTAAAGGGATTTTCAGATATTTGAAAGGAACTATGAATTATGCATTGGTTTTTCCAAAGTTGTCACATTTTATACTTCAAGATTTCGTAGATTCTGATTGGGCATGTGATAAAGACAGAAGAAGAAGTACAAGTGGGTATAGTTTTATGCAAAAGAATGTCATATTTCATGGCTTTCTAAGAAACAACTAACAGTAGCTACATCTTCAAGTGAAAAGGGACTACTATTTTTTGGAGGTTTATAGAAACTTCTGAAGTGTGTTATAAGGGGAGCCAGAAATTTGATGCTTGGAACAAGTTCTTTTCTCATGCTCCATTGCAAACTTCTTCGCTCACGTTCAATTTCTTGCTTCAAAGTTTCAAATTGGCTGCCTCGGTTGAAATGCTATGGAAGGCAATGTTACATAGGAAACTCTTTTGCCTCATTTTCTCCATATTGGTCTTTCTTGTCAAATCCACCTCTTGCCTATTCCTTAGGTGTGGAAGTGAGGTATTTTAATAATAAGGGGATCGACTCCATTGCAAAGTGCTATGACTCCAAATGGGAGCTTCTATCTTTTCCAATTATTTGAAGAACTTATGTAGTGGGACCATAGTTAGTAAGGTACGACTCATACAATCTATATTGTATGTATAAGTATGGTACTATGTACGTACCCTAAGATTTGATGCTTCTCGTACGGATTGGATGTATGATATAGCATCATTAAAAACAAAAACCATGCTATCAAATTTCATTCATCACATGCTAAATTTCAATAAGCTTTGAAGGCTAATCAAGAATCAAGAATCACAACTTAAAATGCCATATCATACATCATGATTCATACATCAATCATTAATGATCAATCATCATTGTACATACATAATACCGGAATCTAACTTTAAGTCACATCAAACATGATCATCATGATAGTATACATCAATCATCATAATGTCAATAAAGTGACAAGTCCAAAACTCTAATAAAAATATCACATGAATCATGATCAACAATGATCACTCATCATCGCATCCTCTATCTCATCAACATCACTATCATCGTAATCATTATCAAGAGAATCAGATGTTGTCATCTCATAAGTAGATGACGATGGAGTGT